>JACDJE010000010.1:1441141-1598897 GCA_016647715.1 Pavo muticus | reverse complement strand
TGCCCGGGCACCACCCGCCCGGAGAGGCGCAGCGCTTCCCCGACATGCTGGCGCACCCCGCCGGGGACTCGCCCAGCCCCGAGCCCACCCTGCCCGGCTCCCTGCACTCCATGTCCGCGGAAGTGTTCGGCCCCAGTCCTCCGTTCTCCTCGATATCCGTCAACGGCGGTGCTAACTACGGCAATCACTTGTCACACCCACCAGAAATGAACGAAGCGGCCGTGTGGTAGCTTTAAGCGAACTGGGTCTAAGTAAGTGATGATCATCTAGTCTGCTTGTTGTTACGGTGTACAGAAATGAGTAAATGTAACATCTCTCCCGCCCTAAGACAATGTCACCTTGGGAACGAACTGCGCCCGGCGGCTCCGCGCGGAGCGCTGCTGCAGAGCGGGACGATCCCGGCGTGCGTTTGTCACAGACACGGGGACCTGCGTGTGCCGTGACAAAGGAACTGGTGAAGCTGTACAGTAACGCGCTGCCGCGCCGTGGGGTGGATGGATGAGTGTGGTTACCCCGTCCGACGTCATCCCGAGAGCCACAATCCTTAGAAACTCCTCATTTAAAAAACAATGATTGAATGGCGGAAAGGTGAAAGGAAAGGGGGAAAAGCTGCAAGAACTCTGGGCGCTCCCGATAAGGATGGTTCTGGCGTTCCGCATTTGTTTGTTCATTTTTCTCTCTCAAAGTTCAACCACGAGAAACTCTTTAGCTTCAGCCATTGCAGCCTGCTGAGCACCAGGTGGGACAACTTTTCTTTCTCCTTTTTTTCCTTTACTGGCTTTTTTTTTTTTTTTTCGGTTGTTGTTTTCTCCTTTTGTTTCCCTCCCCGAATAACGAATGCTAAATGTTGAGCCCTCGGCACCAACTCTTCTACCTTCACAATGCTACACATACAAAACCTCCTCATCATAGCAAAGGTCGCCAACGGACCTCTAAGGCGAATGACTTGAAAAGAAAAAATACAAAAAAAAAAACACAAAAAAAAAAAAAAAACAAACGAACGAACAAAAAGCATTCTACCTTCACAAAGAGAGCAAAGCGAAACGAAAAGACTCTATCGAACTAAAACAGTCAACTGTTTACGTCTAACGTTACATTCAGGAGCTCGATGTTTTACTAACAAATCCTGTTTTAGAACCTCTTGTTCGAAAGCAAAATATTTTGAGCAGCCAACCAAAATAGTTCCTTTTCTTTTCTGTAGATGTACAAAGCGATCGCAGGGCTTGTGGTTCACTGTGCTAGTCTGTCAAAGGTGTTGTTTACAGAAGGCAAAGAGAAACCCGCGAATCCCAGACCGTTGCCAAATAAAGGGAATCTATAGCACAAATACTGTCAGGTGCTCCGCACCAGCAACCCGGAGAGGCGTTTCCAAATGTCACAAGGTTAAAACCAGAACAGAACGAACATCTTTGCTAATTTTTAGTCCTGTTGAACGTTCATGGGATTGTTAATATGACTTATATAGACCCACACAGGTTTTATTTTTGTGTCTTTAAAATGAAAGTCCAAAATATTTAAATTTTATGGTCAAATATGCAGTCGACAGCTGCTACTTTTTTCTTTATATATTAAATTTCTCATATGTCTTTTATTGTTCTAATAAACCTAAGCTTGTGTGACCTCCAGTGCATATTAGACCATTCACTGTATGAAAGAAAACATGTTGGATAAAATTTGTGCGTTTTTAATAAAATTAGAAAATGGGATGTTTAGATCAGTGGTGTCTCATTGGGATGTTTAGATCAGCGGTGTCTCATTGGGATGTTTAGATCAGCGGTGTCTCATTGGGATGTTTAGATCAGCGGTGTCTCATTGGGATGTTTAGATAAGCGGTGTCTCATTGGGATGTTTAGATCAGTGGTGTCTCATTGGGTGTCTGAGGAACCGACGCAGCCCGGGCGAGCCGTGCGTGCAGCCCAGCGCCCTGCAGAGCCCGGCGCTGCCGCTCTGCGCGTTGCTCACCTGGCTGGAGGGGACGGAACCGGGCTGTGCTGAGAGAAAACGCTCCGTGCTCATTAACAGTGTTTTGTCAGTGGCAAAAGCTTGCAGGTCTGGGTCTGGAATTGCTGGAAGGTCATTCTCTCTCTCTCTCTCTCTCTCTCTCTCTTCTTTTCCTAATTGGATGCTCTGGGAAGCAGCAACTCCTCAGTGCCACGACGGCGGTTGTTTTATTGTGTATTTCTGGAGCTGATAAGAAGTCGGTTGTCTGACAGCGCGGTGTTTGCGGAGCGCTCGGAAGGGTTTGGCAGGAGAAGCACGCGGATTTTCTGGGGCAGAAATGAACCAAATGAGGATTTCCTGCAGCCCGGGGCCGGGCAGATGCGGCGGCTCTGTGGCGGCTCGTTGCAGCAGTGCGAGGGCTCGGGCAGCGTTGGAGGGTTCCCTTCGGCTCGGCATCACCGCTGCTCGCTGCAGCGCCTTCCACCCGCTGCGATAATGGGGCGGCACGGGCGGTAATTGCGAATTTCCCTTCATCTCTCGGCTAATTGTGATTCTGTCGGGCTTCTGCTTTATTTTCTGCCGGCGCAGAGATTCGCTCTGAGGCACGGATTTCTCCGCTCTCAGCGCTTCAGTGCTTTCTCTCTTCGCTCTGAACTCGCAGTGCTTTCAAGTTGTACCAGCTGTAATTTCAGTGGCAGTTTTGCTCCCGACGCCGTCGCTGTGGCCCCGTCCGGGTGAGGCAATAGTTCACTTCCGACACAAAACGTCTTTTATATGTGTGTATATATATACTATAGAGACAAAAAACAACAGGGATCCAGTGGTAGTGTTTCTAAACAAACAGTTTATTAAAGGCAGGGAGACTTGTTAACCTCGTGGCTCAGCCTGGCTCCTCCATTTGCCTTTTGTATCCTCGCCGTGATTTTTCCCTCTGTTTTGCGTTTCCATGAGCACAGTGAGGGCTGAGCTCTTCATCACAAACTTTTACTTATCTGAGCAAACGCTGTTTATGAATACTGCTATTTGTGCTGCTGTTTTATTGTCCGATCAATTATTTTAAACGAGGGTCTCATTTTGCAGAAATCACGGCTGCCAACCCGTTTTTCCCTTTTTTTTTCTCTCCTTTTTCTCTTCTTTCTCTCTCCTGCACCGAGGTGACTGCACGCTTTATTCCATGCTAATTTAGGCAGAGATGTGCTGCGGTTCAGTTTAGGTCACCGGTTTCTAAAGGGACGCAGGAGAGCCTGCCCTGCTCCCTGCGCTGCCGCTCGCTCTCGGAGCAGCTCTGCCATCGCAAGGAGCCAACCCAGCAGCGGTTCCCATGCCCGAAGCCAAACGCGCCCTTCAGAGCTGCCGGGATGCGGCGTGGAGGCCTCAGCCCTTTGCAGATCTGAATCCTGTGCTCTTCAGAGCGGAGCTGGGTGTTTCTGAAGACCCTAATCCAGCAACAATCGCACAGTCAAAACTCCTTTTGAAAGCATTGTGGCGTCGGGTTCTTGTAAGTCCTTGTTTACAAGAGCGTTTCCATTGACTTCAGTAGCATTACTCGTGTGAATGGAGGGCTGCAGGGAAGGCCCTCGGAACCCATGTGCTGCTTGGAGGGCTTTGACGTGCATGTATTCATTTTTTGACCGCGGCGACGCGGCCGTGCCACGTACAGAGCTGTGTGTGTGCAGTGTGCTTTCCAGAGTGCGTTCGGAATAATGGCTCTGATCTCTGATCTTTCCTCCCTCTTCTGCTCCTGGTTTCGGTGCCGTCCCCCCCAGCAGAGCGCGGTGCCGTGGGGCCGCTCGGTGCCCACGCTGCAGAGCTGCCCGGGGAGCGGGACGTCCTTTGGCACGGATGGGGCTCTCTGCATACATGGGTGATGCTGAAGATTTTGCAATCCCACTTGTAGGACTGTACTGCTTTATTAGGAAAAAGGGCACCGGGAAGATACTGTGAGTATTATTCACGTTGAGCTCACTTGTTTGAAGGAGATACTTTGCGAGATAAAGCGCCTTTAAAATGCGGTGGGTTCTCAGCACTCAGAAGCGCTGCTTTGGCACTGAGTGGCTGCGCTGTGCGGTGCTCCTCACTGCCCCCCGTGCTGCTCTCCTTCCCATTCCCACTTTGCTCAGGCCCTGGCATAGGGAGCGGAAGGGGATTTGTAAAGCTGTGCACCCCAAGAGTAGGAATTTACTCAAACTCTGATCTGTGGCCAGATGATGTATATTATTTTAATGTGTGGATGTGTACCCAGGCGCTGAGTGACGGGTACATGATACCAATCCATAAATAAATATAATTTACAAGTATCAGCGGTGATTTACATGCTCCTGCTATTCTAGGAAGTGGCCTGGAGTTTTTCCCCGAGCAAGAATTTCGTGTTTAAGCCTTGCATGCTCATACATACTAAATATAAGCGATCAGTCTGGCTTTCTGTTCCCACCCCAGCATACAGACTGACATATACTTTCCCCTCTGTTCAGCACAATCGACTGCTGCGTATCTGTAGGGCCGAGGCAGATTCTGGAGGTGCTTTTATTTATGTCTGCGCTCTGTGTTCCAGATGACCACAAGATATTCCTGAAGTTCTAACTAAAATTAATGGGACCATTAAAGAAATATATTTTGAGTACGAATCCATTTGTGATTGCTGTCTGCCTCTTTCGAAATGGTGTTTGTTGTGCTTTCAGTCACAGACCCGGCTTACGGCGCTGAGTTGCTTGTTGTCCTGAGAGCTTTTCAGTCATTAAGGCAGCGACGGGAGGAAGGGCAGCCCTGCGTTGTGCGGCTGCTGGGCAGGAGCTGTGTGCTGGCCATGCCAGAAGGGCACTCTCACTGACTGCAGTGTGCTTACCAGTTGTGCGTGCGATTCCTGAGCTGGCTGCGTTGCTCCCATTGCACACATCGGGGTGGCCCTCTGTGTGCTGCTCCTCAGGGCGGAGGGGCATCGCTGACCCGAGCTCAGGGCTGTGTGTGTGTGTTTTGATGGCGCTCGGTGCACTCTTTGGGCAGCGTTACTGGGAGCAGTGAGAACTAGATTGATTTCCTGGTGGGTTTTAGTACCAGCGTGCTTCCTGCAGAAGGGCCGCTGCTGGGGAGGCTGATGGTATCTCACCGTGTTTGGCACTCACCGCGCGGCTCTGTTAATGGGACGGCACTGCAGTGGTTTGAGGGCCGGAGCAGTGCGGGCTGTGCTGCGGGCAGACACGGAACACAGAGAGCTGCAGCCACGCTTGTTGGATGCGGGGAGAGGTGGAGGGGGAACCTCAGGACAGAAGCTGCCCCGTGGGGCTGGGCTGTGTGTGTTGAGGTTCTCTGCTGCTCTTCTCTCCGTGCTCCGGAGGGCTCACACGCGTGGTTTGCTCTGCGAGATTTCTCTGGGGCAAATAAGAGGTTTTTGCTCCATCTGAAAAGGTTTTGTGGCCGTCACTGAGTGGCCTTAAAATTCCTGTCTGCGAGTCTGTGTGCCTATGCGGATAAGCCGTGTTCATCACGTTTTTAGGTGTAAGAACAATTATGAGTTGATCAATCTCGGAAACAGTTGTGGTTTTTGGCTGAATGGCAGGCTAGAGGGATCGGAACTACTCAAATAAATACAAAGTACATTAATAAATTCATCCATAAGTATCAGCAAATACTGATAGGGAGAGATTTTTACTGCAGACACCTGAACTCGCTGTGATGTATCTCCTCGTAGCGGATGGGTTTGGTGGGCGCTCTTTCCTTCTTCCCCCCATCTCCTTCCTCTTCTTTTTCTCCCTTTTCACTGGCGAATCGAATCGCTGATACAACAAACATCTAAGAATGAAATATTGGGCTAAAATGAGAAAAGGACCGATTGGAAAATTAGATTGGCGTGCCAAAATGTAGGGAAGAGCAGCTCTGTGCTGGCTGGTGGCCGTGCTGGGGCACACACCATCCGTGTGTGGGTCTCATTCTGCTGCTGCCAATGCCACGCAGTACCTGTGGGTGCTGCTGCTGCGTGGGTCCCCCGGAGCCCGACGGGAATGCTGGGATGGATGGCTGCTCTTCTTTGTTGATGTATTTAAGAAATGCACTGAAAGAAAAAAAGGATTTCTGTGAATAAGGTGTGAGGGTACAGACACAGGCACAGCGGTGCGAGCCCTGCGCTGCCGGAGCTGCCTCCGAGTCGGGCAGTTTCCTGGAAGATGAAATGTGCCACCAATACGTGGCAGAAATGGAAAGTTCTGCTTGTAGTGCAAAAATCCCCGTGTTTATCTGTGATGGGCGTGGGGTTGTTCCCTTTGAGCAAATACGTGTGTAAATGAAAAGTCAGATGAAGAGGAAGCATGCCGAAGAAATGATGCCGGGTAGTTTGGTGGCTCCTGCCTGCAGCTTCTAAGCAGGCGGAGGGCTCGGTGGGATGCAGTGCCATGCAGAAACAGGCTTTTGTGATGGTCTGAAATTAAAGTGGTCTGATGTTGTGTTTGTCCAAAAAATGGTTTTGAGCCAAATCCACAGCAGCGTGATTTGAGGGCGTGCGAACCAGAAATTACAACCGAGTCTGAGAGGCCGCTTTAGTGACCCCACTAAGTGGAAGGCAAAAAGAGAGAGAATGGACTGTAAAGCAGGAGCCCGTGCTGGTGGAACATTTTAACAACTCTGGACTTCAATACCACAGATTCTGCTTGATGTCCTTATCTGAAGCCAATCTTACTTACAGAACTCGTGCAATTCGCTGTGTGTTGCTTAGGAATTACACTGGGCACGTCCTGACGAAGCGCTGCTAAATGCTGCCCTCCCTTTATTGAGGGGGTGTTTATCATTTGTTGGGGTCGGGTCGGAAGCATCCCTTCTTCACTCCATGAAGTGCAGAGCTTTGAAAACGCAATTATGCATGGGGCAGTCACCAGCGGTTCTGTGGTTGGCTGAGTCCATCCCAGGAGCTGCTCAGGTAAGCATTTGTTTCTTCTCCTTCACTTCCTCTGGATTTATTTCTCCTGCCTTTGTTTGTAACGGCATCTTTTAGTCTGGAAACAACACGGCTGTGAACTTGGAGGGAAGAAAAAGCAGAAGCAAAGGCGGTTTGCACCTTCTGCTTTGGAAATCTGTCTGTAACATACGTGGGAGAGCCTTAATTTCACATCACAGCAGCAACAGCAAACCCGCCTAAAATATAATGCAGAGCATTAGAGCTGTCACTCAGACCGTGAGAAAATAAACACAAAATAAAGTTGAAATAGAATCGTAATACTTGACTGCGTAAAATCCAAGGGTTTTGTTTGTAATGGCAATGTGCATTTCCAGCGAGCGTTAGTTTTTATGTAACTTGAGATGCAGTCTTCACAGCAGACGGTACTGAGCGGGTTCCTAAGGAGCCGTAGGGCACCGGGGAGGGGGGAAAGGGGCAAAGTGCCCCCCGGGCTCCTCCTGCGGGTGCCGTGCGGGCCGGCAGGGAGCGGGAGCCGCCGGGCCCGTAATTAATGATATTCCTCTGCCCTCTGTAGGACGAGCGGCTGCACTGAACGCTCCTGCTTCGGGAGATCCAGGCTGGATCCCGGAGCCGTGGAGAAGCGCCGGGCCCGGCCTGCGCCTTCCTGTGCTCTAATTAGAATGCATGTCGGGATTAATCTTTGTAACATTCAGAAGCAGATAAGCAATGAGGGAGAGCCGTGTGCTGGCAGGAGGGGGACGAGTGAACCGCCTGCTCGATGCAGTTGAACTTTGCAGCTTGCTGCTAGCAGCATCACAAACCCGCCGGTGCCATCCTAAACACGGGGTCCCAGCAGACCTGCTGGGGCCGTTCCTGTGGGGCGGAAGATTTGGGCCCCCATCTGCAGCTCACGTTTGAGAAGCCGATTTGGGTCCATTCTCACTCCCCACAAGAGATGCGCCGCCCTCTATACCCAGCCACCATTTCCAGGTGATGTGTTGTGTTTGGGGGCCGGGAGGAGGTTCCCAGCCTCTCACGGGTCACTTCTCCCACACTGCTTTGCTGGGGCCCCGCACAGAGCTGCAGGTGTGGGATGCAGCGCAGCCGTGCCAGGTGTGGGCAGTGCCCCACAGCCCCCACGGCTCACATGGCAGCACTAATGCAGGTGTGGGCTGATTGGGGCGGGAAAAAAGAAACGAAAAGTAGTATTTTGAGTTATATAAGACAGCTGTGCTGTAAGAGCTCGTCATTCTCGTGCTTTCCAGCTCTGGAGCACTCAGCACGTATGAATTCTCACAGCACAGTTGCATAGGATGAGCGTTCTCCCCGTTGTAGCGGTGGAGGCGGGACAGCCCGGCGCCGCCGGAGGGCTCGGATGGTGTATTTCGGTTCTTTTATGGCGGTTGTTTCCGCTCGAACCACCGCGCGTACTTCAACGCAGACAAAGGAGAGGCGCGGGACGCGGCACTAACGCGCGCGGAGCGCGGAGGCCACGCCCCTCAAGTCCACGCCCCCGTTTAGACCACGCCCTCATTTAGGCCCCGCCCACCCCGAGGTCCCGCCCCTACCGGGCCCCGCGCGCCGCCAGACCCCGCCCCCCTCCGCCCGGGAAGATGGCGGCGCCCTTAGCGCAGCAGCTGGAGGAGCTGCTCAACCCCCGGCCCGACCTGCGCGACCCCGAGGACGACGCGGAGGAAGGTGAGAGGGGGTCGGAGAAGGGTTCTGTGTGGGCAGGGGCGGGCCGGGGCCGGTTGGGGGCTGCCGGGCCGGGGCTGCACGTGGCGTGCGTGGAGCCTCAGCCGCCGCCGTCGCCGTGGGGGCTCGGGCCGGAGTGCGGCCCCGCTGTGCCTCGGCCCGCACCGCTGCGGGGTGGGAGCCCCGGGCGGGCACACGGCTCTGCCCGCAGCCGCGCGGCGTTCCGCGAGCTCAGGGTCCAGCCGTGGCTCTGCGCGGGCTGTGCTGCAGGCCGGCACGGGCCGGGAGCGGATCCCGTTGGAAACTTCTAGAAAAGCGGTGCGAGAAGCGCCCCTCGGAGATCGATAGCTGCCGGCGGGCCCTGATGAGCCCCTGCGGTCCCCCGTGCGCGTGTGCGGGAGGCGGTGCCGGCGGGTGGGAGAAGCGGCGCTGCGGTACGGCGCGGGCAGCGGGGAGAGACCAAAAAAGAGTAATAATTACAGTGCAGTTATTGTCTCTCTTTAGCCATCCTGAAATTTTTACGTATGTATGTGACTCAGGTATATGGGAAGAGGCCAAAGCGTGTCTGAATCGCAGCTTTCCTCTTTGACTCGTTAAACACGGAGTAAGCGAAGGCATTCAGTGCTGCCGAGTCCTGCAGCCCGGGGACCACGCTTCTCCCAAAGCACCCCATGAAGCTCAGGGCTCTGTGGAAGGGCTGCAATGGGCTTTGCCCGTCCAGTGCTTGCTGTGTGCTCTCTAAAAGGAAGAGGAGATGGGGAAGAAGGTGTGAATGTAGGCAGTGCTCATTCAGAATAAAGCCTTGCCATCCACCTCACCTTCACAGTGTGTTTTTGTTTGTAGAGCGTGAGGAGTTTTCCATGCAGGACGATGGCTGCTTTCTGCAGCTGCTTCTGGCCTGAAATTCAGTTCAGTTTAGATAGCCTTCCTCCGTTTTTATTTCTTTTCCTTCAGCCACAGTCGCTAAAGTGATTGACAGGTTTGAGGATGAGACTGCAGATGACATTTTACCTGTTGGTAATATACGGAAAAAAGCTTCGGCCTCCCTCTTAGAAGCTGATAAAAGGTACAGTGGAAAAGCGACATCTCGCAAAGCCTTGCAGGAAGAGCTCTGGGGAGATGCTCTGTCTGAAGAAGGGTCTGGTAAGAAATCTTATTTCTTTATGCTTTCAATTAGACTACTTATAATTTTAACATGCTAGGCCGAATTAGGGCCATCTCAACTGAGATGAGGAACTTTAAATCCTTGGCAGGGGTTTATAAACGGGTACAGATAAGTTGGACGTCTTTTTGAAGTGCCCTCCTGAAATCCAGGCCAGGTTTTCTTGACCTGAAGGAAAAGGAGATCCCCAGAAGAGGTCTGCTTCCTCAGGGTGAGGAGGGGCTGTGAACAGCTCTGAGGTGAGGCTCAGCCAAGCCCAGGCTGAACGCAGTGTGGAGGGAAAGAAGCAGTTGCCATTTTAAGGCCAATATATCTCGAGGACTGCAAGTGTATCTCATTTTAAAGATACATAGAGCAAATTGTGACCACCTTGTTTGATTGCTATGTCACTAATTATTGTTATGAAAGATGAGAGCTAAGGTCTTTTCTTGGATGTAGCCTCATTTTTTTTTCATTAATTGGTCAACACAAAAAATAAAGCAGAGTTTGGTGCTCAGATCAATAGCCTTTGTTGATGCGTGCTGCAGAGTGACAGGTCTTTTTTCTCTTTGAAATAGTAGCTGAAGAAGCCTTAGATGAGTGGTACAGTGGCAGTGAAGATTCAGAAGACAATGGCAGCTTGGGCAGTAAAACAGAGGAGCAGCCCAGCAGTGCTGACAGTGGCCAGGAGGATAACCTGGAAGATGATGAAGAGGGAGATTCCTCTGCCAAAGCACCGAAGTTCAGTTTCCAGAATATCACAGACTTTGAGAAATTTGCAGAGGGGATGGATGATGTTGGGAGCAGTGATGGAGAAGATGAAGATGATGCCAGCATGGAAGAAGGAAGCGATGACGAGAAATACGAGGGGGAAAACCATGACCACATAAAAGACACCAATGACAACGAGGATGATGGGGGGGTGATGACATTCTCAAAAGGGCGAGCGAGTGATGAAGTGGAGAAAGGAAAAGCGGTGAAGAATCAGCTAGGTTAGTGCGTGTTTGCTGTGTGTTTTGATGAGATTCACCTTGCTGACACTACAGACGCTGCTCATGCTAGGAGGCACTGCAGCATGTTAACTTGCTGTTGGTGCAGTGCATGTGCAAGCTGCAGCAGCCCATGTCATTTGCAGATGTTGCACTAAATGTGCTATGCGTGCTGGCGTTACTGCTCCTAGAAGATCTCATGTTATGGAGCTGGCTTAATTGAACCCACGCTGAATATACTTGTAGTTTGGGTGGGAAGGGCGACTTTCCATTGTTAGTTCTGTGCTGTGGTGCTGTCTGCTGTCTTCCTTCAAATGCTGAAGTTTCTTCCAGTTTATTCAGCCAAATTACCAGTGTCCATTTACAACTTATTCTTCGAACCAGTGAAGCAAATAGAATGTTTGTGATTCTCAGAGTTGCTGCCAGGATCACAGATAGGATGGGGAAGGAGCAAGTGCTTTGGCTTGTGAAGTAACTTTTTTTTTTTTCCCCCCTTTCTCTTATGAAGCGCTGTGGGATCAGATCTTGGAAGGCAGAATCAAGATGCAGAAGGCACTTGTGATAGTCAACCGGCTTCCTCAGCCAGATACTTTCCCCCTCTTCAGAAAGGAAGGTGGACAGGAATTCGACAATGCTGTGGAGAGCTGTAAGGATTCTTCAAACTTCTTACCTTGCATAGAGCCTGCTGTAGCCAGTGTGTTTTTACCTGTGTGAGAGAGCATTAATGGGAGAGTGAGGGCTTTGAGTTGCATATTTTGTAGTGTTAGCTGTCAGTTTATATTGCCTTAATCATTAATTAGTGTATGGGAACTGCTGAATCACGGCCTGAACCACTGGAGGATCCACTCCAGGCCTGAACCTGGAGAAAGGACCTGGTCAGCCCTGGGAGCACAGGTGGAGGCAGTTCATCTGTGCAACCAGAACGGGTAGAGCCAGGCTCCACTCCTCTTAAACCTCATTTAAGGGCTGACTACCTCTGATGAAGGATCTCCAGCAAGAGATCCTTCCTTTGTGGAGTCCTTCTGCAAGTGTAGATCTCTGGAGACAGGTGAGCATCCTTCTTTTTGTAACACCTTCTCATTGCACTGGTCCTGCTGCTGTTAATGATTAGGTACTGTGCAAGCATAAAGTATTTCTGACCTCAGACAAAGAAAATGTCTCCCATCACCCATGTCTGTGTATGTCTTTTTGATCTCTGTTGGCCTGTGTTGTCACTTATGTGATGTTGGTGAGCCTCAGCTTGGGTCCTGCTGCTGTTTCTGCTTCATGTGGGTATTGAAGTTCATTTATCTCTCCTGTATTGGATCTTAGAAATAACTGGCTTGGTTATCGCTGCTTGGTGTGGAGCTGGGACGCTTCTTTGTCCTGAGACACTGTGTGGATATTGGCTCTGTGCTGGGTCTGTGATTGCAATGATTTGTCCTAACCAGGAGTAACGCAGCACAAAGGAGAGGGCTTGTGCTGTCAAAGCAACAGCAAATACCATTTCAGATTGGAGCTGCTTCAGATGTTTGGTTTTTAGGATCACTATTAGTGATACTGATCTGATGAGACTTGTAGTAGATTCTCCAACATGGCCAATAAAATCTGCATGCTCCAGCTGATAAACACAAAGTGCTCAACTTCGGTGTGTTGTGGATCTGCTTAATGTATTAATGCTTCAGTTTGTGCAGCACTGATACCTGTGTGTTTGAGAAACTTTGACCTAGGCTGGCACAAGTTATCTTAAAACTACGTTAAGAACTTCTGCCGTGATCCAACCTGGGCCTTGCCCTTATGCCAGGGTTTGACTGTTATCTTGCAGCTCACACCTGACCTGGGCATGTAGCTAATCAGCTTATCTGGAGTTATAGCAGGTGAGACTCTTTGTTTAAAGTTAGCTCAGCTGCTTTAAATGAAGTGATTAAGGAAAAGAAGGCGAACTCCCAGCAATACTAAGCTGACCTTTCGGTGGAACGCGTGTTATTAATGTGTTTAATGAGATGCATTACAAACTGCACTGAGCACCATGTTTCATTACAGGTCTAAAATGCAATATCATTAAAGACCTTTAACAGAAACAATGGTTGACATTTTGATATTTCCCATAAGCAAAATACATCCAAGAGCACGCGGTGTAATACCACGCACAGCGCGGCAGGGAGGTTAATCTGCCAGTTGTCCAGTACATTAAAGGGAAATCTGCTGCACTGTGATTCCCTGCCCGCCCTGTTTTCATAATCCAGACAGGAAAGTTGCAGCAGTTTGCTCTGCTGTTCCTGATGACCCGTGTTCAGGTTCCACATTGAGTGGGGAGACAGCAGAACGATCCAGCTGGGTTGACCTGGGTGAGGTTAGCAGGGGACATGCTCAGGCTGATGGTGGGAAGTAAGGAGCTTAGGAACATTCTGATGCTGCTATGTTTGTTTAGCATTTGCTGGCGTTCTCTAAGGGACCAAGTTGACATTTCTTTTTATATTTTTTAAATACGGTCTGTAATTGTACAGCAAAGCAAGTTACAGCAGTTGTTTGTGATGATCTGCACTGTTATCCAAGCAGGTATTTCTCTGTTCTGCTGAGGTGCTCTTACCAGAAGTTGGGAAGTGCCAAGCATGAAACATAAGGCACAAATTTGTATGCACAGATCTCAGGAGAGTCTGGGAGCGCGGTGGGTGACAGCGACCCATTTCTCTCCCACTTGGTGGTGCTGGGCCCCCTGAGAGGGACTCGGGACATTCCAGCTCAGCGAGGGCTTTGCACAGCACGTCTGAGCTGTGGCATGGTTTGTGAGGGAGCTCGTGCCTGGGTTACAGCACAAAGCTGTTAAAGCTGAAGCTGTGAAGCTTTAGTTTCAGTGAGTGAAATTAAGTCAATAAAAAAAATACGTATATTGTAATCTATTTAAAGCCTTTCTTGAAGTGATGGACCTTGATTTAGGAGGGCAGTCTCACTTCTCATCAGTCAGCTTCCAGAAAGAGCTCTGATTGAGTGGTTCGGTGGGTTCTGTACAAATAAAACTTTTAGAAGCTCAATTCTGAGCAGTGAGGTGGTGGGTTGGGTGTCCATTTCTGCACTCCTGCTTTCTCCTCTCAGTTGTGTTACCAGCTCGTGGGCAGGAGCCCGTGCTCCAGACAGGAAAAAAATGAAAGAATTGGGCACGAGGAGGTTTAAAGATGAATCATTTTATCATGGGTTTAAGGCAAGGCTTTGTGAATGCTGGATGTTGAGCTTGTTCCATTGCACGTAGCGTGCTTCAGACTTGGATGGGATTTAAGATAATCATGACATTGACACTGTTTTGGAATGGATGATCCTCTCCTTTCAGGGAAGCCTCAGCAATTCCTTCCAAATCCACAAAATAAATCTGGCATGCTTTCATGATCTTCTCCGAATGAGAGGAAATGATCTGGTGTGTGAAGCTGCACGAAGCAGTGCTGCCCGAAGTCCCGGCTCTGTGCTAGGAGTGCTGCAGGCTCTGGGCACCCAGCTCCCTCACACCTCTTTCAGAGCTTCCCTAGCAAGCTTTTGGTGTTCCCCAAAGCCCTTCCCTTGCTTGTGAAGGTTCTGCTCCCTGCCTGTAGGAAGGATGAGTTTGTTGAGGTGGAAGACAGCCCTCCTCTGTTTGCCTTGCTGGTGTGTCCCGCTTGTGACAGCTCTTTGTGCAGCTGTTGGTGGCAGCGAGGCTCCCCAGGGACTGACTGATGGTGCTAAAAAGCAGGCAGCAGTGATGTATGTGCTTTTGCACATTTACAGCCAAATCTGAGCAAAAATGGTCAGGTCACACACATTTCCCAGATTCTGAGGTTGCATCTTAGGAAAAACTCAAGTGTTTAATTTATTATTTTTGTAATCTTTTATGGAAAAAAATAACAAATGATACGACGTACCTTGGACAATCTTGGGTTCCTGAGATCTCAGGTTCTGGTGGATGATTTACTGCAAAATTGCTTATAAATTGAAGTAGAAAATGTTTTGCAGACCTGGCAGCTTTCAGGCTTCACACCCATTTGTCACCCAGCATTTCCCTTTGTGTATAGAACAAGAATTAATTAGGCTGCACTGCAGGAAAAGTTTATGGCCATAATTTATATAGGATGGATTCCTGTTTAAAGAGACAGCATTGCTTTGTTTGCACCGTGTTACTTTTTCTTTTTTCCTAATCTTTAATTATATCCCAGATGTTTTTTTTTCCAATCCTCCTTTTTGCCTACCCATTGTAGGCCGTGCTCGTGGAGCTCGTGTTTCTTCCTGCTTTGCATCCATGGAGAAAGTCGGAGAGGTCTCTTAATACCAAAAGCACGGCGGCTGCGCTCTGAAGGCAGTGCAGATTGTGAATGCACTGCACACGTGAGCTCCCACAGCTCATGTTTGTGAGGTGCTGCTGCCCGGGGCAGCCTGTTTCTCCAAGATACGTTTGTATTCTCTCGCTCCGTATCTCCTAGTCTGGTCCAGGGCTTGAGATGTTGCCTCCGTTTGGGGTCTTGCACGTTCAATTAATGTTTTTCATAATCAATGCAAGTCAGAATTTGCAATCTGCTCCTGATTTGCACATTAAAGAGACCCATTAATTAAAAATTCCAATCCCTGGCATGTTCCCGCAGGATCCTTGCATTATTTACATAGAAAAAGAGTGCAGGGTGCAAGTTTCTGTGCTGTGTCTCTGCGCAGATTGCATGCTTGCCATTCATGTTTCTGTGTATGCTTTCGGGGAGGAGGAAGGTTGGAAGTAGATGTTGTGAAAATGGCACAAAAATTACCTCAAGGGCAGGAAGGAGTCAGGGCAGGGGTCGAAGCCACGCTGGTGAAGCCATATCCAGTGTCAGGAATTAAACAGTGCTGAGGTTTGGGGCTCTCATTCAGTAACTAAAAGCCACAGCTAGCTGTAGGGATGGGGACAAGCAGGGCTGTAGACAAGTCTCTTGCTCTCAGCAAAGGCTGGGGGCTGTTCCAGATGGCCCGGGGAGCTGGGGTTCCTTGTAGGGTCCTGCAGCTCTGTTCTTGCTGCTGTAACTCCTTTCTCTGTACAGTCCTGGTTAAAAATACCTGGGGGTGTGACAGTGGTGCTTTGTGATTCACAAACAATAATGGGGATAATGCGTTGTTTTCAATTTTTAGTTAGAGAGAAAGCTAGGTAAGAACATACAGGAACTCATGCTGGTCTCTTGCAGGTGGCAAGATGCTGATGTACATTGGAAGACCTAAAGATGATCAGTAGTTGTGCATTTTTTCGTATGCATGTCCTTTCACTCTCCTACAGCTCCCTGAAATAGAAACTGCCAGCTGAATGTTTTCGTTACTTTTTGACTTTGGCTCTGTCTGTTGGTGGGTTGAGAGGAAATACTGGACTGTGGGTTTCCTCTGTGTGAGTCCTGGATAAATGGGAGAGCACAGCTGTGATGGAAAGCAGGCAGGGTCTGTGAGAGTGGGTTGTCTCACGAGAGGAGCAGAAGTGGTGACAGCACATCTTAACTGTTATTTACGCTTTGAGTAACTTCTGCGCAGCCCTCTGAATAAAATGAATTGGATTAAAAAATATACATATAAAAAAAAAAATCAGATGAAACTCTCCCTGTGCTTGCAAGGCTGTTATCCCCAAAGCTGCCTGGGTTATTGATGTGTTAATGGAGCAGCAGCTCCTCCTGGCAGCAGCCTGGGCTGCTCCTAATAGTTACAGCATTGCATCCAGCTTTAAAATGCTGCTGAAACTTGTGTATCTCTTCCCAACTCATAGTGATATTTGAGCTTTGATTTGTATTGTCTGTAGTCAACTTTATCTTCTTTTCCTGGTCATGATGGTGTTACACTGTGACACTCAGCCATGGGTGTTTTCTCTGGCCATGAGGTAGTGGAATGGTGCCCATGCACAGCCCCAGTGCTCCTTGTGCTCAGGGTCAGTGTGTAAGCCAGAGAGAAGCCTTGTTTCCTCTTACTTTGGGCATTGGTATGGTATCCCCTTCAGTATCTCTCCAAAAGAGCAGCGTGGTACATTCACACACAGAGATGAGCATTGAAGCTTGCTTTTTAATTATACTTCATTGAGAAGTAGAGCTAAAAGGTGCACTAACAAAACTTGGTGGTGCTTGCCTGGAGCTGCACAGGGCTATCTGGGAACCTCTGGGAAAAGGAGGTGCTGATGTTTTGTTCCAAAGTATTGTAGTCCAGCCCAAACACTTCACCTCTCTTAGAAATACCTCAATTTCTGGGGTGGAGCGAGGTTACGTTTGTAGTGGGTGCAAAGGGCTGTGATGGCCCCGGAGCTCTATGGACCTTTATGACTATGGCCTGTGTTGGACTCCTGGTGCACAGCGTTGGTTTGCTGCTCTGCTGACAGCTATCTGGCTTGTGACTGAGCAGAGCCCATTGGTGGAGAAGGCCTCTGAATGATGAGATTGAGAATTCCACTTGCATTCAAGACAGTGGGAAAGATTCAGTTTGCTTTCTCTTTAGTTTATCTTATGTTCACAGTGATTCCCCATCTTTAAGACATATATCTTTTTACTCAGTATCCATGTAAGTCTTGTCCAGGAAGCTGATTAAATATTGGTTATGAAATCATAGAATGGTTGGGTTGGAAGGGACCTTAAAGGCCACCTAGTTCCAATTCCCCTGCCGTGGGAAGGGTATCCAATCACAAAATCAGGTAAGATCAAGGCTAAATCAGATTCTGGAGAACCTGTCCCCCTTCCTGTAGGAGAGGATGTGTTTGGCAGAAGGTCCTCTTCTCTCTGTGCAGCACAGTGTGTCACCCCCTGCCTCTCTCCCCAGCTGCTGCCTCTCACTTTGCACACCTGGTTAGGGAAAAGATGCCATATGAAATGTGGTTTATCAACGTAAGCTTGGGATTTCTCAGAGAAGCCTGCAGGAATCAGCTGCCAATAATTCTAGTCAGAATTTTGTTATCATCTCAATTCGTGGATCACTTTTAAAACTGAGATGTAGCCCATACGTACATCTGGAGGGGATAATGCTGTGATACAGAGCAAGGTGGGTGTCACAGGGCTGCAGGGGGAGGGGTTGAGGCACAGGCAGATTATGTGGTTTCCAGTTACAGGATTAATTGGTGCTAGGCGAGATCATGGGCTTAAATATATTCTTGCTTTGAAGATTTTACTGGGAGCCTGCACAGATGTGTGACAGCAGCACTGAGTTTCAAGCTTTAGTGTAAATTATCATGATCAGATCTAGCCCACTTAACACTGGTAGTTCATTTTAATTGAATTGTATTAGTCTAGACACTTTATGAATACAAAAGCATCATGCTTGTCGATTCATGTGGTGGTGAGTTTGATTTTAAATAGATGTGGATGCAGGTGTCCCCAAATTTCACCTTTCTCTCTGATCCATTGAAGAATCTGTTCAACTCCGTGTGGGACCGAGCCAAAGCCCGGTGATGTTAATAAAGACTTTACTCTCAACTGAAACAAAGAAATGAATGAGGCCATCTTTGGAGCATTGTGTTGTGATGGTCCCAGGCCTTGGGGAGTTCTGCTAAGAATTATGATCCTTAAGGATGGGCAGCCTTTCTGCATATGTGGCAGCAAGAAAGACAGAGGAGGTACCAACTGCAGAGCTTAGAGAAAGCTACAGATGTCAGCTCCAGAGCTCTGTTTTGTCTGTTTGCTTATTAGTTGGGTAGTGGGGCTTTGAGGTTTTGTATGTTCATCCCAGTGTGGGGTTTGGGCTGCGTGAGGTACCAGGAGCATATTTTGTCCTTACTGTCTGTAGGATGTGCAGCAATTCTGCACAAGGTATTTATTTGACGTGGAGTTTGGGGCTTTTTTTCAGAGCAAAAACTGCTTGCCCTTCCTTGCTGATTGTCAAGGCTGTTAGCCTGTGGTATTTAGTCTTCTGGAGCAGAATTTGTGTGCGCTTTTCTTGCACAGATGTGCTAAAATTGAAATGCTCCCATTTTATAGGTTATCTCCATAGCCATATGTGTTGGACACTATTCATGTCTGAGGTTTCTTTTAAAGCTGTCTGAAATTCTAGTGTCAAAAAAAAAGGTAGGGAAGGACGTAGTTGTTGACCTGATGCACCCAAGCTCCAGACCATGGGATTTCACCACGCTTCAGGAACATCAGTTGGGTTTGCCCATGCTTGAGTTTCTCAAGATAATTAATATTTAATTAAATTGAGTTTAACTAAATACTTGTGCACGTTAGTGTGTGTACCACACAAACAAGATGCGGGGAAACAAAGGCTTGCAAAGCATCTAGAGAGCATGTGCAAATGTCAGCTAACTCGAATTAATTGGCAATTGGTTACCTGGAGATGGAAACTCTCTGCTTGTCATGATAAATGTAATTAATGGCCCGGTATTATATGGGGAGGTCAGTCTTGATGGGCTACTGCTCCCTTCTGGCCTTAATATCGAGATAACTATGAAATTTCACATTTCTTCCTCCTTTCTCGTTCCTGCTTGTGTACTTGGGGAATCCTGCCTGGCACAGACTGGAACGCACAGTGTCAGCTTCTTTACATTTACAGTAATGTAAAACATCAGTTTTTATAAATCTCATTTTTACGAGCCCCGTCCCTCCCTGCTTCGGGCTGATATCAAAAGATGACGGTCGAGGCGAATCAGCAGAGCATGAACTTCATGGAAGTGTTTCTCTTTCTCTCCTTTCTCAGCTCCCCCCCTCCCTCAGTCCCTACTAATAACATCCTCCAATACCAAACCTTTATTCTGTTGCTGCATCTAGTTATTTGCTTTACTTTTAGCAAGCTCATCTATGTCTGATCCTGTTGTTCTTACTGTCAAAAGCAGTAATATTTGAGTGAAAGGAATAAATTGAGTCCATTCTGTAACTTTAGGAGTGTGTGAAAGCAGTTTGCAATATTGGCTCCTTTGTGCTGAAGGAATAAAATTTTCCCCTCTGCAGAGACTTCTGCATCATTTGCATTCCAATGGAACCAGCAAATTGGGCCTCTGCTGTGGAGCAGATCTTTTCATCGCCATCAGCAGAAAAGTAGGCCTCTTTCCTACCGACCTTGATAAAAACCCAGGAACTCGGTGTTTTGGGAAGCGTGAAGGGAACGTTACTCCAATTATTTCCTAAAACAAGCCGGACAGACTTGAAGTGCTTTGTGCTCGCATTCAGCTGATGTTGATGAGAAACATGTTCTGAACACCACCTCCTTTGGAAAAAATGAGATAGCTCTGTGCTGCCCAGGGCTTGGTGCCCAGCTGGGCTGCCCTGGTGCTCCTGTCTCTCCAGCTCACTGCTAGCTTTATGTTTCCATACCACCTCTGTGTAGGGAGAAGCAGGTAGGTGGGGGTGTGCGGCCTGCTGCACTGGGAGCTGCACTTTGGGGCCCTGCTGCACCATGCTGATCCCCTGCAGCGGCATTAGCAGAAGGGTGGTTGTCCCGAGCTCGGCGTTTCAGGATGCCATACCTGCAGGAGTCCCTCTGCCCTTTCCAGGCTGTGAACATCACTTTGCTGCTGGGAATATAGAGCGAGCTCCAGAAGTAACACTGACAGGCTTCAGAATTACGATACGGTGGAGCTCCGGCGTAATTCTTTGTTGAAGAAGTTAGAGGCCTAAAATGTTAAGGCTTATTGTTATTCTGAGTTGATAATCTCTGCCTTGCTTTAATAATTTTTCCTCATGCCTGGATAGCCTGCGAGTTGCACAATAATCACTCACACAGCTTTGTAATCAATGCCCAAAGTAATAGGATTCCGCTGGCCAACGGCAATTAATAAATTTGTGTCTTTTTTAAAACACTAGCAAGTCGGGCCTGAAATACGACTGACTGGCTTTCCTCATTTGCATATTTATTGCAGTGGAAAAATTCTTGCCGAATGATTGATGTTGAGCCTGCCTCTTGAATTCCAAACAGCACATTATTATGAAATGAAAAATGCCGGCCATACAGTTGATTAAAGTTGAAGACAGTGGAATCGGTGTTTTTTAAGATTGTGGGAGAATTAAAGGCATATTTTAATAGATGTTGACAAGAAGTGAACTAACAAAAGCAAAGCAAAGGATTTGCTTGAAAAGATTTAATCAAACGTGTTTCTTGGGGGATTAATTGCTGGGGATGACTAGTGCAAGTGGCTGGCTGGTGGATTTGAATGAGAAGTATTGTTCTGGGGCCGGCGTATTGAGTGCCATTTTGACCTGTAGTTTAACTCCTGTCCCACCGCCGTTTGAAAGCAGTGAAAATTTCCCCTCTTCATCTGAATGTTGGGATAAATACGTGCACCTGATAACAATACTTTTCATTATGCACAGCTGCTATAATAGAACGCGTTGGAGTCCTTATTCCTGTTGGCACGGTGTGACCGGTGCAGCTCGTGCTGTGCAGTGGGGACGCGGTGGCTGGGGACAGAGCCCCCTGCATTTGGCAGCTCAGCCTTGGGAGATCTATGATGGTGTTACCAGTTTGCTGGGCAACGTGAGCAGTGTCTGTTTTACCCATGAGCTTCCAAGTGCTGTTAGTTCCCAGCTGCCTCTCTCAGCTCTTCTCCTTCTGTGTGTAATGGATCGAAATCCTGGAATTTTGCCCCAGTTTTTAGGATTCCATCTCTGGCCTCCATAACCACGCATCTGTGGCTCATAGCCCTGTGCTGGATGGAGGCAGCCAGGCAGGGAGGAGCCTGCCTCGTGGAGCTGCTCCAGGAGCCTCACTGGTTGGCTCTCTGTGAATACCTTTGAAAATGTGGCCTCGAGGCACCCGCTTTTTCCATTGACTTGAAGTGTCTCTGCGTGCAGCCGCTCCCTGCTGCTCCATGCCAGCTGCTGCTCTCTACAGCTGCTTGGGAAGATGAAATGAGGCCCCGTTTCTAGAGGTCATGACAAAGAGCATGGATGTTTATCTGCATGTGAAGCTGCCTTGCTGTAGAAGCACTGGGAGCTCCCAGGGCAGGCAGGGAGGTGTGGTGGTGGGTTGTACCCACAGCCGGGAGCCGGGGATGCAGCAACAGAGCTGGTTTGTCTGTAGCCACTGGCGTTGACAAAACTGATTTTTGTGGTTTGAGAGCAGTAGGACAGATTCCATCTCTGGTGGGTCTCCTGACACTTTGATACATGGCAGTGCTATCCCTGAATGGAGCTAAATACTCCAGGGCTACTTTCTGACTGGGTGAAGGGATGTATAAAATGAGAACGTATGAGATAGTATTAACAGAAAGGCACACTTTGATTTACTGGTCCTGGCTCACAGCTTCCTTGGTGGATTGATATGCTGTCTGCTGAATCTGGAACAACTCTTTCACTCCTGTACACAAAATGAAGGGGGCTCCCATAGACTCTTAAAAGTGACTCTTACAAGTTAACATCTTACCCAGGCCCTCCGAGTCCCATTGAAGCTGGAAGTCTCATTCAAGCTACGTTTGCTGTATACTTGCTGCAGATGGATCCTGCTCAGCATCAGTTCTCCTTTCCCATACTATCGGATAAGGAAAGCTCTGATGGAAGGGGGGGTTCCCTTTGTACTGGGGTTAGTTGGCAACTCCATGCATGGAGTGTGGGTTGTTTGGGGGACCTGAGTGGCTCATATTCCATAAAGGGATCTAGCTGCTTTTGTTTTCAAAGAAGTGCTGAGGCACCCGTCCTCAAAGAACGTGGGTTGGGCATACAGGAGTAACTTCTGCAAAGGGACAGAGTTTTGAGGTTGTTTTCATCGATGGCTTATGGCCCAGTGTAAGGGCAGGTGTTAAGCTGCACAGAGGTATTGCTAGCTTTGTTCTGTGCGTGGAGCAGGAGAGAGAGCAGGACGTAGAAGCCATGGTTATCACCTGTGAAGGCTGCTGGTTGGTTTTCTTAATGTATTGGTGTGCCCGAAAGCTCCGTGTTTGTGGCTTTTCTGATTAATTGTCTGTTTCAGATGATGAGCAGCGTTAAAAATATAGATATATGCTGGGAGGGCTGGAGTGCAGGACGGTTAGTGCCTGACTTTCCTTCAGATTGACCCAGCATGCATCTATGGAATGGTTTTGCTTTATGTGGCCTTTGTTCACAAGTGACTTCAGTCTTCTCCCCAGTGCAGGCAGTGTAAAAGCAGATGAGGGCGTTTGAGGGAAGAGGAGACTGGGAATGAAACAGTCCCTCCAGGAACTGCATGTGAAATGGGTAGGGCTGTGCTGGGTGGGGAGAAGGCAGGGGAGGGTGACACTGGGCTTCTGAAGTTGAGTTTACTGCACACTTAAGCACTCAGCATTAACAATGAGAATGCCATCCAGTAATGCTATTAAATACACACGAATTGAAAGCAGGAAATTACCCAGCTGTAAGAGGCTCACGACGAAGCTGCTGTCTGCAATAATTAGCCCTCCCACCTGGTTAGACGCACGGTCATTGTCTTCCCTGCCCTCTCCATCCCCTTCACTCCAAATAAAATTGCTTCCCATCCCCACTTCTGTTGGGGTCCATATCTCATAGCCTGGGGGAGCTTGAGCCTGTCTTTATTCCTTGCCTGCTTGCCGTGGCCCTGATATACCCCAGAAGAGCTGGAGTGCTACTCCAGTTGTAATTGACAGGATCAAAGCTGCCTGGGGTGCATTAGCGCTGCTGCTGGAGGACAGACAGCGGGTAGAAAAGCGGGAGCTCTGGGGACATTTAGCTGTGTTGCAGGCAGTGGGAAGGATTTTGCCGTTGTGAGCTGTGCACTCAGGGTAGGGTGGGGGCAATTTCCTTTGCAAATGATGCTTTAGCTGCAGACACGTACAGCAAATGCATTTTTTAAGGGCTTTTGTCTGTTTGTCTCTTAGAATTGTTTTGATGCGAGCACACAACTGTTTTACAAGTACGGCAAACCTAATCCGCTAATAGGTTTATATAGAAGAGCTGTCAGAGTGTATCTGTAATGAACCCTGGGCTGGGGGAGTCCGACTGCTGATCTGCAACAAAAATCTGAAATCTGACAGCGTTCCTCCTTGGTATTCCTGTTCCAGAGGTCAGGCCATAATCTGCCTGAAGTTGGTGACAGCTAGGTGATATCACAGTGGTAACGTATTGAGAACTCCGTGTGTCAGGGCTGAGTTCTTCTTGTGCTGCCTGTGTCCGGCTGATGAAGATTTGCTGTTCATTCCCATGATCTCCACGTCCTCCATTAACAAAAGAGGAATTGGGTGGTGAGAAGTAAATATAAAGGAACCTGTACAGTTCCCGTTAGGGTTTTGGATAGAGGCGTACTCTGTGGTTTTGCCTTGAAGAGCTGACCCTGTGGTTGATGTACAGCAAGGTGCAGAAGGAGTGTTTGTGTACACCCAAACACTTGTTTAGATCAGGGCGTTCTGCGGGGGGCTTGCTGCATGCCACGAAAGAGCTATTTTTAAAGAACAGATGTGGCAGCGGTGTGTGCAGTTAACCCTTCCCTACAGCCAGCTCCTCTGTGTGCCCTTGGAGAACATAAGGTCATTGGAACAGAGATCATTTTCTCTGCATCTACATCTGCATCTATTTTATAGATACAGAAAAATTGCCAGCTCTGAGAGCCTTTGGATAGGGAACATCAGATCCACCTGCAGGATTTGTGGCCAGCAGCTCTGCCTTTCTGATCAGAGTCCTCTCATTAAACTTGCCAGGTCATTGTTTAAGTTTTCCCCATAGATCAGATCTTGCTACATTTAATTTTACTTACAATCTAATTTCTTATACCTCCTGCGTGGTGAGCACAGCAGCAGAGAAACCAGCAATAGTCACAGCCCTGCAGGAGTTCGTTTTTCCTTCGTGCCCTCCCTCCTCCTGCTCCCTATAGCACGCACATTATGTACAAGAGAGAAAAGTCAGAGGTCACACTTAGAGGGGATGTGTTTATGTACATTTTCCTGTGTTGCTTCATAATATTTGGCTGAAGCTGACCTCTATCACAAAACTTAATGCAAAGAGAAGTGAGTTAGTCAGCAGAGAAGGTTGTTGTCAGATGTGTGTGTCATGGAATGCTTCTTCACACTTTGCTGTGTTTCTTCAGTATCTTAATCCTTCAGGCTCTGCGGACCGAATGTTTGTCAATGAAACATTAGATCAGTGTACTCCCAATGCGCAGCCAGGTGGAAGTTTAGAAAGCAGTCCTCCCTCCCACCCTCCTTCTTTAGGAAAAAATTGTTCTTTATCAATGTGATGTTGTTCAACATAAGCAGTTATAAGTCAACGTGAAGCTAAAACCACAGCTCTGACTGGTTGGGGAGCAGCATTTGATTGGACACGCGGTAGCTGAGGCAGCAGTTCAGATTTGAGAAGAGAAACTAGGCACTGCGAAGCGAAGTTCTTATCAAAAGCAGCAATCAGTAGGAAGTTGTCACTTGTGTCTCTTGTTCTGCAGGTTGTAAGGCCATAGACACATTGCTGAGAGTACTTGTGGACATTCAGGATGAGCTGCTTTATCAATGCCCGGGCACGAGGCACCTGGTAGATGGAAATCAATCAAAACCTGAGAGGTAAATACAAAAGATTTTTCTGAATCCTTTTGGTCTCCAACTAAATGAGGAAATGCACAGCTTTCCTGATCATTCTCATCTTCTGCTTTTCTCTCCATTGCTGTTGGATTTGGGTGGCAGCCATGCTGGGTGAATGACGTTCCTTCCACTTGTGTGGGAAGTCTGTTTTGTAGTCTTTCTGAAAGCAGAGGAGAGACTGAACTGCAGCTCCTTCCCCATAGGTATCGCCGTGGAGTGGAACAAGTCTGAGTGGTAGCAGAGGGGCTGCTAAGAATTCACACGTGTTGCCTTAGACAGGCGTAGGGTGTTTAGTCTGTATTTGTTTATTTTTTAGTGATGATGAAATCCCCAGCAGCAGTGATGAAGAGCGAGCAGGTGAAGCTCAGGAGAAGAGGAAGCGCCCTCCCAAACGAAAGCTGAAGGCAGAGGACTTCCCGGAGTTCATAGCCAAGAGGTACGCAGACTACAGGACATACCGGAACAGCATCTTGCAGAAATGGCATGAGAAGACAAAGCTGGCATCTGGCAAAATGGGCAAGGTAAGTCTGTGTGTGTGCTGACATGCAATTGGTAGAGATCTGTGGAACAGCTGTTGATTTGGAAGTCTTCTGTCATGGATATTCCAAGCTAAGCCAAGTTTTGCTTGATCAACAAGTAGTTTATGTTTTACAACACAATTAGGGGTTTCTATGCCCCTCCTCCTTTACGGCACGTATACTTTAATACTATGGGTAATCATGTCCCCCTAAGATCCAGGGTCTCATAGCATCTGTGAGTTTAATATTAATCATCGAGAGGTTCATCTGAACCAGAGCAACAGAGGCATTTTGTTATTAAGCCATGCCTCAGGCTGCCTCAGGTTGGGAAGGGGAGGAGAGAGAGAAGTAAAAAAAATAACAAAAATAGCAAAAATCTGTTCAACAAAACCCGAGCCCCCTCCTCGTGGAATGCTGTCTGCTTATCCACTGACATGGAAAGATAGAGGAACGTTGCTGCCTTGAGGAAAAGCTTTCTGCATTATCTGACACTAGTTAATGTTGTTGCAGGGTTTCGGTGCCTTTGAGCGTTCAATCTTGACTCAGATTGATCATATTTTGATGGACAAAGAGAGATTGCTACGGCGGACGCAGACCAAGCGATCAGTGTACAGAGTGCTGGGGAAGAAGGAGCAGGATTCCCATCCGGCCCCTGAATGCCTGCCTGAAAATTCGGTAAGGCTGTTTTGCTTATATAGCTCATGCTGTAGGACCAGTGAAACTCTGCAAAACAATTAGCCTTTAACAGGTCATATTCTTGTTTGTGAGATTGATGAGGAGCCTGGGCGTTGATTCATGTAATGTGATGACTAGCAACAATACGTAGACATTTCAATTCCTGTTTTATGGTGTGTGTGTATCTCCTGTGCCAGTTCTCGACAGGAGAAAACAATGTTTGGTCTCTGACTGTGCCCCTCCTGTGCTATAGGAGCTGGTGGTCACTAAATCTGCTTGAGGCAGTGGCTACAGAGCTTTATTTTGACTCTGGAGTTTAGAATCTTTAACCCAGAGAGTCACAGAAAATCATACTGCATGTCACCTACAGAGTGTGTTGGTAGTACGTCTGTTATTAATTTAGTATTTAAGAATGAATAAATACTCAATTCTGATAGATCATGTGGAATTACTGCGCTTGCAAGATGTATTTTTGCCGTTACATTACAAATATCTGTAGTATTTTGCCAGACAGACTGTGTAGTCCTATTTATTTCCTAGCAAAGGTATCATAAATCTGTTTTGGCATTGGCAGCATTTCTGCCTTGCCTTAAAATGTATTCCTAGTCCTTAAAAGCTTTCTATGATGGGAACTGTTCTCCATTCCTTCCTATTTTCAAGTGTTTACAAGCTGCTGCATGTAAAGTTGTCAGAGCTGGGGGTGGAAGCATGCACGTGTGAGCTTTCAGTATTTCCTTTGTGCTTCTAGGAAGTCCTTCCTCAGACAGATTCCAACAGGCACCTGAAGGACATAGATGAGGAAATATTTGATGATGATGACTTTTATCACCAGGTAAGTGTCTGTCAATCTGTGTTGGCATTTTGACTTCACTTATTTTTGAATACTCACCAAGCTAATGCAGCTGACTCTGTGGTCTTAATCTGCCTGACCAGTGAACGTGAATCATCTCTTAGCATCTGGAGTCTCTGTAGATTGTTCAGGGCATTTTCACACTCAGCTTTCCACACAGGGCTGTGTGAGCTCAAACTTGTGCTGTGAATATAAACTTACTGCTGTTCCTGGTGCTGCTGTGTTGGAGAGCTGGGGCTCCAGCATTAGATCTCCATCTGTGATTCTCGCTGGTGAACATTGCTACGCAATAGAGAAAAATCACTGAATTATCCAAAGGTGGCTTGTTGTTGTTGTTGTTGGTAGAGTACAGTTATGAAAAACGATTCCAGTAGATCCTTGAGAGCACCGAAGTTACTTTCATCTCAGCTGAACTCATCTCATCTGCTTAGGATGAAAAAACTGCAGAGCTTTTGTGTAGCACTTTCCTTGGAGTTATGCCAGGTTGGGTTTGGGCCAGCTATTCTTTTCATTTGCACAATTCCTAGGAACGAGGTATCTGTGCTAAGTGCAGGAGGCTGAAGCTTAGGAAAACCTTGTGCTTGTAATGTATTTAATAAATGGCAGTGCCAGCTTCATAAAATACTGAAATTGCCATGTGTGAGGAGTGCGTCCTACCTCAATGCATGAAAAACTGCTTTTGCTCTGATGATCCGCAGAGTGTTTTCATGTCAGGACTAAACAAATATAATTATATCCTTAGAAAGGCAGACATTTCCAATCTGAATTAAAATGGCTAGCAAAGTGTGTGGGCAGTGGAAGAGAACTGCTGGCACGGAGCTGTGCCGGGTTAACTGATTTAGCCAGGAACATTGAAATACTTCCAAAACTTGGGATTTCATGTGCAGGGCCAGGACTAGAGGTGAGTAAAAAGACACGTTAAGACAGGTCTGGGATGGGAGAGCACCTGTGGTGTTGGGAGCAGTGGCTGAGGAGACCAAATGTGTGATGCAGTGAGATGACGTCGCCGTAGAATTTGGGGTCCAAGTGGACTGTTAGGACACAGAACAAATACAGTAAGTGCAATACTGGAAGTAGAGTGGTCAAGGAGAAATGTCTGTGACCGGCAGCCTTCAGAGCTGTGCAGGTAAGGTGCTTATTGACTGTGAAACGTTCAGGTTTTTGTAAGAAAAATAGCAATAGATGGACGGTCTGTCTTCATTTCTGATAACTTTAACTTCGATAAATCCTAACTTCAGAATTATGACTAGTCACAGCTTAGCTTTTCCCCTCACTGGTTAATTGGGGTGCCGGGGTTAATCTAAATTAAAACTTAAACTAATAGAGGTCATTGAGGGAAGAGAATCACCTGAGTAAAACAAATGGGTCTGCCAGGCACAACTGTGTCTTGGCCATTTCCCAAGAGGGAAGTGGCAGCAAATTGGAGTTGTTTCAGCATTCAGGAGAGGTGAAGGATGGGTGACACCGGTTTAATGTACGGCACCTCCGGAAGCATTCCAGATTGCATTCCTTGCTGTACCAACTGCTGCCTCCCGCGCACACTGAATAGAAGCAGGACCTGCCGACAACATCTGGCTGCACAGCAAGGAATGGGTGCAACTTCTGAAACCCCATAGACTCTAAATATGGCGCTTAGCCTGGCGGAGGCTTTAATCACTTACTACTCTTTGGCAGCGGGCTCCGACAGCTTATCCTAGCCTCGTACATCACGCACAGACATCTGCTGAGCCGCGAGGCAGATACACATTCATTTTCCTTCCTTGTTGTTTTTTTCCCTCCCTCCCTCCTTTCTACCCTTCTCCTCCCGTCCCCAATATGCTTCTTGGGAGAGATGATCTGTAAAGATTACTGCTTCATTGTGTGCAAGTAATTGTGGGGATGCCAGCCCCTTGACAGACACGGCGCAGCACCTGTTCCGCTGACCTGGTTAATTTCTTCTGTTGAGTGGGATTTGGCAGAGATTGGAGCTGAAGCCAATTCAGTGATAAGGCTAAAGAAAATGGCTGTATGTTTTCTGTCACCTCCCAATTAAATTGGTTTCTTAAAGTGCTTTCCTTTATTTGTCGGGGTGGTAAGCTGGAGCTGAACATTGCATTCAGAAAGGGTAGAGTGCATTACAATAGAGTGCTGACAATACAGAGAATGTGTTTTCTTTCAAACGGGTCATAACTGCGCGGTGCTTTGTGTGTGTGCTTGTCTGTATGTACACATATAAATATTGGGTAGAAGGGGCAGCTCTTCTTCAGCTGTAATGGGCAGCAACATGGTTGGAGCTGAGGCTGCTTGGAAACTCTGCCCTCCATGCATAATACCTATTGCACAGCACACGTGTATGTCTGAATGGGTGCTTTTGTCTTTGTTTTTAGATTTAGGTCCAGACTTTTTTAGTACTGCTTTCATTTCTCTGAATGCCATTTAGTAATAGGTGATTTTGGTTACTGCTTATTGCAGAATAGTGAGATATATGAGAGGAAAAAATGTGGGTAAAGAAGGAGTGAGACACCAATTCCTGTATGTTTCAGTGCAAAATTAAGCAATTAAAAATGAACGAGATCTGATCGATGTGCACAGATTAATGGTAACAGAATGACTAGCTGTGCTATTTTATCATAGAATATAATCCTGAGCTCTTTAATGAATCCATTTTTTCTTTGGAAAACCATGGTTTTCTTGTCCAGGCCTTGGAGGCTGATGGAATTCACCATGTGGGGCTGGGAGACCTTACAGTGATTTGGGATTGAACTCTCTTCTGTTGTTGGTCCCTCTTTGCCTTCTCTCATCTCCTTCAGTTGATGATAAGCAGTTACAGCCCTCGTTGTGGCAGCCCAGGCTGAGTGCTGACGTGCGGCTGGGCTGAATGGTGCAAGAATTGTTTCCAAAAGATCCTCATTAGTGACAGCAGTGAGAGGCCAGACTCCATTTCCTTTCCTTCTAAGCTCTCGTTGGTACGTGGTTTTAAGGGAAGAAAAAGGCTGGATGTTTTTAGAAGTCGTATTTACGTAGAATTCATTAGGGCCGATATGGCAGCGTTAAGGCTTAACATTGCGTCCTGCTGCCTGAGAGCTGCTGCTCTGCCATGCTACAGTGGAGATTTTATTATTAGCTTGAAATACTCTGCTAAAGGAGAGAGTGGAAATTGGTTTATTTCCAGCAGGAATTAGGGTAGTGTTCAGATGCTAAGCGTTGCACCGATGGCGGCTCTTCCCAGAACAAATGTTCCTCATTGATGGCAGCAGGTACGCCTAATGAGAGGTAGGAATATACATAATCCCTTTTTCTCTCCGCTCTCCTGCTCCCTCCTCCCCCTGATTTGGTTGTGTTGTACGTCACTGTGTTTTCTGACAGCATTGCTCCAGAAATGGCACAGAGCCGGGGGTGGGAAGGGGCAGAGAGCTGCCCTTGGGCTGCGCTTTGCTGGGGTTTGCGGGGCACTGCATGTGGTCTGCATGGCAGTGCAGCACGGAGGCTGAGAGACCTGTTTGTGCCTGGGCTTTGCTCCCAGCAGTGGGAAGAGCTTTGTTCTGTTTGTTGTCTGTGCTGCTGTTACGTGGGGAAGGAGTTGATGTTATAGAAAACTGTGACGGGAGGAGCTGTGACTCAATTGTTGTTCTTTGTAGAGTGGCATCTCGTGTACCCACACAGTGTCAGAGCTGCGAGCAAATCTCGCTTCCTTGTTCCTAGCTTTGCATTTGGAAGGTGCACAGGTGAGCTCCTGGCTCCCTTGGTAGGGTATATGTAGCTTGCTTTGTTTCTTTTCTGGGTTGTATGCCCTGCACAGCTTTTTAAGGCTCTTTACATCCTTGCATCCCAGCCAGGAGTGGGCCTGAAGCAGCTCCCAGTCACATGCTGTGTTTTTCTCTCCCAGATATTTGATAATGCCATAAACGAGTGATTACTAATCTAGTAACTAGTACAAGTTGATAATGGTGAAGAATAGAGAGAAGACTGGCTTTCTGACAAGCTGGATTACCTTAATTAAGCTGGTGAGTGATTAATATGGACAGCTGATCTTGTGACTTTAATGAGATGCGTTTTGAGTTTTGTGTGAATAAGAGACGTCTCGAACCATCCCACAGGTTAATGGCAATGCAGCGCTCTTATCGCAGGCATGTATCTTTCAAATGGCTGGGTAGATGGTTAATAACACGTTTTAAAGCTTGATTTGAAACTGCTCTTAATGGGTTATCAGAAAGTACACAAGCCAACGCTGTTTTATGCAAAACTGAATGTCAACCAAGTTCTTCTTTTTAAGATGACCGTCCGGTGATTCACCTTGCAGTTTAGGGGTGTGTGTTATAAGCAGCTGACAGGTAGTTAGATATTGAAGTGTTTCATGGGGATTTGAAAGCAAAATTTGAGCTGTGGTATAAATTTTCTCTGGTGCTGCTGGAAATCCAAATGGAGTGAAGTGACCACACAGTGCCAGCTTAGAGGGGAGAAGGAATGTCTTGTTTCCGTGTCCAAGCAGAGTGCAGTGCAGAATGCATGCTTAATAGAAACCACCTCTTCGTTATTTATGCTGTTCTGAATAATTGTACGGTGTACGTGTATGAGAAGGAAGGAGGAAAATGATGTGATTTACCACTTCTGTCCAAAGAATAAAGGAGAGAAAAGAAATAAATTGGAAAGCATTGGAATGGCTTTGATGAAAGGCCACGTTGTCAACTTTCTGCTGGGGAGCAGAGTGACTTTGCATTTTCACCACTGAGGAGGGTGAGCAGTTGGTGTTCCTGTTCTTATTTCTTTACTTGGACTTCACACGTTGTCCTCAGCTTCTCTGCCCCTCGCTGCCCAGCCCTGCCAATGCTGGGGCAGCACAAGGATCGCATGGCACTGGTGTGCTGTAGCAGAAAGGCCTGAGCCTTTCCTGCAGGCTTTAATAACATCAGAGAAAAAGTACTTCTCTTGTTCCAGTTATGTTTCTAAGGTTTGTAAACTAAATTGTACCCCATGATACATTACTTTTGCAAGATAGGAATGCAAAGTGGTCAGTGAGGGTGTAGAAAAGTCCCTTTTGTCACGAGGCCTCTTTGTTCCAGCTGGCAAGTCCTCGGTCTGCACATCAGAAAGGTCAGCAAGTGTTGTACTAGGAACACTGATAGATAGTGCATGAAAATGAGGCCTAACCTCTGCAGTGCAAATTGACCTCTGAAATGAGAAATGAATCTCTATTACCCTTGAACAACACCCTGATGGCATTTCTGAATCCCTCTAATTTTGTACAGTGTGCTTGCTTCTCTTTAACCAGCAGAGAAAGGAGTCCTTGCGAGGTGAATTCTTTAGAAAGCACACATCATTGACTCTAGTGTGAGTTTTACCAAAGGCTTTGGTGCTGGTAGAGGCAGGCACGGCACATGGCTTATCCTGGCTTGGAGCTGGCAGCTGAGCCGCGGGCTGTGCAGGTGGGCAGCTGTGTTTGTTTGCATGGCAGAGCGAGTTTGGGTTTCTGAAGTTCAGGGAAGATGGGAAGAGGTGAAGGAGGGAAAGCAAAAAAGGGCATGTTTCGAATCAGAGCCTTTTGATGCTGAAATTGCCTAACTCAAACTGTCTTCACACATCAGGGCTTAATTCTGATAGTGATTTACCTACACTTCCTAGTTAATAATTAGACATTGGGAGACACCGTATATCACTCCTGATGGCATATGTGGGGTCTGATGATAGTTTTCTGTTTTGACTAATAAATTTTAACCCGAATCTCCAAGCTTAATGAAATATTACAGCTTCGGAAGCGTTTTAAGTCTTGTGCTGTGAAAACACTGTTACGTTATGCAGTAAATGAGTTTATCATTCATGCCGTACCCCGAGCCCTAGCTGGCTCTGGAGCATGGGCTGAATGCAAGACTCTGAACTAGAAAGCGGAAAAACTAATCAAATCCTTAAAGACCAAAGGCAGCGAGGCAGGTCTAGACTGACTTTTTCAGCGGTAGCCTCTGGCTACATCCACTTTTATTTTAGTAACCATTGTTAGCATGATTTATAACGTAAGCTTTAAGACGTACGCTGTTTAGATATAGCACAGCTGCACAGCTTTTATTTCTCTTTCCTAGTTCCCCTCTTGTACCTGCTCTGTTGTAATTGCCCCTCACCTTTATCTCCCCTGTCTCACCCCAGCCTGGCTGCTGGGGCTCTTTCAGTGCAGCATTCAGCATCAGCCCCGAGGTCAGCAAGGCACGGCCTGCCCCACGGAGCAGCTGATCTGCTGGAGGTCAGGGGAGTGCAGAAGAGGCAGCTGCCTGCAGGGCTTGTCTCCTGGTGGTGCACGGGGCTCTTCCCTGTGCTTCTGGTGAGGCTGCAGGTCAGTGGGGTCGGTGGGCCGCCAGGATGAGCGGGGTCCTGCTGCAAAACCTTGCTGCTCAGCTCTGAGGAGTTCTGCTGCTTTACCTCTGCCTGCACAGCTCAGCACTTTCTCTGTGCATCATGCCAAGGAAGCGAGATAAGAGGAGACAGTAAACACATCCTATTGCCAGTACAGGAAGAAACCACTAAAACATAGCTGCACCTTTTCTTGCCGCTGTTAAAACCCTCCCTCCCACCTTGCTTTTGACAGAATATTGACTAGAAACCAAGATCCCATTTCTGCTTAGCCTTAAGGGCAGCTGTTTACAGAGTGGCAGTGTTACATAGGTTTACTGTGTCGTATGTCTGTGTAACACTGGATTTGGATCTTGTATTTAGCTGCCAGAAGTGACGGTGATGAAGTGGGAGAGATAAACTGATAGATTGTGTGCCAGAAAGATGTTGGGAATCAATCAGATAAACGGGGCAGAGAAATAGCTTGCTGTTTTCTAGTGATAATAAACCGGAGACCTCAGTTCCAGGAATTTTTAAATGTAATTGCTGCAGTAATATTCTCTAAAAATAAGCAAATAGAAAGAAGTGATGGCAGGGTTTTAATTGTACTGGAATTGCACTTTTTTTTCCTTTCTTTTTCTTTTTTTTTGGTAATCCGATGTATGCCTTGAATGCAGGGGAAGATGTGGACAGGAATGAAATGTTCTCTGGTACTTGAGTGTCACTCGTTTAGAAATAGAAAAAAAAGTCATAAAATGATAACTGCCTACTTTGATGGCATTTTTGGTGGGGTGCATGCCTTGCACCTTCATTCCAGTGCTGTGCTTATGTGCTCAGGAGCTTCAGCAGTGGGTGAGTTTCCCAGTGCCCAGGGGCAGCTCTGGGCATCAGCTGTGCCAGTGTGGGAGCACCCGTAGCTCTGTGGCTGTTGCTCAGCTGTGATTGACCGTTGTGCTCCAACCCTCCTCCTTCAGCAGAAATACAGGGGAGAAGGAAAGTGTCACTCATCCTATCTTTAGCACGCTTGTTTGGTTGGCTGGGCGCTCTCATTTCCAGGGCTGGCTCTGGTTTGGGTCTGAAATGTGGACATCTAGAAGAGATCTGTGCCCCTCTGTTTCAGAGGGTTTGTTTCTGTTCTCTGTGTCACTGTGTAGGCTCATACCCAAGGCAGAGCACGTACCAACTACGGTGAGGGGTGATAAACACGCAGCCCTGGTCAAGTATCCAAGAAGGCTGTTCACAACGTTCTTTGCTTGCAGGAAGTGAAAAGGACAAAACCTAACCCTCAGGACATGAAAAGAAATAGAAAAACCTGCTTGAGCATTCCTGCCCTGGCTGTAAAAATGACATTGCTGTTCTGTTCCTCAGAGTGTGATCGCCGAGCAGCGCTCGAGTTCTGTTTTGTGAAGGCATGTGGGGCAGAGATCTCACTGCACATCTTCCAGCAACCCACCCCGTGTCAATAGGAGTTGTGTACACAACAGCCTGTGAAAGCTCCGGTGTTTTTATCCTCCCAAAAGCCCAACAAACAGTAGTGATCCCTGAAATACAAGCTCAGCTCTTCATTCTGCCCCATGGTGAGGGGCAGCTGTCTCCCTTGGGAGCTTGGGGCAGTACGTTCCTCAAGTTTTCTTGAGGAAAGTTTTCTTGAACCTGCTTGCATTCACTTGCCTTTATTGTGCTTTTAAAAAGGATTGTTGTTTTTCTTCTAGCTCCTTCGAGAACTGATAGAGCGTAAAACCACCTCACTGGACCCCAACGATCAAGTCGCCATGGGCAGGTGGGTAGTGACGCAGCATCACCGGCTCCTTCCCAGCCCTGAAATGCAAAACTGCTTGTGAGCTTCCAGTCCTCCCTGCTGGAAGAGTAGCTGTGGCAGTGTGTGTGTGGGGAGGGGGAGAGAATTCATTCGGTGAAATTTTGGAAGTGAAATAACTTTTATCCTTGTGAAATACTGCCCAAATTTTAGTGCAGTGTGTCAAATGTATTTTGTGTACGTCTGAAATACTATGGAAAGCTATTCACTATAATTTAACGTGATATAGACAAAATTACATTTAAGTGGTGATTACATTGTACATTTATCTGACTTTACAATAAAATAGATTACAGTAATTAAGATTATATTAAGATTGCAGTAATTGGATTTTGCTAGATTTTTTTCCCCGATGTTGAGTTTTCCTCGTATAAATCAGGTGAGATGACGCCCATTTTCATAAAAAATATATTTATAACTTGGAGAAGTTGTTCCCAGCTGGAAACTTTTTTGACTTGATGGCGTTGTTTGAGCACTTCGAGCCCTCCCTTCTCAATTCCACTGGGAATCAAGCAGCACTTCCTGGCAGTGTTGATGGCTTTTCGTTCTTTTGTAGTTCTGCTCTGTAAGGGGCGGAACGATACGTAGGACTTCTTGCTGGATTTGCCAGGTTTAATAGGCAGAGATGGTGGGAAGAAATACCTGTTTTTAATTTTCGATATGCTGTGCAGAATTGAGGGGGGAAATAAATTCAGAGCATCTCCTGCACTGTGGTAATTCTGTTCATGAAGTTGGCATAACCTGTTTCACCTGAAGTCAGTTTAGAACGGGTCAGACCATCTGTTCCATTATGGGCTTTCTGTATGGAAAAGAAGTCACTCAATAAGCAGTGCTGAAACAAAAGAGCAGTACCATTTAAAGATAATTTTTTGTACAGATCTTAGCATCTGTATTTGGTAAGGATTTTCTTCTTAACCCTAAAGATTCTTGAAAAAAATAATGATCTGTAATCATGAAAGAATAAAAAACAGAGCTAACCCTGTGGCCTCCATGGGTTTCCCTGCAGATGAGGAAATCTCAGTGAGCAGTGATCACCTCATTGGGACCCCAGTAATTTGGGCTTTCATACTTGTTGTCCTGAGGTTCTTATCTCCTTTACTTTTGCAAATGCAGCAGTCAGAACAGCTGGGAATGGCCTCAGACCCCAGTGTGCCTAATGCTTGTTTGCCTTATGGTGCTAAAATTGTGTAACTGTGATTTTATGTTACTCAGGCAATGGCTGGCCATCCAGAAGCTGCGAAGCAAAATAAAGAAGAAAGTGGACAGAAAAGCCAGTAAAGGAAGGAAAATCCGGTGGGTGACAGCTTCTGCAGGCAGCCTGAAGTTCTGGTTTTGCCAAGTGAATTTGGACTACAGTAGGTTGGCTCTGGGGTGCATTGGCACACTTGTTCTTCCCCTTCAGGGCAAGATAACTTGCCCTGGGGCTTCCAGTGGGGAGTGTTAATGTTCTTTGAGCCTAAGGTAAGGGATTGGTTGGATGCAACCTGCGAGTGTTGCCCAGATCAGTCTTAGCAGGAATGTTCATTGGTCTCAGCACAACCCTGGGAGGGGTGTTCACATGCCTCTAAGCAGTTTGGGCTTTCACCAATAAGCACTTCTTGTGCAGTATGTATTTAGCAGGCTAAAATGTGGAGAGCAGCTTGAGGGGAAGACCTGTAGACAAGCCCAAGTGAGGTAGATGCCTGTTTCCCACTGACAGTCAGTTGGAATGTAGTGTCTAAACTCTTGTTTTTAAGTCACATCACAGCTTTCCTTAGCTTCACATTCTGGTTCCTCAGTCAGTAATGCGGGTTGGTCTCTGTTTGCAGTGGAAGAACTGTCCGTGCTGCAGGGAAAGCAGCCTGGAGAAGATAGTTGCTTGCTTTTTTTCCTCCCCTTTGCAGAGCAGATCTATTAGTCTCCCTGAGCTTAGCATGACTGCGTGATTTGTAGTGAAGGAGGTGTTTGTGGCAGGGAGGCATGCTGAAAAGCTGCACCACGTCCTGAAAAATCCGCAACATTAACCATCCTTTTGTGAGTAAACTATAAATCGTGAGTTGAGATGGCATCTGATAGGAAGTCAGTGGAGTCAGTCTGGGTCAGGCCTGGCATAGCAATTTTTAAGATAGATGTCATAAGATAATTTATTGAAAGAGGGAAGAGCTACTTTGTTGGCCTGAAAAGCCTATAATTATTGACTATCAATATTCTTTTCTGTCAGCATCACGCATAATTGGATATATTCATGATTCAGTCAAAACTACTGACAGCATCACACAACTGAGGCAGACTCGTAAACCTCCAGGAGTAATGGGGGATTCTCGTTGTGTGCATTCTGTGTGCTTCAGCATTCCTGAGAGATGGGCTATCTTGCCAGGTCCGCCGCCTCTTAGATCTTAGGTGCCTTTTTTTTTTGTTCTCTAAATAAAAGTTGCACTGACCCCTCAGGAAAAATGTCAGTATTAACATGGAGGTAAGCTCCAGCATCTTGTTCAGAATAGTCCAGTTGAGCCCAAATGGGTGTTTTTAAATGGATGGTTCTTCCACTGAGAGACTGTGTCACCCTAACCACATTGCTCCTAACCACATTGCTTAGCAGCTGTTCTCTCTTACCCCCCCTTTTCTCTTAGATTGAGGTAGTGGTTCTTAGATTTCTTTTCATAGAGGACTTGGAGATCCTGGGGAGCAAAATATCACACGTTACACTTCGTCCTTCTCTGTAATCCTTCCTTTTTTAGCAATCTTTTTGCAAACCTTCAATGTTAGAACACATTCAGGTGAAATGTGCTGGTTCACTGTAGGGTCCGAGCATCTCCAAGTGCTTTCAAAAGCATTCGACATGAGGACCTGTCCCCTTCATAGGTGGGGAAGTTGAGGCATCAAGGGGAGAAGCGAGCTGTTCCAAAAAGGGTGAGCTTAGGAAAGCTGGTGCCCAGCCCTGTGCTGTCCTGCTCAGCCATTCCTTTGGTAGCTGTGGAGGAGCTGTGTGTGCACACCTTTGTTCCTGTCTGGTCCTTTGCTGCTGCAGCATGGGAAGTGGTCCTGTGGATGGAGTTAGATACCTTGTATCTGCTAGACCAGGCCTCTCAAAGTCCTGGTTGTGAATACAGGGCAGTAATTAGTTCTGAGCAAACAAACTTGTGTCATAGAATTCATCAGGATTGCTCAGTCTCAACAGCTCTGTGCAGACTGTAAGCTTTGAACTGTGGGAATCAATCAGTTGTTGATGTGAGTGAGCTGTTCCACAATTCAGCCTGTTGACCCACTGTCTGTTGCAGCAGTAGCACGTGGTGCTGTGTCTGTTCCCCAATTTGATCATACCGTGTTAGATCAGCACAGCTCCTTCCATTCCCAGAGAGGCCCTTGTGTAAGGGTGAGCGTGTGCTGTGCCTGAAGAGCCATTCTGAGATATTCTTGTAAGTTAAAAAATCCCCTCGAGGGAATGTTCCTGCATAAGCAAACAAAAGGGAGTGCAGAGGTGACAGAGAGAAAAGGTGATTCTGGGCAAATGCTTGTGAATCCTTTTGCCTGCTATTTGTCAAGCTCTAAAAATAGCAGCAGCTTGGATAAAACATTTCTGAGCTGGGAAGGCGGTGTGGTGGTGTACAGCAGAAGCTGCTGGTCTGGAATCTCCTGTGCTTACGCACAAGGGTTTGAAGGCACATTCTCGTTCAGAGTTTGTCTGTGCTCTGTTAAATGGTGTATGTCAGTCCTTGAGTGTAAGTCATGAACAACTACTGCAAGGTCCTAGCCCAGGACAGGAAGCAGGAGGGGATTCCTGTATCTGTAGGTGCATTGCAGCTAGCAGAGTTATTTTGGTGGATCAGAAGCTGAGGCAGATGTAGCACTGCGTCACCTTGGGCATGCCCCTTCTGTTCTTTGGGTAGGTCTTTCTCCTGCCACCTTCTTTGCCTCTTTTTGCATTCTGCACTTCAGAGTACTCAAGGTAAAAGTTTCCGGCTGTGGGTATTGCTAGGAGAGAAGGATTTTGATGTCCTTTAGGTCCCCGGCTACCAAAGAGCATGGAAAGCGTGATAGCAGATAGCAGATGAGAATATCTGATGCTCTGGTGCTCCTGCTGCATGCAGAGGACTCTGGGCACAAACTCCAGAAGGCGATTAAAGACACCAGCGGAAGGGCAGGCTGAAAACAGGAGTTCTTGTTTCTCAGGGCTGTCTGTCTGATTAGGTACTCGCACACAATTAATGGATGCTGAATGTCCCCTTTCTAGCTGTGCTGAAAAAAGGATTTGCATGTTAGTCATCCATTCAGTTCATTGTATCATCTGATTATTCTTCTGTCCATGTTATAAGAGAGGAGGAGGGGAGGAAGGGGGAATTGCCAACTATAAGTAGTAACTCATTAGATATCAGCCACCAGGAGAACCAGCGCTTCCTTTGGAGGGGCTGGCATGTTTCTATTCAAACAGCAACTTTTCCTTCTCATTAGTAGTTACTAATATGCTGCCTGCTTATTCCTGCCCTATTTAGGTATCATGTCCATAGCAAGCTGGTGAGCTTCATGGCACCTATTGACCACTGTACGATGAATGATGATGCCAGGTGAGTAATAGATTAATTATGTTTCTCAAATGGCTTCATGACAGCGTGATATTGACCTGTTCTTCAGTCTGTCGCCCTCTCCATTTCTTCTTATCAGTTAACCATTTGTCACTGGCATCATAGCCTGGGTGTCTTGGTCACATCTGTCCAGGCACTCTGCCTGAGCTTTCACTCTGTAATTACTGTGACACCAAACAAGAAATTTTCATAAATCTCAGTACCTACGTTTTTACTCCTGCTTTACAATTACGTGGATTTTGAAATCTTTTAGTTTTGTGGAATTATTCTAGAAATTGTCAGCCAGGTCATCTAGCGTCTACAGGCATGATTGAGAATTACAAAGGACTTGTCTTTTGACAGAATTAGTGACTATTTGAAGTTCTGTTCAGTGTGCATTTCTTAGTTCAGTAACAGCTGGGGTAGTTCTGTCACAATTCAGACAAGTCCTAAATGTTGCTTGTGTTTGTTGCTATTTAAAGAGTGAAATGTTTTATTAAAAGACTGTAATGTTTTAATTTGCTAATTATTAAAGGGGGTACGAGTTAAGTTTTGTACATAGCTGCTAGACAGTTGTTCTGTGTGTATATGCATAGTTCTTATGTGTAATTATGAATTCTTTTAACTAAATCTTGAGGTGGTGGGCTTCTTGTGGGAGGGAGCTGGTGTAATCTTTACAATGCATGGGTGTAGGAGGCTCGAGCAACGCCTTCCCCTGGGTTGTGGGACACGTTTGTGCTTTGTGAGAGAGGAATGTCATTTGTCGCTTTGGGAAATGGAAACTGAATACCTGCTGCTCTTAGGCTGTTGCCTTGTGAGATATTTCACAGACTTCTGGATGAGAACTGCTCAGAATGCTGGCACTAAGATGTTTTCTGTGCATAGTAAGGCCCGTGCTATTTCGTCCTACAGAGTTTAGGATGCTTGTCTTTAATTGCATGCAGTACCTATTGCACTGCCCTGCAGGTTGGGCAGGCATGCTGCTCTGTCCCCAGAACGAGGGAAAGCTCAGCTTGTGTGGTGTGTGCGACGGGGGGAGGTGAAAAAATTAATGATACTGATCCTAGTAATCCAAGGGTTATCACAGTGTGTTTGCTGTCCCCAGAGGTGACATTGCTTCCTCCTTCTCACTCCACTGCACTCACTTGTGTTCCAAAAGTTGCACAGAAAACTCGTTCTGCAAGCCAAAATTCTCCAAGTGCGTGCAGATGGAAGTGCAGCAAAAACAGCTGGGCTGTCGTTTGGCTCAATGGGCTTCTTGGGCCTCAGCTACACGTCATCTGGCTGCCATCTTCATAACCCTGCTTCCCCTCGCCCCTCAGCAGGCACCTGCAGCCCACCCCAAGCTGCTGGGAGTCCGGCTGACCCTCAGAAGCTATTAGAGCTAATAGGATGCTATCTGTGTGGTGCTGTGTCGACACAGTTATCATTGTGGTAGGGACAGAGTGTTTGACATTTGGTTTACTGAGAACGTCTCCTGGGGGCTTTCTGCACTCGGAGGGGTTATTACAGCGCTTGCATGTTTTACAGATTCTTTGGTGGCAGCAGTGTGGCAGCAGCTGCTGCTGCTTATTGTCTGACTGCAGGAACTTATTCCTTACATTAAGTTTATTAGTCGCTTTGGAGGCCCGCCACACTTTCTGTTAATGGCATTTTAGTCACTTATCTCTTGGTGCTGCTTTAGTGTAGAGTGGAGCTGTCAATTGATGTGTTTGCACACCAGCAAGTGGGCCTGAGGGCCGCATTGCGTGTGCAGCTGTGTCTCATTCTGCCAGGATTGGGCTTTCAAGCAAACCCTGGGTAGGACGGGGCAGCACAGGCATCAGGCTGGGCAGTTCTGCTCATGGCCTCGTGGGTCACCTTGGATGGTTGGCTCATTGTGCTTCTGTGACTGTGAACTGGGGATGCCTGGAGGTCTGCATTGAGGAGGTGTAAAAAAACAATGGTTTAGTAATAGCATTATTATCACTTCCTCTTGAGTAAGCACAGCAAAGCTTTTGTTTCAGATGAGACAGAGCACCATACCTCTCTAACAGCCCACAGCCGCATTGGACAGGAAGAATTCAACATGTGCTTTAAACTGCAGGTGAATTAATAAGAAGGAGCCAAGCCTGTACACGTGAGAGGGAAGCAGTAGTGATAACGCCTTTCTTCTGTGACAGAAGAAGGTAATTTTATTGTTTCCATGTGTGAATTATTGTATTGAAAATACAGTGTACTCTTGACAGTGATGTGATTCTGCTCTGAGCTGTTTTTTTCTTGCTCAGGCACTTAAAAAACATGACCCCAAAGTAAATACACATCAGAACAACAGAGTGCTCTGTGTCGCAGTGTGAGAAATGTAAAAGTATCAGTGAGCTGTGCATAAAAAAGAGTTCCAATAGAGCTGGCTGAACTTTCCTCCTTAAGTTCTACCACAGTGTCAGGTAGATACCTGGCAAGTGCCAGTAAATAAATACAGATGTGCGGATGTGGATGGGCAGAGTGGTGTTCAGGCTCTGGTTCTCTTTGGGCTGTGCCAAGTCCTCACTCCGCAGGTGCAGCCCCTTCACCACTGGGGCAAAAGCAGGAGAGTCTGTGTCTCTGTAGTACTGCAATACCCAGTCACTTTGTGTATGTTTACATGGTTAACTCAATATAGGGATAAATCTGGAGCCTAGTTCTCCTATACATTTAAGCCATCTTACACTACTCTGGCTGTGCAGAGAGACCTTAAAATTATGCCAGGTGATGCTGGGGCTCGCCTGAAGGCTCCTGTGCATTGTTGGTGTGGCTGTGGGCTGCCAGGATTCCTGGGGGCCTGGCACATCAAGTTTAACACTGGCTGGGGAAACAGAGAGCAAATGTGTGTGAGGAGTAACAACCTGAGCACTGCATGGGGAAGGGGATGGACAGTCACTCCAGAATTGTTTTACAGCCTGATTTTGAGAAAAGAAGCATACAAGTATAATGCTGCCTTTGTCAACATCACTGCCACGTTCTTTCTTATTCTTGCTGCTGGTTGGAATAATAGCAGTCGTGCAGGCAATTAATCTTCCACTTGCCAGTTTTTCATGCACCCTACGCATGGGCATGGCTGTTTAACCTTGTGCTCACATATATTATGTTGTAATGTGTGGGACACTGGTGGCCTCGAGCCTCCTCTGTTTTATCCCCTCTCTGGTAGTATTTTAAAACATGCACTGGAAAGTGATTTTTATGGTTATCTTGGGGTATATGTTTATAGACTTAAATACATTTATAGTACTCTTGGGCCAAGGTTCTCCTAATCGGTCCAAGGTCATTGCTATGTAAATGGGCCTGCCCTGTGACAAGGAAGCTGAAGGCAAAAGCTTGAACGTGAGTGCCCTGTGGTGGTGGCTTGGGGGAGAGTAGTGGGCTCAGGAAGGAACTATCCAGGAATAGGTCGGGGTTGATCTCTGTCAGTTTGTGATTCTCCTGGGCTTGAGAGTGGCATCGTGTGGGTGTCACCTCTTGGGCTTCCCTTGAAGTGTGCTTTTCCTGTCTTCTTGACCTGGGGTTCATCCTTTGACACCAGCATGTACAACATAGCTGGCAAGCTGCCCATCTTCTTTGTTTTATACCCTGGGAAAGGAGGCACAGGAAATGACAGACTGAGCCTCGAGATTCCCAGTAAAGCTGTGCAGGTCCATAGCTAAGTGGGTGCATTTTCGTATCTGCAGGAGTGGATCCTCCAACCAGCCTAGTTGTGGCAAGGTCGGGTAAGGTCTGTGCTCCTGGGAGGATGTGAGTGGATTCTGGTGGTGTTACACCTCTCTGTCAGCTTTGATATATAGACCTTCAGATCCCTGCGCTGTACGTGGGTGTGTGCAACAAGACTAAACATGGACATTTTGGAAGGAGGTCCAATATCAAATTACTGCTCTGTTTGAGGAACATCCTCATCATTTCACCTCTGGAGGACGGGGCACTTGTGAGAGAGACGTTCTCTAAGGACACAGTTGTTTGGTCCACGCGCCTTTATCTCCCGAGACAACTCAGGTTATTCTGACAGGTAAAACAAGATTGTGCAAATATGCAACAGTGATCTAATCAGCTGGAACAACAGCAATATTTTAACTGGCGCTACCTTTTAACAGCATCATTAAGGGCTCTCATTACTCTTTTATTAGAGGCTCACTCTATTTCTTATCAGATTACAGAATGAACATAACTCATGGCACTGATTTGATCTCTTGTTAAAGAGGATTACAGCTTTGCATTAACTTGGATTGACACGGTTTATAATTTGCTGTTGATACACATGCTGGTGGTGTCACATGTTTGACCCCCCTCCCCACAGCACCGCTGAGGAAAAGGACACCCATACATCATCATTAAAGATGGCACCGGTGCAGGAACGGGAGGCGAGGGGAGGCCTTCCTGCAGTAGGGGCAGGCAGGACAAAAGAGATGCATTCTCAGTGCAGGCTGAAGTTCAGTGCTGGCTGAAGGTGCGGGGTGAGATGGTGGCTTTGGGATGGGTCCCTTCTCACCTAAAGCAGACGCTTCATGATGGAGGAGGCCCTGGTGTCGGTGCTGAGCGCAGTAACCAGGAAGGAGAAGGCCGTAGTGGGACTGTGTCAAACCAAGCCGTGCTGCCCTGTAGTGCGAGGCCCAGCCGCTCCTCCAGCAGCAGGGGAGTGTTGCTCTGCCCTCCTCAGGCTGCCCAGCAGCACGATTGCCACCAGTTAGCCCACGGGTCGCTGCTTTTGGGTTGAATTGATCATACACCACGAGATAACCTCTTTGCCTGGCAGAAGTTACATGGTCGTCTTGCCCCTGCTTGTAGGAGCTGCGGGCTGTGGGGACATCAGGTTCTGGCTGTGTGCCCCTGCTTGGTATGAGAGCAGCCGATCTGCTCTGCTTTTGGCTGCTTTAGTGATAGCAAGCTGTGCCTGCTGGGGAGCAGAGCGAAGGCACGGCTTATCCCGCTGCCAGCAAGCTGTGGATTAGAGCTTTTCCCTTGGATTCAGCCAGGACGTTGCGTGCATTCCCAGGCAGCTTTCTCACTTTTGGACTTAGTGCTGTTGCTCTGTCGCAGTGTGTCTTACAGCAAGCAGAAGGGGGTATGTCCTAGGAAATCCTGGTATTAAAAGATTAACTTACTTACGTGACATAAGATTTTAACGTAAGAAAAGTATAATAAAAAAAGTTGGTGAGATATCAGCCTTTAACGTAGCTCACTTTGTGCTGTGAGTATTAAAACACCATGAGACGAGATTAATGGGGGAATTTGGGCGCTGAGATTGTCAATCCAGCACCGTTCATCACGACAGAAGTCCCTGCCAGCAAGCAAAGTACTTCTTTCTGGAACATCTGCAGCTTCTGTGCTGTGTGGCACAAACACCAGCAACTGCTGATGAGAAGAATCCTTCCAAGTTTGTATAAGCACAGCCTGGAAGGACATCAGTCCAGGTTTGCACCTGCTTTGTTCTGTGAAACAAAGGGAGGAGCGCTGACATCGAGGGCAGTCCTCAGAGAGTGACATTTTGTGTGTCATTTGTTTGGTGGGTTTTTACCCCAGAGCCTTTGGCTCGGCCTTAGAAGTCGACTCGTGTTGATGCCTTTATGTGCCCTGGATGCCCTTAGGCCGCAGTGGTTGGAAGGGCTGCTGTTTGAGGAGGGAGTTGTTGTATGTTTTGAGGCTGGCAGTAGCGAAGTGGTATCAGTGACCCCAGCTTGTGCCAATGGGCTGAAATCATTGTATCCCAGCATCTGATGTTTGACATCCCCGGTAAGAAGACAGACGCCTCTGTTATGGAAATTTCCTTTTTAAAGGGAAAAAAAATAACCTGTTAAGAGCTGCAGGATGATTTGTCGTCCTTCCTTTGTGAGACAATTTGTCTTCTCCTGCATCAAATCTGTTATAAAACAGTCAAGCTGTGAAAGAGGGAAATCATCCTAGGAATATGGGATGTTAAGGTACACAAAGAATGGTCCCTCCGTGTGGGGTACGCACAGCGTTACGGTGCCTGCTCTGCTCAAATACCCATCTTAAACAGGGACCGAGAAGGCAACATTTTATGAATTTCATGGGGAAATTAAAGCTGCTAGGAAACGTGGCAGCAGAGCGTGCTGGCGCTTTCTGAACCTCTCTGTCTTTTGCTGCTTCTCCTGCCACTTCTGCTTCTTTTATACATCATGTTGTAAAAGCTCATGAAACTGTGAATGCTGTTGGGACTGAAATCAGGATGAGAGAGGTTCCTCTGCTGCAGATGCTGATTCTGTCATGTGTGAGGCTGGAGAAGAGGCAAGTGGCCGTGTGCTGGCTTCAAGGGAGGGTGGTCAGCACTGGTGATGGATGACCAATGTGAAGGCCGGGAGGTTCCCTGAGAAGCAGCCTGGCTGTCCACCTGTCACTTCCCACTCCCCGGCCTCACAGGGTGTGCAGAGTCCCTTTGTTTAGGGCAGGAACCGGCTTCCTGAAATATTATAAATCTTGTGCCTGGTCTCATGAGACAAACCAGAGGTCACATGTCACCTCTCATAATTTAAAGCCGTGGGGCTAAAAGCATTTGCACGGACTTGAAGGACCCAATCCTGACCTGCCTGAATGAGAGGGAATAGCAGCAGACCTTTCTGAATCTCCTTCAAGCGCTGGGCACGGCGATGAGAGCCGTCTGCTGTGTAATTTACAGCCGGAGTTGTGCGCTCTGGTGTTGGACACTGGGAAGTGAGAGAGAGAGAGAGAGAGAGAGAGAGAGAGAGAGAGTGCCATCTCGTGGGGCTGCCATCACCTCGTGGGGCTGCCATTGCCTTGCAGGCCTGTCATCATGTCATGGGGCTGCCATTGGTTTGGGACTGTCATCATGTCATGGGGCTGCCGTTGGCATGGGATGGTCATCATGTCATAGGGCTGCTATCAATGTGGGGCTGCCATCGGCATGGGATGGTCATCATGTCACGGGGCTGCTATCAGCGTGGGACATTTGGCACGTCATGGGACTGTCAACGATATGGAGCTGCCATCAACATGGAGCAGTCATCATGTTGTGGAGCTGCCATCAATGTGGGCCTGCTGTCATCCTGTGGAGCTGCCATCAACATGGGTCTGTCATCATCCCGTGGGCTTGCCATCACCTCCCAGGCCAACCATCCCACCGCCCTGCTGTCCTGCAGCCCCACATGGCCCCGCAGCACTGCAAGCACGCAGCTGCGCTTTGCACCATGTTTGAGGCCCCTGGCTTTCAAAACCCCCCGGTATTTGAATTCTGCTCTGATGGTGGCTGCTGCCTGTTTTGCTCCCCATCATCATTGTTTGTTGCTGTGGAAGTGTCAGAGTGGGGAATGCACGTTAGGTGTGTGAAAGCAGAGCCAAATCCCATAGGCTGTGTGCTGATTTTGAGTAACACTTTGGACCAGAAATTAAGAGCGAGCTCCGGCTTATTTTACCTTCCTGGGTTCCTGCTGTGCTTGCTCAGCGCCCAGTAATCTGAATTTCCTACTGGTGGACAAAAGATTTCTTAGGACACAGATGGAAAACTTCCCAAGCAAATGACAGGCAGCCTTCTGCGTTCATCAGGTGTGTGCTTTTCATCCTCCGTTTCTTCAGTGGTGTTCATGCTGTATCTTCCACCAGTTTTTGTGAATTAAAAATGCATTGTTCCCAGTGGAAGAAGTCACAGGCAATGGGGTAGTTGTAGTTATTTCAGTACTGCTTGGGGCATCTTCTAAATTATCTTTTTTTTTCATCCTGGAAGAGGAGAGGAAGGAAAAGGTACATGGGGAAAGGCACACAATGTGTTGGAGGGTATTTTTACAGAAGCAGCACAGCAGTGACTCATGTGGCAGTGCTGTATTAATAGCACTGTGAAAAGGAAAAAAAAACCACCAGAAATGGAATTTTTCCCCTTAATTTTGTTCTACCAGCATGCAGAACTGTATTTTTTTAAGGAAAGGAAGTGGCATGAATGTAATTATACAGAGTAGGCCGGCGTCGGCTGTTCTGTGCCGTGCGTGGGGATGTCTTTGTTTTCCCTTTGTGTGTCTGATGGAAGAGGGGCCGAGCAGCGGAGCTGGGAGCAGTGCCCAAGTAATGAAGGCTCCGTACCCACACACATGTTTTATGGCACATGGCTGTGTGGTTCCTGATCATTTTTTTCCAGAAACGGGTTTTATGATAATACAGTAAAAATATTAAATTAGAAAATGCCTCACTAAGGGTGATAAAACCTTACTACAGTGGAAATAGGTAATTATCCCCTCTACAGCCTAAATGACAGTTTAAAAGAAATAAAAATGTTAGTGCTCATTACTTGCTTTTGTAGGTTGCAATAAAGGGTAAGTTAAATTTTAATTCAAGGAAGACCCCTGTATCGACCTGCTTCCTCCGCACTCCACCTGAGCTGTAAGTGCTGTTAATTACTCAGCATAGGTTATTCCTCAGCACATCGTTAGCGCCGGTGCCCCTTTGTGCTAAAGTCACCTTCCCTTGTCCGAAGGCAGCAGCCTTGTGCTGGGCTGGGTTGTCTCAACTCAGTGGCTCAGGTCTGATGGTTAATAGACGTGGGTGGAGGAGAGAAATTTGATGTTTTTTAGCCAAAATCCGGGTTCATTACGCATAGCCTTAAGGGGGCTGAAAGTATTAAAATCCACACTTACCCTGGTGAATTGAAACAGAGACAAGGTTAAACCTGGAGGATTGATGAGTTTTACTCTCTGCATGGTTAAATCCTGCTGAGGGGAGATGCTGTGGAAGAAGGGCAGCCTGGATGGTGGGAGGAGGGGGGAAAGGAAGAAGGTTGTGTTATTATGGTTGTTTTAGCAGGGTAAAATGTTCGTTCTGTTTCGGATTGGAGGGGTCCTCTGGTTTTGTATCTCTGCCGGGGTGTCTGCCCGTGCTGTGTGGTTACCCGGTCTGTTCCACTTTGGGCTTAGCATTGTGCTGGGAGGAGAGGGGCAGTTCAGCGGGGCACTGGGCTGGCACTGCTGTGAGTGGTGCTGCGAGCAGCAGGGCTGGGCGCTGCCTCCTGGGCACCAGCTGTGTCTAAAGGGAGTAGGGAACGTGTGGAGGCTGTGCTGCCCCTGAGCAAAGCATAGAGGGAGGGAGGGAGGGAGTCTGTGTGTGTGAGCTGTGTTGTGTAATAGCTGAGTTTCTCCAGAAGAGTAATAGTCACTGCTGGACCTCGAGGGCTGTGCTTTGGGCGCTGTGGGTGCTGCTGACAGCACTGACCCCTGCTGTCTTGCTCTCTGTAGCTCATGGCGGCTTTCCAGGCACCCGTTCTGCTTTCTAGAAGAGCACTCTTGCTTTAAGCCAGGAACTCCTTCAGGCTCAGGCTGAGCTCTGCACAAGAACTGTTTCTCCATGCGTTCATTTGCAGAGAGCAGAGCAGCCGACTGATTAATCGCTTTCTGCACTGAAATTAAGAGATGTGACCCGGGGAGTTACGAAGGGCTCTGTCCTGGTGTCTGCCTTTGTGCCTTCACTGAGCTTCGTCCTTCGAAGCCACACTGGTTCATTCTCGAGCAGCCAGGAGCTCTCCTTGCCCATCCCACAGCTGAACACAACCGGCTTATTTCTTTTATAGGGAAACTTGCTCCTGTGATCTCAACTGCTGCACATGGGATGTTAATTGGAATCTTGTTGCTGGGCCATGTTCATTGCTTTTCAAGTACCGTCAAGTCCAAGAAAATGTATGGAAACTTAATTGTAGCCCCACGTAGGCTGTCTGACTGAATCCTCCCTATGGCTCTCCGGTCTCAAACATCCCATTAAAATACTCCATCGTGTTTTCTTACTTGAAGGCCCTATCTGCAAAGGGCAAACTTACAGATATGATCGGTCTCGTGCAAGTTCTGCCTTTTGCTTGTGTTTATTAATAAAGATTGTTGAATGTGTTTTTAATTATAGACGGGCTTTCATTCCAGGGAATAACATCTCCCCTCTGCCTCCTCTCCCCAGGACGGAGCTTTATCGGTCGCTGTTTGGAAGAATGACGAGGTCTGAAGACCCGCAGCGTGGTTAGCAGGATCCGACCGCCGCCCCGGGGCTGCCCGCACCTGCAGGTTCTGCCCCATACACTTCGTAGCTTCTTGGCCTGCTCAGCACAGGCCAGCCATCGTGCCAGGGGCGATGTGCTGTCCTGCACTCCTATTGAACCCTTGGAGATTTTTATATTGGAGATTGGTGGGATTTTTATTTTATTTCCTTACTGTTTTTTTTTAAGCGTGCCGTTCTGTTCGTTGGCTGCGGATCTGGATGGGGTGGCTTGATTTCCACTGAGTCAAGAGGATTTAAATGTCATTTACATAATTAACATGGCCTTAAAACAGAGAAAAGGTGCTCTCCCTTGCAGCAGCCCCGGCTCCCAGTTCACATTCCGGTTTCTGAACAGCCTCACGGCAGCCATGGACACCACCCAGCTCGTGGTGGGCGCAGCGTGGGGACACATCTGGGGGTACTTCTGCAATTAGAACACATGGGTGAATTTTTCAGTCCAGCATTGATTGTGTACGCTTAATTATTTCCGCCCATCATGACTGTGAGCCCTCTTGTCTTCGCTGTCGCCATGACACGCTTCTGAAAGATGGCAGCACCAATGCAGAGCTGCCAGAGGGCATCACGCGGGGTTTGTGGGGCTTCTGTAGCCAACGGCCACAGTTTGGAAATGAAACCCCCATAAGGGGAATCCATTAGCCTGCTGTGATCAATCTGAAACCGAGGTTATCTTGCGTAAATAATACGTGCGTATATATGTATAATGAGATGGCCATTGCTTGTGACCACAGGAACTACACTGTCTTTGTTTTGTGTTTTGTGGGACTTAATTAAAACACTTTGTAAACAGATTGTCCAGGTTTGATCGGTGCAGAAGTGGCACCAGCAGCTCTGGCCTCTCTTGGGCCCACCGACAGACGGTTCTTAACCAGAGGCTGTGGTGTCACTTCACACAGAGCTGCCCGAGCACCAGAGGAGTGTGCACAGAGCAGCTGGAACTTTGCAGCAGGGCGGTGGTTGGTGCCTGTAATGATGGTGGTGTGGGACACAGCTGTGCAGAGCAGTCACAGGGCTGGGGCTGTGCAGCTGGAGCTCATTCCCTGGGGGCAGGTGGCCCTGGCACCCACCTACCTACACTCCTTCAGATTTGGAGTAAGTTTGTAGCTTCACTACATCTAAATGTGTGGGCTGACTGTAGGTCTGAGGCATAACTAGATTACAACTAGTTACAAGCATGCAGGTGCTGCTGCAATTAAATCAGATAATACTTTTGTCCATTTTATCTCTGAATTTCCCTTCCTCACACAGCAGATTTGATGTGGCTCCACAAAAGCACTGCCAGCACCGCGGGTTCCTCGGGGGCTGCGCAGCCCTGCAGGCAGGACGTGGTGCTCAGCCCTCCAGGGGACGATGGGTGTTTGTCTCAGCGATGGGATGGGTGCTGGAGCAGCATGGCTGTCCACAGGGCCTGGGTGAGAGCAGCTGCACAGCCTGGTGCTCAGCACAGGGCAGCAGCAGTGAGACTTTGTAGCTCCATCGTGTCCCCGGAGCTGTCTGCAGATCTGGTATTAATTAATCCTTTTTGCACCTCTTTGTTACAGCTTTAAGTCTCCTTTCTAGTTACCTGCTTCCAGTAAATAGCTTCCTGGCGCGTCACACCATGTATTGAGCAGTCTACCACAGCACAGGAGAACGTGCTGAGCTGCAGGGAGCTGGGGGGGTGTGTGGCACCCGGGGCTGGAAAGTGGACAGGAGGATGTGGGTGCTGCTCTGCCTCATCTCACCACCAGCAGTCCACGAGCAGTCCTACCAGGTACAGAGATGCCTCCTTTGGGAGAGGAGGATTAATTTACTCGAGGTTCTGTGACATTTCTGTGTTGTTTTTTTTTTTTTATGTGCGGAAGGAAAACTGTAATTGTCCAGCTAAGCCCAGCTCATGTGAGCTGCTGCTCCTTCAGGTAGTGTGCCTGGGGGTGCTGTGCTTCAGGAAGCTGTGGGCCTGCTTCTCATGCTGGCTGCACTCTGTGGGGCTGCATCTCAGCTGCTTGTCAGTGGGCAGAGTGGGGCCCTTCCTCTGTCCCACAGCTCTCTGGTCAGACTTTGCTGCTTTGCCCCCATGGGCTGCCTTCCATTGCCCTTTCCACTTCGGGGTGCTGCTGACATGCTGCTCCCTCCCCGCCGGGGTGCAAGCAAGGCCATTAAGCCAAGAGCCATGCCCAGCATCACACTGCTGCAGAGCCAGAGGGCCACGGCCGCGGGCCTCCCCACATCTGGGTGCAAATCTGGAACCGTCCCCGTAAGCTGCAGTGTGTCAGTTCCCAGCAATGGGCAAAGCAGTGCTGCTGCAGCCCCCGCCACCGGCACCACCCACGCTCCGAGCCGGGCGGTTCCCCTCCCGTTAGCAGTACCTGCGCTTCTTTCTGAGCGGCAGCAGAGCTGTGTGGTCGTCTAACATCATTAAAATCTCATGGTTTAATAACCGCAATTCTGAAAGGCATCAAGGGGAGTAAATTAGCTGCTTCCAAACTTTGTGTCGGTGGAATGGCTTCACGCTGCTCGCACTGTCAGGGTGAGCATTACGGATGGCTGGCAGGGAGCACCGTGCCCCTGCCCTGCTGGGGTTTGCTGTGCTGGCAGGAGGGCAGGCTGCTCTGCGGGGCTGCTGCTCTGACTCCTGTGTCCTTTAACGTGGCAGCACCAAGGCTCTGGGTATTATTTTTTTACATTTTGAGAGCTGGATGTAGTGTTAAAAGGGTAATGTGGAACACTTTAAATGTGATAACTTCTCGTTCGTATTGTTTGAAGAGATAAGAGCCAAAGCCCTGCTAAGCATGCTTTTGAATTCACTTATCAGTGTTTAAGCAGGCTTCTCTGCCCTCTGCCCCCACCACCTGCACGGCCCCGCAGCTCCAGCCTGCCCAGCCCGGCTGCCTGCTGCCCTTCAGGGGGAGGTCAGCACTCATTCCTGGCACAGGCAGGTGGTGCTGGCCGAGTCCCTGTGCCCTGGTGGCAGTGGTCACTGTGCAGCCAGGTGTAGGCAGCAGCTGTGTGTGCTGATCAGGGAGGGCACAGGCATCCGGTGTGATTGCCACTAAGTTTTCCTAATGATGCCAATTAAAGGCCGGTGAGATTTGTTTTTTTTTCCCAATGGAATATTCATTCTTTATTCATTCATGATACGGCTGCTAATGAGTGCCTGCACACCCAGCCCGGTACCCCTGCGCAGCATCGCACAGCAGCCAGGTGTGCTGCGTGATGGGGAATGGGCTGTGAGTGGTGGGGCGGCGCACAGGGCTTCTCTTAATCCCCCCCCAACCCCACAATAGCAAAGAATTTCAACTTTCAGACAAACAACTTCATTTACAAGTGTGTCTCTAATTAGCTGCAGAATTAGTAAAGCAGAGTTTTCCCCCCATAGATCGGCCAAACCCCTGAGGGAGGCTGTGGAATAGAGAGAATCGCATTTCCAATTATTTTGTTGAATTGCTAATTTAGTTATTGTGCCTGGCGTAATTGTGATGGGTATTGGGTGTGCAATTCAATTTGTTTTAAATATTTGTGGGAAGGCTGATCAGTAATGGAGCTGACCTATTTCATGGCCCAAATTGAGAGAAGAGACTAAAACAAAAAACAGCTACAAAGCCACAGTTTGTCTCAGTTTTTATTTTGATGTCTCTCATCCCTCTTAAGACTGTTGATGCAACAAAAGGTTTACATTAAAAGATGATGGCACTTTGATCTCGGGCTTTTGAGAGCTTACAGCTTTGGTACTTCTTTTCTTGGCATTTTAATATGTAGATATTTTAGGCTAAAGAGTTTTAAATGCATTTCTGGAGTTCAGTAGCCCCCTCTGTCTCTCCTCCCCCCAGCTGTATCATGTTTGTTAAGGTGATTTGTGTTCTACCCATCAGGATTCTGGTTTGAGAAGTGCACAAAATAACGGCTGGGGTTTTCCTGGCTCACGTCGTCCAGTTTAACACATCACAATTTCATGTTAACCTTTAATAGGGGGAGCCTGGAAGAGTTGGTAGGAAGGTGAGCAGGGAAGGCGTACGGCCGAGCTCCCTGCAGGCCATGCCCAGGTCTGGGCTGCTGTGCCACCTCCCTGGGGGGCGTTAACGGGGGGCTGTGCCAGCACCTGCAGAGCTGCTCCCCCTGCGTGCTGCAGTCACTCAGTGTTAAAGAAGAAATATGGGGATGGGAGCACCTGCTCGAGGCTCAGTGGGCGCAGCTGCGGTGCTCAGGATGAGGGGTGACAGACTTACACTCCTGGCAACAGAGAGATGTAATTCATTCTTTTTATTAAAAGAAACTGAGGTAAGTGAAATACTTCAGCACCAGCAAGAACTGCGCGTACTGAGGGGGGTTCCCGCAGCGCCTGACCCCCCCCACCCCGCTTACAGCCTGACCCACACACACATGGACGGGGCTGCGCACCGCCAGCACTGTGCTGCTGGGCTCCAGCATTTACCAGCAGCTGCTTTACCCCCAGATTAAGTGGTGCCTGAGCCCCTAACACTGAGCTGGAGGGGGGCCGCTCTTGGCCAGCAGGCAGAAGAGTTTGGCAGCTGCAGCTCCCCCCAAGCACAAGGCATAGCGTGGTGGGCACCAGGTCCTCTCCCATTAACACCCACAGAAAGGGTGGTAACAGACCCGTGTGTGACACCACCATGTGGGAATTCCTGGTGAGGCGCCCTGAGCAGTCCTGCCTGGCTGAGACATTCTCTGTCTGTCCTTGTGTCCGGCTGCAGCCCGGATTGGCATAAGTAAAAGCATCTTTGGGGGTTGTTCGGGAGGGAGCTGGAGGGGAAAGAAGAGTCTTTGAAATCAAGTTAGGGTGCTGAACTATTAGCACGAGGTTTGTCCTTTGGGTGGCAGCTCCCAAAGGCAGTAACCCCAGCACTGCACCTCAATCTTACAGCACTTCGGCTGCTGTGCACAGAAGGGGTGAGCAGCAGTTCAGAGGGGACGAGCACAGGTGTGAGGCACTGGCTTTGTAATTAATTCTCTCATAAAAACATCCCTTCTGATTCACCCTGTGCTAAAAGAGGAAGTGTAAAATCTGGAATACTTTTAAGACAATCATTGGTGTAAGCCCCAGTTTTACTTTTTGCAGAGTTCCTGCTCCTCTGCTCTCCTGTAGTGCTAAGCTGAGGCCCTGGGCTGGCTCAGCCCCCTGCAGACTGCATGCAGCCCCTGCCCAGAGTGGCTGGAGAGGTCACTGCACCAGGTGGAGCTGCCATGAGTGTTAAACAATGTGATTACCAAACTCCCCCCCTCCCCCCTTTTAATTTCTGTCTTCTTGTGTGAACAAGGCAGTTCTTGTGCTCTCCAGCAGCTCTGGAGCAGAGGTTGGTGCAGAAGAGAAGCTCAGGTGCACTGAACCAAAGTTACCCTTTGCAGTTCTAACCCCATCCGTGTATTTGACTTATCCTTCCCTCTCTTGCCTTGGCAGGTTGTAGCTGCTTTCTGCTTCAAGACACCTATCCACAGGGAAAGAATTAATTAGCACTTTTAAGTATATGCAACAGTGGGGCTGCCCCATGGCTGTTACCCCTCAAAATAAGTAGGGGAGGAAGAGCAGAAATGGCCAAACAGCCACATTTTTACTCCTCCTAGAAGGGCTTTTCACACCATGTGAAAATGAATCTGTGCCCTGCTGATGGAGCTGGGCACGCAGGCAGAGAACACAGGGCTCCAACCCCCCCCTCCCCCCCCCCCACCATGTCCCCATTCTGGAGCCCTCCGGGCAGTGGGCACAGCACTGCCTGCCCTGCTCCACATTCTGTTGTAACACAGATGTTTGAAATAAAGCCCACAGAGGCTGACAGAGACAAGAGTGCTGGCAGCAGTGCTGCTGCTCAGCCACAGTACAGCACACAGAAGAGTTTTCCCCGACCGCAGGGACCGAGGAGCTCCCACCACTCCCAAAGGCAGAGCCCGTCCTCAGCCCGCAGCAAACGCTCCTGCAGGTAAAACCGGCACCTGCCAGCACCGCAGGCTGTGTGTGAGCAGCAGACGGGGGCACGGGGTGCAGTGTGGGAGCCCCACCACTTTGCTATGCCCAGAGCTCCTGGTACCGCCGTACCCATCATTGCCCGGCCGTGGTGCTTCTGGTGGCAGCTGAGCAGCAGTGCTGCGTTGGTCCAGTCCCACTTTGTTAAATAAATACAGTACAGGTAGACAGCTGTAACTCAATCCCGCGGGCGCTCGTGTTTATACATCTTCCTCGTGTCTGTGGCCAAAGGACACACCTCCTCTGGTCAGTCTGATTTGAAAGAATAAAAATGTCACTCTTCCAGCATTTCCCTGAGCTCCCCGTCTCGGTACAGCGGGCGCAGAGCAGACAAAGGGCAATTCTGAGCTTTTTTTTTTCTTTTTTTCTTCCCCTCCACTGTACCGAGCAGGGGGGAGTGCAGGAAATCGATGCTCTTACGTTGAAGAAGGCGAGTCCATTGTGGAGAGGATCCGCACGATCTCGGCTCGCTGGGTGGGTGATATATGCTGGGTCATGTGCACGATCGAATCCATGGCAACCTCCGGGTTGGCCTGGACCAGGCTGCAAAAAGGAGAGAGTTCAGTGCTGGCAGCCCCAGCCCTCATCCAAGAGCTCTGCTGGGGAGCGCTGACAGATGGGCTCCTCAGAGAGCAGCACGGGGCACTCCTGGTAGCTGGCTGCGGCCCGGGCAGCGAGCTGCTGGCAGGGCATGGGCACAGCTCCCTGCTGGGCATCACAGAGCCCCAGTCACTGCAGCACAGGCAGAGGAATGGACAGAAATGCCTGGAGATGCCATGCTGAAGTGGGTGACGTTGCTCTGTGCGTCAGTACCCTCCCCTAGGCAAAGTTAAGAGACCTCTGCTCTAACACCAGAAGTTATCTATGGTAGATCTCTTCAAATCTAAGGCAGTGCTCTGCTCGCGGAGCTGCAAGGATGAGCGTCTGTGCAAATGTGACAGTAATGCTTACAGGCAGGAGGGCCAGATCTGCCTTACCAGTGTTGTTGTAGTGTTGGAGGGGTGTGTTTGCTACAGTTCTATGCTAGAATCAAAAGGGACTCAGCATTTTATGGCACGGAGCACAGAAGCTTGCCTGCAAAGACTGCAGCTGGAAAAAATCAATGGGTGGAACCCATACGGGTGTTCCGGCCGGAGCTGCTCACCTGCGGATCTGCTTCAGGATGTAGTCCCTGGAGATGTACTTAATGTTCTCATCCACCACCGAGCGAACCCCTTCCTCCTCCATCAGCTGCTTCTCCAGCCACTCCACCAGGTCCTTATTGCTGTCCCACAGGTACGCCTGCCAACAGAGCACACTGTCACCGCTGTCCCATCGCTCAGCTCCGGGGCACCATCACTGCTTGCGCCCACTCCCCACTTACCGCTCTGGAAACTCAATTCAACTCAAGAAATTTGGGGCTCAGATGCTGACCTCTGGGCAGGGCAGCTTCTGCGTGGCATCCCAGGCCCAGCACAGCTGCACAGCCCTCCAGGAGGGGGTCCTGGCAACAAAACCCATTTTCTTCTGCAAGATCATTTCACCTGATATTTGCGAGGTAGTTGACTACATAATAATTCAGGAGTGTGTTAGGTGCCTAATAGCCTTCTCGCTCCTCTCTTCTCTCATTTTCTTTACAAATCATTTAAGAATCGTTTTGTTAATGGTTTCCGGAAAAGCAAGTACCACCATTAGCACTCATTCATATTTATGTCATTTTATTTGGGTAATTAAACACAAAGCTCGTCATTTAAAGGTGCACTATCCTTCTCTGTTATCACTAACAAAGTCAAAGTCAGAATGACAATGAGCTCTGCAGTCAGGGGGCGGCTCGGGGCACAGGGGGGCCCAGCACTGCACAAACCACCACCTTGGTTTTGGTTTTATCCTTAGAAATTACGTGTGCGGCTCCTCACCTCGTGATGTCATTTCAACCCCAAGATTCTGCTTATTTCATTGTTTTTTTCTTATTATTATTTTAAACTCGTTAGTTTTTGCTCCTTGCTGCTGCCCCCAGACATGGCAGGGATGCTCCCTGCATACAAAGTAGGGCACTTGGGAAGATTTCAGGGAAGGGAAGAAAAGCCCAAGCAGCCGCCTTACGGTTGCAGACCTGCATAAAGCTAGATTTACCCAAGAATCCCAAAGCTGTTACTTTAGGAGAATATTTAATACTCTTATTAATCATTTTTAATCCGTTTGCTTTTAATTAAGAAACAGCATGATGCTTTCCTATCAACATATGCCAGGGAGCAGATTAATTGTGGCTTAAGATAACTCTCCTTGATTGGTGTAATGTATTAGCTAACGAGATGCCCGCTTTTAAAGACGCTCAGACACCACCTTGGAAAGCCTGCTGCCCTCCAGAGAGCACATTCATACATTCATATCCCCCCTGCTTTCTGGAACCCCTGACTGTTTGTGACTTTAAAAATAAAATAAAATAAAATAAAAACTCAGACGGGAGGATTGTGACAAAAACAACCAAAGAGCTGCACCGGAGATGATTGCCCTTTAGAGACTGCCAGCCTCAGAGTTCGAGCACAATTAAAGAAATCCTCAGCACAGCCATCAGGTGAGGATGCTGCTGAGGTGACCCCCATCCCATTCCCCGGCAGCTAAACCTGGCAGTGAGTTGTGCCCTGCCTGCTGGCACACTGCTCTGCTGGCACTGAGCAATGCCCCGAGCAGCTGAAGGGCCACGGGATGGTAGCCAATAGTGGGATGGCCACTGCCAGCTGTGCCAGGCAGCAGCACCTGGACGCTGCCTTCCTCCCATGGCCACCCTTCCTTGTTCTGCCAGCAGAGCTGCCCACCTTTTTCACATGCTCACATTTTCATAATGGTAGTCCTATGGAGCTACATGCTCGGGGAGAAACCTATTGAAACTGAGTGGATGTGCTTTCCTGGTCTGAAAGACAGCATTGCCATGAAGTAACTCATGATCTGGAATGTTCTCAGAAGTTCTCTTTTGCCACCCAAAATACTTTTGGACATCATTACAATTGATAACCAAAGATAAAGTTCCACGTGGGAGAGCTTCACTGAACTTACACCCTGGGAAGACCACGGCCTTGGTCCAAGTGTGTTTCCACCTACCTTTACCGTCCCTTCCACTTCCACAAACCAGCGTCGCAGCATGGCCTGGATCTGCCCGTCGGTCAGCTCGGGGTTGGCATCATGGATCTTCTTTTTGACCACGTCTTCCAGAAGAAGCCGTCTCAGCCTCCAGTAGAAGAAGGTACGAGACGTTTTCCAGTCCAGAATGTCCTGCCCGGGACAGAGATGAAGGAGAAGTGAGTGAGGGGCAGCATTTCCACGGAGAAATGCTTAAGCCTTGCTCCCCATGGAAACAGAAGGCTTTCGCTCACACACTCAGTTGTGCCACTCACACGAGAAATACAAAGATGTCCCTGCTCAGCCACCCCACCCTGGTTACGGCGTTACTGCCCTGAGCCAAACCCGGGCACTCACCGTGATGGCGCCCTTCTCCTGCATGCGGCCGGGTGTGTCGTGCAGGTCAGCAAACTGCATGGCCACCTGGTGGTAAATGGGGGTCAGGAATTCTTCCCGCTCCTTCAGTTTGCTCTCCAGGTCTTTTCGGTCGGCAGCACTCAGCTCAGGGGTACCTGCAACCAGGCACAGCCACGGGTCAGTGACCTCTGACAAGTCGAGGCAGAGGGAGCAGAGGTTTCTCCTGTTCCTGCACATGGGATGCCTTTGGCCAGGAGAAATGCCAGCCCATCAGCTCCAGGCAATGCCAAGTGCTCCTGAATCAAACCAAAAAGTGCTCCAGCCTGGATTTCCTGCCAACAATATTCAGGCAAGAGCTCCAAAGCAGGTTTCACCATGGAAACTCTATTCCATTTAAATGCCAAATGAGTTGAGCCATCAATTGAGTGACAGATTTACTGGACTTGCTCCTAAAAAGAATTATGTTCCAGCACAGCGTTCATTTCAGCCCAAAATGCGGGCACTGTGAGACTACTGAGCACCACTGCATGCTTTCCTGCAGGCAGTGACACCTCGCCACGCCGTCCAGTGACCAACACACAAGCTCCCAGCCATGGAGCGACGTGATGGACAGGAAGGAAAACTGTGCTAAGAAGACATGGTCCTCTGGCGTTCCTAATTCTTCACTTCTTTTTAAAAGACCAAACTCCAATTAACATTGATTAAAAGAAAAATGCCTTAATTTCACCCTACGAGGGGCAGGAACCAGACTAAGCCAGGAACTCTGCCACCAACACTTGTGCACCAGGTCTGTACTTAGGCAGTGTACTTAGAGCCAATCTCGGTTCAATTTGAGCAAAGATTGCAGTTGGAGCCAAATTACATATTGGTCTCAGCGCCCAACGGCATGGGGCTGCGAGAGCGATCCTGCACATGGCAGCAGAGCCACGAAACAAAGAAGTGAGAGCAGTCAATGGGAGAACTGGGCCAGAAGCTCCATCCTCAGCACTCTGTCAGCCGAGCATCCCGGCTGCGCTGTGTGCTGTGCCAACTCCGCCGAGCGTTCTGGGCTTCAGTCTTTATCATTAGGGAAGGAATACTGATGAGACTAAGCACTGAGTTTTTCAACACAACACCTCCCACCCCCTCAGCACCGCATGGCCGTGTCCCTGCAGAGCCTCCCTTCCACCTGGGAACGCACAGCCTGCGCTGCCCTGCCCTCCAGCGAAGCTCCCCAGCCAAGGCGCACGTCTGAGTGCCTACCAATACAAATGCTGCCTAACCTTTCCAGTGCTAGTAAGAAGCTTTTAATTAAGAGCAGCGACTCTCATAACCTTCAGAATAAAGAATGAGACTTATTTATCCACGTTCAACTCGCCCGTTCCTCCAGCCCCTGTTCCAAATGGCAACGTGTGCACTTGAGCCCGCACTGCTGCCGGATCCCAGCCTCCATGCACGCCGTGCACCCGGAGCAGCCAGGCCCAGTAATGATTTAGGTGAGATTAACAAATATGTCAATGTCTATTTTCTGCTTAATTTAAAAGCGGCGTCTATAAAGATTTTTGACTTCTGAACCCTGTTCTCCTGAAAGAAAGAAGGTAACAATGAGGAGGGGGGATAAAGAGTGATTATCCCATCATCGATCGTTTGTCAGGAGCATTTCTTATTCACTGGACTATTGTAAAAAGCTAAGCTCTCGATCAATCCTGTAAGCCCCCTGTACAATTAAATATCTTGGAATGGTTTTCTTTCTTTCCAAGCAGATCTCGAGGCCTCGGGGCTTTTCAGAGCACTCGGGCCTTATTTATTTATTTCTCGGGAAAAGTCTCCTTCCACAAATCTCAGCTGGCAGGGAGAGCAGGCTTAAAATATGGGATTCCTTTGCTCTGAAGGTACCGGACAGTTAATGAAAGCGTTACCGTTTAAATCATAGGAACATTATAGACCTGGAGGTATGGATCAGCTGCTGATCAATGGGAAACAAAGGAGCAGTGCTGTGGCAGGGGATGCAGTGGGGATGTTGGGAAGGAGGACCTCCGTGCTCGGCAGTAACGTAGGGCACACTCAGGTGGTGCTGGAGAGCCCAACCACAGCACTACGTATTTCCCAACTCTTCATCCCACATCTTCTTTTTCTTTGATCAATCGCAGAAATGCCTCGGACTGGCTGAGAAATTGCCCTGGGGAAGCGGAATTCATGCTGGGAGATGCAGAAGATCACACTCTGAGGGGAGAGGTTGGGGACCCAACGGGGAAGGGGACCCCCACAGCCACCGACCTGCATTGCTGCACCCGCCCTGGTGCAGATGGATGGGAGCTCCGTGCCGTAAATCTGCTGGCAGGGCTCTCCAGTGCTGAATCTCAATTTACGCTGCTCTCCAAAAGTTAAGGGGAGGCATCGCAGCAGAGAAAGCAACACCTAAACTATTGTGATTTGTGCCCCATTAAACAAAACCCCTCTGTGGGAGCAGCCCCCCGCCTCCAATAAAGCTCCTGCCGCTGGGGAGCGGCTCCACAGGTCCATGAATCACAGCCTCCCATAACATTTAGTAGCAAAGCACTTTTCTTAAATATGACCAGTTTAACAGGTTAGACAAAATGACTTCAAGAAATGTTATTGTAGGTTCCCTCTGATTGCAGAAAGCCAGGCAGCTTCTGAATCAATTTGATGGTTTATGGTTTCTAAGCTGTTAAAACGTGGGATTTTCTCCCTCGCCCTCTGCACAGCCTCAGCGTGGCAAAGCGTTTCCTTGGCCATCCGCTCACCTCTTCCCCAGACACTCCCAAGGAGCCGGCACAGCCACGGCTGCACACCCACAGGCCCACCTGGGCATGTGCTGCTTCCCAGGCAGCACAGTAGGAGCCACTAGTGACATCAGGACACGTCCATTTTAACCCTGGTCACGACCGCCCCATCCAATTTCCACACCTGCAAGAATCCCCATGAACCTCACCTTCTTTTCCTCTGCCTTTCCCCATCTGCTGCCGGACAGAGCCCAGCGCAGCCGGGGACAGGAAGGTCACTGTGAGCTCACGTCCCTGCACAGCGGGCGGCTTTGGGCCATCGCTTGTTCCTTTAAATGAGACTGCTTGTAATTGCTTCACTAAATATTCAGTAGGATTTATGTTACAAAGGTGCAATATGCAATAGCAGTCAAGGTCACACGTGCCCATGACATGGGCTTGAAATAGCCTCGTGCAGCTGCACCACGCGGTGCTCTGCCCTGGTCCTGTCCCACTCTGCTCCCAGAGCTCTGTGTTAGCAACACAGCACGTGGGCCACGTGGCAGACGTGGGACTCCTGGAAGTGTATTTGGGGGAATGCATTACGGCCCTGCAGGGAGGGGCTCAGGATGCCGATGGAAGAGGCGGCAGCAATCAGCACTTGCTCATCTGGGCTCCTGACTGCACAGTAACAATTCAGATGCAGCAGCACTTGCAGATAGAAGCAAAGGCAAAAAGTTACAGCTGCACCGACTGCATTTCCAGACTTCCTGAGAGACGGCACCGCTACAGCACCATTTTTCTTAGTCACTGCTCAAGAAAACAACCAGCATTTTGATTAATTACCACACAGAGCAACAACCCACCCCCAGAAAATAATTACCGGACCTCTGAGCCACAACCCACCTTTCTGAGCCGGAGCTGGGAGAGGGCCTGGCCACGGCACAGTGTCCCCACTGCAGGCTGCTGGCTGTGTGAGCTGCCTCTGCTTCCCAGTGCAGACACAGCACTCCTCCCACAGTGCCCACAGCTGCACCCGGGCACACAGCTTCACTTGGAATCGGGTTGGTGCCAGCACACAGCCCACCACTTCTATCAGCAGAACCACAGATACTGCCCCTTTCGCACGGTAAATATCTGATAATGTAACACTGGGTCTCACTCTAACTGGAGCCGTTCTGCCATCCCCTCACATTCCACCCAATTTTTGCTTACATTACACCATACAACCGAAGCATTGCGTGCCTGGGATCTGCATGGCAAAGTTAGCATTTATTCCACTCCTACCTGTTCCGTTGTAACAAATAAATGAAATGCATTGCATTGCTGTGTTGCTGTGAGCTGCGGCTGCAGTCCGACTCACCGCGCCCGGGGAACGATCCGGGCAGGACGGGACCGCCCTCCCTCCTCCCCTCCGCTCTGTTTGGGAACAGCACAACTCTGAGTGACACCGCAATACAACGCGGGGCTAATAAACATTTCAGGAGTAGTGCCAGGGAATTGATAATGAACAGATTTATGTCAAATGATTCGATATCTGCCGGCCTCCGCTGCTCTCGCACTCCCCCACTGCAGCCGGAGCGCGGCGGAGGGAGATGCCTGCAAGGGGAGCGCCCATCCCCGCTCCCCACGCCGAGCACCTCCCGCTGCAGGCAGCTCGGGGAGGGATGACAGCCACTCAGGGGTTAAAGAGAGGCAGTGAACCCCCAGCTAATGAGTAAGAATTCAGCAGGCAGTGTAAGATAAATGGAGCTTTCTCTGCTTCTGCTGGAGTCAGCATGAACTGCGGCCCTGCGGCTTGTTTGTGGCAAATGGAGTGCGCGAAATATCAAAGGGCAGTGATCCAGAAGAAGACCGACTTTGACAAATTTTAAATTGGCCAGAAAGAAAACCAGCAAAAAAAAAAAAATTATGCAATTCAGTGTGTCCTGCAATCTTAGCTTTCCTGCTATGGTACGGAATTAGCAGCAGAACAACAGCAATGATCGCCCGACGCTGGCAGCAATTACAGCCATCTAAGTGAGATGCTTATCAGTGACTGAAGCTTTTAGAGCTCTCCCTATGTACAGTTGTAAGTGACTTGCTCTTGTGTTGCAGTCATTTTAATTAAAGTGTATGGAGTTTGCCAGGAGTAATTGCCCTGTACAGGAGGAGGTGGCAGAAAGGCCCACACGGCTCCTGCCTCCTCCCCCAGTCCAGCCGGGCACAGAACCCCCAGCAGAAACCTGCCCCCATCCCTGTCCCCACGCCCATGGCTCTGGGTGGCACGCTGTGGCTGCTCCCAGCACACCATGAGCTCTGCTCTCCACTTCATCACATCAGGCCTGGGCCAGCCCCAAGCCCCTGTGGCAGCAATCCTGTGTGGGCTGCTGGGGACCAGGAATGCAGGAGTGGAGCTGGGAATCGTGGCTGTGTGGGGAATGAGCTGCAGCCCCTCACCCCAAGCGTGCAGCCCTGAGCTGCACGGCCACTGCGACCCTCTGCTGGGTGCCCACGACCTGGTACAGTCGCACTGTCTGCTTCCCATCAGATCAGTCTAACATAACATAGGGCCAAAATGGGTTTTGCTGCAGCTACAAACAATCAGATGGTTTTTCACAACAGACATGGGCAGAACAACACAGCCACGGGGCAGCTGTGCCCCCTTTCCCCACTGCAGGAATGCACAGGAGGCAGACCAGCTCAGACAAATCACTGCCCCACACCGGGCCCGGACACTGCCCACCTGCTGCACACCCAGAGAGGGAAACAGAGACTTCTGAACTGCTATCAGAGAGAAAAGTCTTTGATGCTATCAAAGACATCAGCAAGAAGCTGACTTCTAGCCAGCGCTCTCATTCCCAGCACTCCCAGCACCCTTTACAATTACCATTCTCCTCCCAAGGCGTATCAGAACACTTGTTTTGTATATAAATTGTTGCACTACCATAAATTAAAAAAAGCCAAATAATAAAATGTAACTGCAGCAACAGAGACATTATCAGTCATTTGCAGAACTCCCCTCCTCCTGCAGGATCCCAGAAGGCTTTATAAATTCACACCATAGCCACGGAGCTGCTTCCTCCACTAAAATGTGCTCAATTTTGGAGGTAAAAAGAGGCTCTGTAAGATTATACTCTTATAGTAAGAGCCAGTAAAGAACTCTTTAAGGAGTCTATTCTCCTGAGAGAGTACACATCTGATACTAACAGTGCATTTTGCTGATCACTCGGTATTTTGGGCTGTTGGACATATACCAGGTGTTGGGATTGTTTGGAATGAAAGGCACTGCAATAACAACACGGTGACACGCCGGCTGCTGAGCACCGCAAATCACCCCCATTTACCAAGGTGAGGAATCTATTTTTGCTTTCTTAGAACTGGAAAGCAGACCCTGTTACCTAAAACTGCCTCGGGCACACAGAGACGGTCCAGCAGCCAAAGCATCTCTGGCCAAATTCTTAATTACGCCAAATGACACCAGCTGAGGGTTTGGCCAAAAACTGCTGAGATGGAAACTGGAGCCAAGCATCTGTAGCCAGTGTCTGCTGCAAGGCCCCATCAATTAAGAAAAATTCAGCTCACAAAGACACCTTCTATCTAGCACCCCCTACGCACGCTATATGCACACCGATCCCCTCTCACACGCCCATACACGCAGCCTGTCTCATCTGGTTTTCTTCCCAAGTTAGGTGACAGTAAATAAAAATTATCATGAATTTGATAAAATGCCTGAGTGCCCCTTTTTAAGGTCCGTGCCCACCCCCATTAGCCAGCAGCAGAACGCTCCGCTGCCCGCCGCACGTACCCAGCCGCTCCGCCAGCCGCATGTAGACGGGGTCCACCCGCCTCATTGTCTTCACCAGGTCCTTCCTGCGGAACTTGATTTCCACCGTCCCCTCCGGCTCCAGGATTCCTCCTCTGATCAGCGATGGGAAAAGAGAAAAGAAAGGCACGTTCAGGCCATCAGACAAGGGGAAACACAAAATGGAATGGTTTGATGCTGTCTGGAAAGCGTGTAGAAAGAAGGAGCGAAGGGAGGAGGGAGACAAAACAAAGGGAGAACAAGAGAGAACGAATCTTAGCTGCGGTTTACCCAAAGCCACTGCACACGAGGCTGCAGAGGAGGTGCCCATCCAGCAGCACAGAGCGCAGCCTGGCACCAGCACTGCTCCTGGCAGCCTCTGGCAGCTGTGACCTGAAAGCTTCTCCGAAAGGTAAAGCCTTGTGACACATCAATTAACCAAACACGTTCATTAGAGGAGGAGAAGAAGGTCAGTGCTGAGGTGGTGGAGCAGCACTGGCGATGGGAATTATCACAAACGCACTGCAGTGTGTAGGGACAGGACAGCAGCGTTCCCAGAGTTATCTTCTTGGCTACCGGAGCTGAGGGCAGCAGAGCCCAGCTCAGCGCTGCCAGCACGCAGGCCGCGTGCCCAGAAGCTGCCTGCTGCTCCTGATGGCTGCAGGTACCATCCCCAGTAACTGTCTGCCTGTCCTCCTGGCTCACCCCATCCTGCCTGCTGCAGGCAGACCGGGCAGGGCTGGCTCCTTCCTCTGAGTGATTGAGTATCACTATACTTTAGAGATTCTCATTTAAAAGTGTGCTTCCAAGAGCCTGCCTGTCGTTCTACACGCTGTAACGAGGACTTCACTTACGCAAGTTGTAGTTTATAAAATAATGAGCGCAGTGACCCAGAGAGGTGGCAGTGTCCCATCCCCGCAGACCCCCAAGGTGGGGGATGGGGCTCTGAGCACCACACCGGGCTCTGGGGGTCCCTGTGCACTGCAGGGTACCTTTAATGGTCCCTTCCAACTCAAACGGTCCTATGACCCCATGCCCCCACCGGACAGGACAATACCAAGGGATGCTACGGTGCCCACTGACAGCTCCATGCTTGGCCTTGGCCCTGCCTGGCCACGGATTCTCTGAGCAGCCCTACCTGCTTTCCCGGTCCGCGTACATCTCCATGTGCCGGGGGTTGATGGTGGGGTCGATGACGGCCCAGGAGCCGCCCCTGAGCTCCGCCTGCGGCGGGATGTAGATGAGCACGGGCTGCCGGTACTCCCGCAGGCCGTCCACGATGTAGGCACCAAACTTCAGCACCTGGTCGTACATGTCTGCAGGACAAGGACACAGCGTCAGGCACAGTGGGTCAAACTGGAGAGAGGAATGCAAGCGCCCAGTTCTGGACACCCCCCCCCCGCCATGCTACAGCTCCAGAGGGTGCTGCTGGCCAAGGGCAGGGTGCCCAGGAGAGAGGTACACGTCTATAGGTCCTCATATGTCCTTATAAAAGCAGTGAGTGCTGAGGGTTCAGACGTGGAATAGCTCTCCTCCCCTCTTCTGGCTTTAAAATCTATCCAAGGCATTTTGCTGAAATTCTGAAGAACTCCACTGTGTACATGGGAAGTATCTGCCCAAAGGTGATTTACATAAAAGAGAAAAGAATGAAGGCAATGAGAATTTATATGAGATGATCCCGTTTGTGATGGATGTAGTTTGTAATGGAAACAGGCAGCCTCAAATACATATATTTTGTTACACATAATTATATTTGGAAGCATCGAATCAGATGTATAAGAAATGAGAAACACTCATCAGGATTATCTGGTCCATCTTTGTCCACACGGGACCCCATCCTATGCTTCTTTCCAGCGCTTCTTAGAGCCTCGATTTAGAAATCCCACACCACCAACTCTCGTTCTTTAGGGCCATTTCCACAGCATTCCGCCAAGTTTTCCCTCCTTCCCCATCCCAATTCATTTCCCATTATTCCTTCTTGCATCACCCCACCCTCCATCCACACCTTCAGTCAGTCATGAACAGACCGACGCTGATTTCACCTGAAATCCTTACATCCCTCGAGAAAGCCACTGCTGGGGAAGGACAGACCCCAGCCCAGGTCTGCACATCGCAGCCCCCAGGTTAAGGGGAGCATCAGCACAGACACAGTTAGGTCCCCAACTCTTTGGGAAACACCCACACAGTAAGAGTGCATACATGAAGTAAGTGTATGCATGTAAGCATTGCTACCACAGGCTCTGATCTGCTCTGCCCGGCTCACTTGCACGGTCACTGTCCGAACACCCAAGAAAAGGAATTTCCTAACACTTAAGAGATGCCAAATGCCCACGAGGAGGAGGACGATCTACTTCCACTAGTTGTGACTGACTGAATTCTGGCAGAGCGGTGGGGCCTGGAACCAGACAGAGCTCCAACCTTTCCATTTGTCCTGAGCAAAGAAAAAGACCTCAAAAGGGGTGACAAATTTACTACTAATTACACAATTATTTTATTATGTAGTGCTAGTAATAAACCACTTGAAGTACTTTCAGCTAATTCTAGTGTTAAGAAAATAATTGCTCGATTCAAATTATTTTAACTGAATTAATTCTTTACTAGACATTTTTTACTAGAGCTACATAATAAAATAATTGTGTAATTAGCAATCCATTTGTCACTCCTGCCAAGGGTATATATTTTACTCAGGTTAAGTCCTGGAAGAGAGGCATCCCTTGTGCAGAGGGACGCGGGGCGCAGCAGAGGCGGTGCTCCTGCAGCCACAGCTCCCCACACACACATTGCTCCCGTGGGGATCCTGCACTGCAGGGCTCCACTGCCAGGTCCCAGCACGCCGTGCCTCGGATTTTGTGCATGGATTTACACTCACTTCAGGTTTCTCTTGCACGCTTAAAACTTCCACCAAGGCCAATTTCTGCCTTCCCAGGTGCCCCTTCCTGCCTTCAGACAGGCTCTGAACTCCTAGCTGCTTACATTAGGATGAGCGAAATTAAAATTAAACACGAAATTTCCGGGCCAAATTTCAGCCCTGTACTCATTTAAAGCTGAGCAAAGCAGCAACGCTGCAGGAGTCCTCCGGGAAGAGCAGTGCTTGTTACTGAGCAGGGCAGAGTGCTCACAGCACACCTCCCCATGCTGTGCCTGCAGCGTGCACCGGCGCCTGCTGCGCTCCGACCCTTCCCTGCGTGTGCAAACGGCGGCGCTGGGATGCAGCAGCGTGCTGGATCGGTGCAGGCAGCTTTGTGCATTTCGGGCAGCGTGCCCTGAACCTCCGAAGCTGGAACGGATCTCATCAGCTTGGCTGGATTAGCAGATAGGACCCGAAGGTAAACACTGGGCGCACGTTGGCTGCAGACACATAATGAACCTCGTAAACCCATTACATACAGCAGCACCGCCGTTCAGCACCGGCTAATCAGAGATTTAAAACAGCCCTTTCCTTCCGCTTAGGTTTTTTTTATTGTTATTTATAACCTGTCCCAGGGAAAAATAATAAGTGAAACATGAAAACCCAACCGCGAGTGACCCTGTAGCACAAGCAGCGCTGCCGTTAATGTCGCGGGGATTTGCATGCTATCAAACTATTCATGCCGAGTCCAAGACCCCGGTGCTAATTTCCAGTAAATTTCATGCTTGATGTCTCCCCGTCGTGGGTCACTGCCGGTTCGCCCAAATAAACCACTTCCAAATGGCTCCTCCATCTAAATATTCAAGCCAGTTCTTATAATTTAATTTTGCATTATGCCGAGGTGCCTCCCGGCCAGGCAGCGCTCGCTGGGGAAGCGCCGCGTTGGGAGACGCCTCCATTTCTGTGCTTCCTTTATTTATTTTACCGCCCGAGTCGGACCTCCTAGGCCGACGAGTAAAGGGGCTGGGCTTTTTTCCTTTGCTTGCTTTTTTTTTTCCCCCCTCTTCTAATGTCAATTTTCAGCATAGCAAGAGCTGTCTCTAATCTTTTCCTACTCATTACACACAATTTTGGAGTCATTTTACCCACAGTGCAGCCGGCTCCTGGCAGTGTGTTTGTGTGCACTGAGGGGTGGCATAATTGTTTATTTTCCCTCCCTGCATAATCCCCAGGCAGCGCTGAAACCAACACTGCCAACACGGCCCCGAGGAGCGCAGTGAGCGTCAGCAGGGAGCGGGGCTGCCGCCGCCCCAGCAAAGGCCAGAGCAGAGCGTGCCTGGCACAGCGCGCCCTGCGGCAGCTCTGCGTCTCCGTGCTCTGCCAGGAGCTGCTGTGCAGGTCTCTGGGGATGCGCAGTGCAGCACTGGCATCTTCCCACAAATGAGCGCCTTCTTTTCCACCCTGGGCCTCTGCTTCCAGCTCGGAAGCCACGCAGTTTCTGAGGAACGCTCACACTGCCACAACGGCAGCCCTCCCTAGCGGGAACTCCTGCTGTTAGCGGACCTGTAATGTTCCTTCTGTGTGCAAAGTGCTGCACGCAGGTAAAAGGCATCACCCTTCGCTTATTTAAATTTTATAGTATCAATCTCACGTTCCTGGCACTTCACAGAATTTCAAGCAGCAATATTTGGTACAGAAGTCTAACTGCCAGTACATTAACTGAGCAGTATTATAACTGTGTGTGAGCAGGCACTGCCACCAAAAGGACTGCCCAGGACGGGGAGTCCATCCTGATACACACAGTGCTATCAGTGTGAGAAACCATCAGCAGGACAGTGCTTCCACTTGGTACCACATGCCCTTCCCTTACCCAGTACTGCTGGCTTACCCAGCCCCAGTTCTAAGCTGAGGCAGAAGGATATAAAGCAGAAGGGGTTTCCTGAGATTACTGCTTAATTAGCCCAGGTTGGCAGCTGTAAATTTTGTTAGCAACCAGCCCACAGTTACAGTCCAGTTACCTGTTCCCACTGCAGCTGGCCTGGTCAGTTCCTGTAACCCTCCATGAGAGTATGTATAAAAATACAGCTGTGTTGTTACGCTGAAAAGAACCCGATTTCACATTTGCACTTGGCACATTTGGTGTTATTCCTACACTGGCTGTTAAACACAAGAGCCAAGAAGGAAGAAAAGGAACAAAACCCTTTGCCACCACCACAGGTACCACAGCACCGCCCTACAGGACGACATCATCTGAGTACAGAAGTGGCCATTACCTTTCATGCCACCGGAGAAGCCTCTCCAGTTGGCAAAGACCATCAGAGGCAGCCCCTCTCTGTTGAAGTCGTTGATGGCCTGGGCTGTCTTAAAGGCAGAGTCAGGGAACCACACCTGACCAGCCTGCTGGATTATCTGCGGGAATGAGAAAGATCAGTAAGCCTCCATCACCTTAAGAGCTAGCACAAAAAATACAGAAACAATTGCAGCAAGAATTGCAATGTGGAACCATCGATGCAGAGCAGAGCACACAAAACGCACAGGATCTGCTTGCCCACAGAAAAACTGGGACAACCCTTCTGTTACCAGCATCAAAAGGAGTGATGTTGCTGATCTCCCCATGGGGAGATGGCACGGGAAGCCCGATGCTGTGACTGCTGTAACAATGTGAAGGAGAAAGAAAAGGATATGCAAAGGAGAAGACCCAGAAGAGATGATGTAGGGCCACAGCTGTGAAATCAGGCAGGAGAAAAGCAAAATGTCAAAGCAGCAAGAGCATGAAACACTACGGTCACAGTCAGGGAACTGGGAAATGATGTTTCCAATGCCCCACTCCCCACTTCTCAGCCCACAGCAGAACTACTTGGGAACGTGGAGCAAACAGCCAACACAGCCATCCCCGCCAAGGCCTGGCTCTACTTTGTGTTCCCCATTTGAAAGAAAAAAAATCACACCAAAACAAATGCTCTTTTCTCAGAGACATTTGCAGAGGACAACCACACACAGCTGACCTTGGCCTCCGAGTCCAGGTTCGCGGGATCAGCAGGGATGCTCAGCTCCACTGTTCTGGTTTCTACGGCAACTACTCCTACAGGTATTCCTCCCAGCCTGAAAGGAGGTGACACACATCAAAACCCGTGTTGTCACTGTTACACAAGTAGACAGTTTTTCCACTTCGCATCCGAATACTCAGAAGAGACAAATAATGCACGCAAATGGAGGAGGAGGAGGCCGCGCTGTGGCCTTTTTGAAGAGTTTAGGCGTGCAGCCGGATAATTTCAGAGCTGAATTCAGGGTTCTCAAAGCAAAACCCAGTTCTAAAACCTGCCACGTGCCTCACTGAGAATGAAACAGAATAGAACTCGCTGCACCTGTGCTGCTGCTACAACTCCCTCTTGCTGGCGGCGGTGCACGGAGGTTTGGGGCTGCCTGCCCCGCCGCCTCCATCCCAGCGAGCTGCTCCTGCAGCCACCCGAGGAGGGGCAGCACGGCCGATGGGCACCAGGGGGCTGAGAAGATTCCCATTCACTATGATTAAGAGTCTGCCCAGATACCCGTAATTGCAGAAGCCGTCTTAAATCGGTAACTTATAACTTCTATATTAGGGCCCATGTGACCTAATAAAGAACATCTTTATCCAAGTATTACAGTTATTTATTGAACTTGAAAACAGCTCAAAACAACTTCTGTTTTCCATTATACTTCATATAAATTTTATCATGCTAGCACATGAAGATGCTACATCTTGTTTTATAGTGTGTCCCTGGACAAGTTGCCATAGAATAATAAAAGACAATTTACAGCCAACAGCACACATATTCCAAACATACATACAAAAGATGAGTTTTGGCAGCACTTATAGTAACAATCCCAGAAGAATATATTCGTATTTGCTTTTTCAAAGTGCCGCTGCTTTCAAAAGAAGTCTGTTTCATTTGTGTTATATATGTGTGTGCATGGGAGAGCCCACAGCAGCTCGGAATCTGTCAGAATGAACTGCAAGAGGGGCCGAGCACCGGCCTGGACAGAGACCTTCCAGCTTTGCCAAACCATCAGTTGTTCCTTTTCCCTGGCATACTGCTCAATCTAAAAGCCTCTACAGGATTAGAGTACCTCGTGAGATAAAACTTTAGTGTGTTACAGATGGCAGATAAAAATACTGAAGTGTATCAAAAGGTCACAGGACAACCCAGGGTTACGTGCTGCAGTTAGGAGTGGAGTCTGCTGGTGTTTTAGGTTCCTTTCAACGATGTGTGAAGATCAGACAATGCTCTGATTGGAATGGAACCCCTGGGACCAGCAGGGTCACAGACACAGAGCCATTGGGGGATGGCAGGGCTGAGCTGTGCTGAGCTGCTCAGAGCCCTTCATCCGGGCAGGAGCAGCCCACATTCTGATATGGTATCTAAGGAAATGGGCATCCTCCTGATCACGTTCTGCTCTAGGGGAGTCCTAAGGAAGTCCCAATCCCATTTTGCCGCACATCTCTGCAGCAGAGAAGACACCTGAGATCATCAGGTGCTGCTTCGGAAAATGCTGCTAGCGATTCCATACAAGTCTCAACGTTAAGCTCTTCTGTCGCAGAGTCTCTTGGCATTTGTTCCAGTTTGAGCTGAACTTCTCTTGCAAGTCGAGTGTGACCTCAGAGCACTAAGCTGTGCACCACCCTTCGGCTAACAACCGCAGGAAGGCCTCGCTGTGACCACGTACCCAGAGAAGCAGGTTTTGTCTTCCATCGTTTTTAACCATCTCTCTCTTTTTGGCTTTTGTGCGTGTCACCTCCGAGCAAAACAGGAGCAATGATCACTGCCTGCTCCATTCGTGTGGTAAAGAAGTATCCTGCTCAAGTAATGACTTATTTTTACTATCAGCTTTGAAATGAGGTTCCAGAAAAAAAGTAACGCGTGATGAAAACCTGATTTCTACACACGTCTAAAAAGTCCCTCAGCATTTACCTTGCTCTGCCAACCACAACCGTCTGTGCCCAGGGCTGCATGATCTCCAGGAAGGAGCCATTGTCGAAGAAACCACTCTGCCATTGTCCTTTCTGACCTAAAAGGAAGGGGAAAAATGGAGACATCAGAGGTGGGAGGAGGAAAGGAAAAAGTCAGAATACAAAAGGAGCAACAGAAACTTGCTTAAAAACGCCAACTGGAGAGCGTGGCACTGCCTTTTGATGTATTTATTTATTTCATTTTCAACAGATTATAATACAAGGGAACATTAGACAGCTGAGCATTTGTCTGCCTTCAGCCATCATGTCTTATTTCATTTGCTAGCCTGCATAAAGACAGTCATTTATCAGCAAAAGCATCATTTATTGTTAAACGATGGGGTTCAGATAGCAGAGGGACTTTGCATGCTTTTAAATAAATAACTTTTTTTTTCGAGATAGGACAAACATTTGTCAAAAGGCAGCAAAGTCATTAAAGATGTTTTTCAAAAGGCCTATTTCTATTTTAAAACTCGGCTCGCAGTTTTCTCTTGCTGCTGCCTGATATCTCCTGCAAAGAAATGCAAAACCTTCCCTAATACTTGAAAATGAGATGGCACATCTGAGAGCTTCACACATTCCTTGGGAAAACCTGAAGTAACGTGCTGCATATTGAAAGCCTGCTCGCTCCGTACACATACCAGATGCATCCCATAAACTGAAGCACGCTTTAGGAGTCATCATGCACTATCAGAGCAACTCATTGGCCCAGAGGAGCCAGTGACTTCCCAGTGCCTCGAGGAAATCAAACCCCTGAGGAGCACAACGCTGCCAAGGTACTGCCCACCCAGCAGGCACAAAACTCGTTCTGTGGCAGCCTGCTCTTCTCTGAGACTTCATGAAGCTTCTGCCAAAAAAGAAAAAAGCCAACAAAAAAACCCTCCCAGCTTTACCCCTTGGCACAGAGCTTCTGAGGAATGCTTTAATCTGAACAAGCACCTTTGCTTCTGCAAACCCAAGTCCAAAACCAATTAAAAGTGGAGATCCAAGCAAGCTAACCTCTGCTGACTTAAACAGGATGGAGAGTGTTTTATCAAGACCAAACTTGTAATTACTGTGTTCTACATTCCCTGCCTCTGTGGCCCCACTGTAAAATGTGACCATCCATTTCAAAATTATCTCTTTATCGTGAGCCCAAAGCTGATCGTTTAGATTCTGGCCTCGTGTCGGGCGTCAGTTTGAAGAATATCACGGCAATATCTCCTCTAATAAATGGCTTTAACTTTTCACCTAGGAGATATCTGCTTTAACTTATCACAGGGAATCATCTGCTTTCCTTAACGCTTCCACTAAATTAAAATCTGAAGTCACTCGATTTGGAAGGCAGCGTTTGCTGCGCTCAGACAGCTGGATGAATTACTTGAGAGATGATGAAAAAATATTATCCAAAAACAGAAAACTTAGTTTATCACAAATCTCATTTTAGCCCCCCAAACTCATTAATAACAGCAGGCATAATGGTCACCCAGTTTGCAGCTTGTACATACACAGGCTGCACAACCCCAAGTTCAGTGGTTGGCAGTGTCTCCAATATATTTATTCTCCAAGGCCTGCAGGAATGCCGTGCAACCCCTCAAACATAAAGACTTTTGTATTTGCACTTTCCTCTGAACCGCAAAAAGAAAGTCTATAAAAGTAACTATCACTTGTAAACGTTCCCAAGCACTCGGAATTTACATGCTATTTTTGTATATTGCATCTAAATCCCTTCATTTCATAAGCTCTGAAATGCATATGGGTGCAGGCCTTGGACTTCTCTTCCCATTCCAACCAGCCTGATCCTTTTTAACTTCCCACGTCCACAGGGAGCCTGGCTGGGGGCAGGAGGCAGAATGGAACGCTTCAAGTCTGGAAGCAGATGCAGAGAATCTCCAGTCAGAACAGATAAATTCAGGCTTCAGAATGCACCTGGCTTCACTCAAGTCCTAAAGTACCACAAAAAAAGATCCAGATTCGCAGGGTTAGCACACAAGGCCTCCTGCCCCAGTTGCTAACATACCTTCGTTCTTTAGTCTTTGGACTTCTAACTACACAACAGGCATTGAACTGCACCAGAGTAATAATAACTTGATGCTGAAATTGGATTGTTGACAAAGCAGTAACAGATGTGGAGCCTTGAGTTTCCTGAACCAAGACACCACACGGCTTGTCCTGACCACCTAAAAGATCTACATACTTGGATTTGGGCGTCCAGCCAGCATCCAGCGAGGATCATAGGGAGTCTTGGTAGGAACAAAGTCTATGGTTCTGTCTATAGGATCCTTGACCTTGAGGATAGGAACAGGGCTGTATACACTCTATGGAAAAAAGAAAAATATTTAGAGTAGTAATTCTATGTGGCTTTGCACCAAACACCAAGTCTAAAGCACTTGGTCGGAGTCCTCTTTCCACCACACAGTACAACCCTGTAACATGGGTTCTCAGAGCCTTGGCAGGAGTCAGAAGAAACTTCCAGGGTGCTCCAAACACTCTCAAAACCCCTCCTTCAGCATCATCTGGTATGCACTGTGCTTTACTTGTTCCTGAACTTCAGACACTGACAGCATTTGCAAGGGGTTGCAATTTAATTTCTAAAGGTGATCAGGCTACCAGACTCATTCATGCAGTCTTTCCTGAAGGAAGGTGACCCGCATGTTCTTACTGCTGCCTTCCTGGCTGCAGAGCAGCTAACACACATACATCAGCTCCTACAAATTACTGCATCAGAGAGGAACTTTTAGAGCCTTTCCAGGAAAAGACAACCCACTGCTGACATCAAAGTCCTGCCTCTGAGTGTACTAAAGACAGGACAGCAGGCATGTGATGTGGAACTACACCCAGCAGTGCTGGGCTGCCCTCATCCCAGCTTTGCAGGTCAGAAACTGCTCTGTGGAGTTCAGAACCACAATGCCCAACTGCTTCAATCACGAGTCTAAATCGTTTTGCTACAAACACAGGATTAAAAAAAGTATTCAGAGAGTCTGCCCTCCTCCCAAAGCCCTGTGAACAAAGAGAACAGGGAGCGACACGCCACGCTCCTGCAGGGCCAGGAATTACCTTGGGCATGTAGGAAAGCCACAGCAGAATAGTGTAGACTCCTTCAAAATCGTCGCACACGGTGCCGTGGGTCACCCCGTTGTTGTGCATGATCTGGATCCCGCCCAGCTGGTTGTTGGAGGTATACACCTCCCGGCCCAGCACCTTGAAAGGAAAAACAGGGAAACCATCAGGGGATGGGATGCGGCCAGCGGGTGCAGACTGAGGAGGTGCATACAGCAAGTCATGGTCACTTCAGCACCAATGGAGCGACGGCTCCCAGCAGACCTTCCTGCGCACAGCTGAGATCTGCAGGTATGGATTTCCAAGGGAATGACACTCGTGGAAAGCCGAGGCAGCCGTCCCACCTGCCCTTTCTGAGCAGCTGAGACATGAACAAGTCTCCTGAGCACTGACCCGGGTGCAGCGAAACCCTTAACTGGGCAGCCACATGCTGCAGAAGGGACAGCGAAGACAAAGCCCCGGCTCTGAGAGGTTGGGAGACCAGATGAGCTCTGTGTCGGACCCTCCTGCACGGCTCCATCGCCAGCCTCAGCCCGGGCTCTGCAGCTCTTTTCTCATTCCCCCGCTGTCTCTTTCCATTTGCCCTCTCGCTGACTGATACACTGATCTCTCGGTCACTCGGCTTTCTGCTCCACTGAGTCCATATTACTAATAACACCTCTGCCACGGCCAGTTTACCTCATGAAGGCAGGAGCACATCATTACAAAATAAACTCATAACTTTGACATTCTAGCAAATATATGCCGTTTGTTATTTTTATGGGTTGAGTCTTTCTAACAGACAGAGGGCATTTCATACCTGCTTCATTTAGATCTTAAAGCCCCCTCAGACGCAGGCAGACAACCCGTCCTCCCCCGGTAACCCACCAGCACAGCTCCATTCAGGACGAGGGCCCCCAGGGAGGAGCAGCCCGAGCTCACGGCAGCACTAAGGATGGGGTGCTCGGGTCTGCCTGCTTCTGAAGGCAGAACACCCAACGCCCTGCGAGGAGTGCTGCTGGCACATGGAGGTGCTAAACTCCTCAGGATCTGATCCTTAGGGCAGAGAGCAGAGGTGTCAAAGGGACGGCAGAACCGAAGCTCTGCTCTGGCCATAAGCTGCCCTGGATGAGCATTGTTCTTCCTGCACACAGTGGTTAATCAAGGCTGGGGTCGTGCTCTGTGCCCACCATTGCCTAACTGCAAAGGTACAACACTACCATCTGCTAACTCCAAAGGAAAGCACGGGTCTCGGGATGCCAGTCGCAAGCCTAGCTAAATGCTTTCCGCAGAGGAAAATAAAAATAAAGAGGATTTAAACTCCCCATCTATGAACTAATGCAAATGTACGCGCATGCAAAACGGGCCTCTGCTGCTGCTTATCTGGAGACCGCACCGCCAGCGCAGGTTTACCACTGCTGACAGGCAGTGAAAGCAGCCTAATATACCGCCTGCTCGTGGCCCTAAATCCCTTTTTGGAGATGAAGACAGATACGCAGCTTCTTCTCCTGAGTGCTGCAGACATCTCCGTGAAGTGGCAGAGCACTGCGAGGGGCTGCATGAACAGAACCCCCTGCAGCATCTACCCATCAATGCTTGTCGGCAGTGCAGCCCCAGGCTGCTTTGAAGGCTGTGCAGAGGGGTGACGTGGCTGTCCCGTGTGTGCCTGCTGCAGCTGAGCTGGGAGCAGAGGTCAGGAGGCAGCGAGGGGCCAGCAGTGTGCACAGTGATACGGGCTGGAGAAAAATGAATGCAATGGCTCATCCATTCGGCTCTGCTAACCGCCTCATCTCTGACCTCGCAGGACTACATTTTTAAAGGCTGACAAGTAATTCAATCTCCAATTAACAATTTTAAATGGTGCAATGCATATTGCTGTATAAATGTTTCTGCAAGAAAATATCCAAGGGTGAAAGAGAATACGTCTGCTGGAGGAGCCCAGAACTGATGCTTCTGCAATTAACCGATTCAGATATTCCTCAATAAGACACGCGGCCAGCAGAGGCACGACTGGATTTAGAAAAGCTGCCCATCAGTTAAATGGAGAATGCCAAATCAAGGATTGGATTAAATCCCATAAGGAACACAACCAGGGCTGAGTGTGCAGAGTGGGTCCCTCCTGGCAGAAAGGTCACTTCTTCTCCAGGGACAAAGATACAGCTACCACAGAGCAGAGATCAGGAAAGGCACAGCAAGAGGGGTGGGAAGGGACAGGGTCCAACTCTCACAGCTCAGATATGCAATGCACATGTACCTGAATTAAGTAGTGCTTAATCTGATGGGAAACCAGACAAAGAAGAACATCCATGAACACCAAGGCACTGGACAGTAAGCTTCCGGCCCCAGGAAACTGGCTTTAAATTAAAATTCCATCCACTCTACAAAATGCAGAAGATACATTCCTGCCCACCCCACTCTGACACGCCATCAGTAACGAGGAATGGTCCCACACAGAGATCCCACATTTGCTCGTCCGGAGGTTTCCCCTCATTGTACTACTGCAGCATACTGGTGCCTGGCACTTGGGATATCATCTCCAGTTTCCCAATCATTGCAGCTGCTGTGGCTCCTCTGTGCCTCCATCCCAACAAAAAGATGAGGACATCAGTGAAGTGCTCCACAGGAGATGGTAGATCTAGAACTGCGTGTGCTAAAGCTCAGCCCGTGGCTGTAAGAACACACACCACCTTCCAGATAACACAACCTCTGATACCCCACACTTAGAAAATACCCCAGCAGAATTGCCACCACCTATCTCATCTGTTCTACAGAAGCCATCCTAGGAGGACACCACATCTCCTTCCGCTATAGAGGATCTTTTGGTAAGTACAAAGGAGAGCCAGGGTTCTAGCTGCCCTTCCAGCCTTCCGAAGGCCCTTCCCACCAGGCCTACAGGCACGCCATGTGCATGCTGATCATTTTCCAGCACTCCAACCTGCGCTGACCAGGCTCTCACTGCACTCCTTTGCGGAAGCTGAGCTGCTGGAGCTGAGACCTGCACTGCAGAGCTGCTCTGGCTGCAAACTTGATTGGCTCAAATGTTTCATCAAAGATGAAAGATGTGCAAAAATGACAGCAGTGGGCTTGAATGGGAATCATCATGTAACATAAGTGCTGCTATTATTCAGAGCATATCATGTGTTTATATCAAATATAAGTGCCAGATTTTTATCCAAATAATTTCAATAATTGCAATTCCCATCCCACAATTTATATTATCTGCCAGAAACCTGAAGCAGAAAGGCACATGCACATGCTATAAATAGCCTATTTTTCATAAGCAGGCAGAAATGATCAGAACGAATGTCTCATCAGAAAACACAATGTAGGAACTTAAAACCTGACTGCTATTACGTGCAGTCAAGCCTCAACAGATCTTACGGCGTTCATTTCCATCCCTCAGCTCTTCCTCCACATGTACCATGTCATTAGAGGGCAAAAGAGAAGCAACTCCAGGCAGAGAAGTGGGCTGGGGGAGATGCAGCAGGAGCGGGTGCACTTCTTGCATCTCTAATCTACTGGCGTGTGCAGTTCCTGCACTTTTAATTTACGAGCGTTCGGTGGGGGACCCTTCTGACTTGGGAACATATTGGCTCGGTCTAATGCTTGGAGATTATTAAAGTCAGAGCTATACTCCACTATCAAGTCTACAGATCTTTTATTTAGAAGATACGGTGCTCTAAATGCACAAAGAGCTCCCTGTCACCTTCACATTAAAGCCCCTAGTGCCTGGTAAATGGAATTATATAGCTGTCATCTCCTTTCCCCAAAGTTTTAAGAGTACAATGGGCTCATTTTTTCACACTCCATCCCAGCTTCAGAACTAAGAGACCTACTTTGTATTGATTTAAAGTCTCAGAAATAAATAAACCTGCTTCACCAATGTGATTCACAAGAAATTCATGATACACTATTGCATGATATATTTCAAGCTGTGGCTCCAGCTCTTTTTTTCCTTTGGTGAGTGATGGGGGAGGTGGGAGGCAGGGGGAGGTGGGGGAAGCTGACAGCCCGATGGTTATTGGAGATGGCTCCTGACTGCAAATCCAGAGCGGGGCCTGCCGGTGGAGGCCTCTCCTTGCTTTAATTCGGGGAGATCAGAGGGGGAAGGGGAAGAAGCAATTGCATGGGAGGCAGCAGGGGAAGACGCATCCAGATGGACACTGCTGCTGCAGCTGGCCTTGCCACTGCGCCTTCTGCCTGACGATCCCAAAGTGCCTGGCTAATGCAGATGGCAACACGAAACGTTACTGGGAGAAAACATCTCCTTCCTGTAAGGATTTATGGGGGCTCTGGAAAATTTCCTCTTCTGGGCTGCAAAATTTGCAGTCCCGAGATTTGAGCAATCAGGCAGGATCGTGGCTGCTTCTGACATCTCTGTGTAGACATTGGAAATAAGAGCTAATTTGAAATGAAAATTCAGTTGCAATAGAAGAGCTTCTCGTTGGACAAAATGAAAGAATTCTAGATGAGGAATTCACCCAAACCAAAACCTCTTCCTGAAGAGTTCCCATTCCATTGAATTGGCATTTCCAAATGAAAAATGTCTTGTCAAAAAATTCCTGCCCAGCTCTCCTTTTGCAGTGCAGGGAGATGGCATGTTCTGCTCAAGGTCACTCCATCAGTCAGTGGTGAATCAAAAGGACTCAGTATGCTCTGCAAACTAAAATTACAGCCCCCTGCTCTACATGGTGCAAACACCATAAATCCCATCTGTCCCAGCTAGGGGTTCCCTACTCTCGACAACAGCCCTATAAACAGTATCAATAATTGTCTCCATGATACTTAGTGATCTTGCTTTTGGTTGTTCCTTTGGCCACCTTCTGAGCCCCACCAGAACCCTCTTGTTCAGAAACCAACCAAGGGGAGATCTCCAGCACAGGACAATGAAACTTTGTTCACTCTGTAGCATTGTTTTGGGCTTAATCATGAGATTTTTCCACAGCAGCTCCTAAAGATCCCACTCAACCATCCAGAATGGCAGAAAATGCATCTCCAATTCACAGCAGAGAAAAGCCATAGGCAGATCATCCTGACATGCTCCCAGGGACACCCCAAGAGACGGGAGGGCAGGACCAGCTATTCTGGGACACATCTGAAAAACGTCTTCTTCCATTCAGCTCCAGTGGGATGTCAGGTGGCAGAGCACTCCACTGGAACGTATCCTAAAGGATCACCAGGAACTGGGATGCAATTCCTGCTATGTGAAATGTATGCAGGGTTTAAAACACAAAGAGTTTCCCTAGAAGGTGCAGGGAGAGATTTAGATAGGCAGAATAGGGGCCAATATGCACAACTCCTGTTCAGTGGGAATAAATACCACACGCCCACACCTACAAGCACCATCCACACAGATAAACTGATCGAGATCCATATTAAAAATGATAGAAGGAGGGAGGAAAAAAAAAGTCAACAGAAATCTATTAGATTTTCTTCCCTAAGCAAACATAAAGGGACCGATAATGTGATGTCTGGAACGTAAATTGTCTCTAATGGGAACAATACACAAATATCACCACTTAAGGAAAGGCAATTAAAAATAAAATGTAGAAATGAAGGCCGGCGTTTTTTTATTTGCGCTTGTCTGAAGCTCAGGCACCCATCCTGCTCACAACTTCTCTAGGCAGAGTGAAGCCCTTTGTGCCACCAGTCCAGGTGGTGCCCAGTGCCATGGATGGGGCCCTGGGCCCCTGATCTGCCAGGGGGCAGCCAGTCTGCAGTAGGGGTTGAGGCTGGATGGACTGTAAGGCTCCTCCCAACTCAACCATTCTATGGCTCTATAGCTATTCTGACCTTGGTTCCCAAACCAGACTGGCTTCGTTGGAATATGAGCACTGGTAAGCCACAGCAGGGAAACCTCCACTGCCTGAGGTCCTGCATCTGCTCTGGGTGAGCAGAAAGAAGCAGCCTCCACCCAGGAAACTGCCGTGCTCCACCATGACCCAGAAGTGGGGGAGCCCCTCCTGCCACTGGGCCAGGAGCAGGACAACGTTGGTGATGTCCCCATGGAGCTGCTGCTGAGTGCGAGCGCCTTCCTGACACCTCTTGGGGCCCCTTTGGGTCAGTATTCTCCAACAGCCCGCACCCAAATGTGTCTCCCTAATAGTCTTGCTGTGCCAGTACAGAAAGATTCATATCATGCATTAATAATTATAATGCTTCTTTGAATGACAGGGATGGCACTTGCTGTTCTAACTCGTATGATTTCTCTCACATGATTGCTTTGATCTAATCCCAAGACTGGAGTCATCTGGAGCAGATACTGAGCTATCCTGCCTTGAATCTCAAAAGAAGAGCTTTTCACATTCTGTATTTTACAGTAAACCCTCCGAACAGCATCAATCTCACCGGGCCTTTATTTATTTTTCCAGATTGTGAAATTGAAGGGTAAATATTACTGCTTGCGATGCTGAAGACGGATCACTCACACTAGACAGACTGGCAGGCTGTGAGCCTCCCATCCCTCACCCACAGCTCCACCAAGGAGCCCTGTGCCCAGTGCATGCCGCAGGGACCGTGCTGCTGCTCCCCGTGTCCCCACCTGCTGCACACTCCAACCCAGTCCAGCAGCCCCAGGAGGTTCTGCAGTTTCCTCAGCAGCAACCTGCCAACATCCGTATATTGCCTCCTGAGCTCCTTCAGGCCTAAAACAGGCTATAATACCATCAGATATTGTTTAATTAAACATGATTTTGAGGACAAACTTCCTCAGAAAGAAGCCCTGAGGACGGAGGTACCACCAACACCCCACTGCTGGCAGGTGCCTTCCCACACAGCCTGCAAGCACAAACGGATTAAGGCTCTGGGAGCTCCCTTTTCTCTCTCCAGTATGGCCATCGTTTACGTCCAGTCCACCTGCTCCATGTATTCACCCAACATTTCAGGAGTGCCCAAGCAGTAAAAGAAGCCATAGTGATTCCTTACTTATGGATATCCGCAGGGCAGGGGTCTATTCCCTTGGCATCTCCCAGCCCTCTGCTATGCAGACTCTTCGCAGCCCTGTGGATGCTCTCTGATTATTCTTCCCCTGATCCAAAGCACCCTTTTTAGGGGGAAATTTGCTACAATAAATGGAAGAACCTCTTTTTTTCAGAAAAGAACCCCTTCAGCTGCTCTGACTGATCCACACGGTCAGAAACAACACCAAGGAAAGAATTTCAGAAAGGTATAGAAGATTTTGGAGACAGCAGGCAGAGCCCAATGGTTCTCATCAAACCCGTGTCACACCTCATCCCATGGCAGTCACAGTGCCAAAGGGACATTTTGGGCATGCAACACTTCATGGGACGGGCAGCAATGTGATGGAAAGCCACTCTTTGTTTGCATAAATGAAACAGCCTTAAAGACAGGATTTCTTTTAAACACAAAAGACAAGGAGGAGCAAACTAATTAAAAATAGGTCAGCAACAGACTTGGGAACATCCCTGGGAGGACTGAGATGAAATGTAGTCCTGGAAGCTCGAACTGTGTAAGCAATGCATAAACTGGGAGTTCTTCAGCTTACTTCCATTAAGAAGAAAAGCACTGGAAATTAACCTGCGAGTGCACGGCAGCAGCACGTCACCTGCCCATGGAACCACAGCACGTTCAGCTGGTGACGAGGAAAGGGAGCCGAGGGAGGCGCAGGAAGGCACAGGGTGGGAAAAGGGGGAGGCAGCCAAAGTTAAAAAAAATAAAAATAAAAATCTCTGCCTCAGCAAAAGTTTTCATTAAAATTTTAGACAAATGATCTCTGTGTCCTTCTCCCATGCTGCCTGGGGCTCCATGCTATTTCTATGCAAATAACAACCTCGTGGTTTATATCTTATTATTTCCACCGGAGCTGCGGCGACATGACCCGAGACGTGTGTGAGGTAGACAGCGAGAGAGAGGGAGAGAAAGAGAGGGAGAGGGAGGGAGAGAGATGGAGTGGCTGCTCGCTGAAGTGTGAAAAAATATTGTCAGGAGTGAGCGGCAAGAACAAAAAAAAATTGCAGGGATAACGTGTTTATTTCAGCCCCTCTCCCCATGTGAACCAGCACCTTTTAAAATTCATTGGGCATCAGGCGATCATGCACAATCCATCTGCTTTCACTTTATCATTTGCATTTCATGCCTCCTGGCTTTTGATGTGCTGATACTTTGATGCAGTCAGGAGACGCGCATTATCATTATTTCAATTTTCAGGGGGGTCAGCGGGCTCAGCACAGGCGCGCGCACACGCTCACGGGAGAGGAATGAAATGTCATTTCCACCTCTCCACCCCCTGCTGAAACGCGCTGCTGAAGACAAAAGGGGTGCAGATGAAATGCAGCCCGGAGCCCATCGCACCTCTGCTCGGTCTGTCCATCGCCCGCAGGTCTGGACTGCAAACAAAGACAGCTTCATCACCAGCACAGGGGAACCTCGCACGGCCTCTGTGCTTTCCCTGTCACCCACGCAGGCAACGGGGCTGAGAGAACGCCGAAACCTGCCTGCTATCAGGTGCCTGGCCGTGACATGCCTCCCCGCTCACAGCGCGGTGACACGGATGCAAACAGCCAGCATGCCATTAGCCAGCTCCAGCAGCATCAGCCTCTGCTAAAGCAACGCTGACCTTGAGCTCACCGCCGACGTTCCAGGCCACAGCCTGATTCTGGCAGCCAGACCTTCCCCACTATGCCCAAACTCTCCAGCTGGGTTCGCATAACAATAACGAACGAGACCAGCAGCAGATCTGCTGGCATGTAACACTTCTCACAGTTGCTCCCCTTGTACATTACAAACAACCCAGCATTCCACAGGAAAACAAAAAAATCAAAACTTCCCAGAAAAAACACTCACTGCTTTTGGCAAGTCCAACTCTCTCCACTGCGGGGGGAGCATTTGCACACTGTGTTTTCAAGATATGTTTGCAGACACAACTCTGCGTATAATGTCTGCACAACATCTTCTTTGAAGACAGGAATTAAAGTCAGCAATGAAAAAAAATAGTCCCACATTTCTGACACCAAATTGGGAAAAGCCCGAGGATTATTTGCATGCAGCTGTATTACAAACATTCATTTCCAACTGTCATGCGAGACAGCAGCCTCCATTTATTTATCTTTGTTTCAGGCATGATCCTTCCCCAAGTCCCTGCCCGCTGAATTGGGGATCACCTGAAGGCCACAATGCAAAGCGCTGACTTTCCTGCACAGGGCTATTCTCAGCATCTCATCCAAGGGAACAACAAGAAGTGAGGCTCAGTTGCTCCACAGAGACAAAACTGCAATAGGTTCCCACCATCAGGCTCTCCTGGAACCTTATTCATGCACTGTTAAGAAAGAGCACATCGAACCTCATGCCCAAAGAGCCCCCGCATTTCTTCTAGGAAAGACTCCGCTTAATTGGCCCCTGGCTGATGGAGACCCGACTTCTAGCCAAAAGGGAATGCAAACAAGTAGCCCATCCAAATTCAAGGGAGAAGTCTTTAAAGGTTTACATATAAGAGCAAGGAGACAGAGTGTAAATCTTTAGCAGATACTGCCTCCATGGCAGGACGATACAAACGCATTAGCTCTCACCATGTGCTTCGCACCCTGCTGAAGATCTCAGCTGGAATGAGCTCAGACATTTTAGGAGAGCACTAGAGGTCATTTCACTGCCTCAGATGTACTTCTGGGACACAGATAGAGCTGGATCCATTCAAGAAACTCCAGCAGTGACTGAAAAATGAAGATCATATAAAGTAGCAAGACGCATCACAGACACACACAGATGAGTGGGGACTCCCAGCCTCCTGCTCCTCAAGGACAGGTAAACTTCCTCTTGGGTCTGGGCTTCAGCCTTCTCACTGGGAAAGCTGGAGAGGATGCAATAGGCTCCTCCTTTGCTGACCTTTAGGTCAGCTAGAGGTTCAGTGCCTCCATAACAGTACGTGCCTTTCCAACAGAGCATGGAGGGAGAGAAAAGGACACATGGAGTGATTCAGACCACTAAAGTCCTTGGGATAGGATGGGCTAAGTCACCCCCTGAAAGCATCTCCTTCTGCCTCTGCCTTCTGACAGATGTCAGGTGCTTAATTTAGAGTAAATCCTTAATTTTTAAGTGCCTAAACCTCAGTGAGATTAATCTAGTCATATAAAAACAAACATTCGCTCCATGTGCAGAGCGTGCAGTTAAACCCAGAAAGAAGAGAGCGGAAGAGGAAGACTTAACAGACTTGCTGCGCCATCTGGGAAACTCTGCAGGACCCCGACCACCAACAAATGACAGCTGGAATCAGGCAACGTACTTCACTTCAGCAAGCACTAACTGACTGAATCTCTTTTTGAAGGATGGATCTTCAAATGCCTCTTTTCCTTCCATTGATGCAGGTGTGTGTGATGTGTGTAAGAGATCTAACTGAGGGTACCGCATCCTGGAGTTGATAGGATCAATGCTTCATTCTCTGCAGAGCCCCCTTTATTCACGGGAATAATTCAACGAGAGACTATTTTCCTTTTATCTCCCATTGTCGGGCAGGCACTCCTTGAAACACAGCTTGCGATGAAGCACAACCACCCCAGGTGCTGGAGAGTGCCTGAGAACAAAGCTGCACAATGGGGAAGGGCATTGGCGCCCGCACAATCCTAACTCCCATGTAAACAAAGCCCTCAGTGAGAGGGACAAGAGCTGGGCTGGCTGCGAGCCGCGTCTGCTGCACACAAGGAGCTGGAGGCTGGGATATTAATAGGCACGGGGCAGCCAGGGAGAAAAATCGCCTCTGGTGGGAAAAAAAAAGAGCCATTCTCGTAGTGAAAGCACTAAGTTTTCTTACAGCCTGAGTTGTTCCTCCCTGCACCGACAGCTGAGATTTCCAGCCGGTTTCACCTCTTGAAAATCACCATCCGCTCTCTTTCCCAAGGCTTCAGTGCTCTCCCAGTGCTAACACCGAGTTCAGGCTGATTCTGGCCCACGTATTTTGAAACATGGTCCTCCAGATGCTGGAAACAACCCTGATTCTCCTATCACGGTACACAGTGGGTGAGAGAAGGTGCTGCCCAGTGGGCTTCTCCTCTTCTGTCTTTCAGTCACTGCACACCACCTCTGTTAAAAGCTGCTCCTCCTTCCTCCCCTTCACCCTGTTCAGGCTCAAGCCCTTCAATCTGCAGTGCTGCCCAGGTCCCCCGCCCACCTCCAACCAGAACGCCTGCAACAGTGCCTCTGGCCATCAATGTAATGTTCTTGCCAAGAAAAACAGGTGCAAGAAAGGACTTTTCTCACCAGAAAAGAATAAAAAGAGACAAAGAAAGTCATTCTGGATGATCCGTGTATCAGTTCTTCTCCTTGGTCGGGGCTCAGCCCCTGCGGCCCTCCCTTCACAGCTGTTCCAGAAGCTAACAGCGAACGGTCCAAGTACAGAGCAGGTTCAGTGACGGCAGCTCGAGTGTCAGGCAGAACTCACAGAAGCAGCCACTCATCCCATGTAGCTCTGAAGGCTGAAGTGTAAATGCTTACCTTGTTGAGGGCTCCACAGCCAGTCAGGATGATGTGAGAGTTCTCAACCTGGATAGTCCTCTGCCCTAACCGAACGAGGTAAGCTCCAATTCCAATTGCCCGACACGTAACCTTAAAAAAAGAAAAAAAACAGAAGAAATCACATTGATTTCTGTCCCACCACACAGCCAAACTCTATTGATTCAGATGTTGAGATAAAACAATAAAACTAGTCATGTTTGTATTACAAAGTTATAAAATCTACTCCTCATCGCAAAACTCCAGAACCTATTGCTTCGTAAAAGACAGCATCTCAACATGGAGGTATTTTATCTAAAAAAGGGAGAGGAGTAGTAATTTACTGACTGAGCAAACGTGAAGCCCAATGGCTGCTTTCTGAAAGCGTCCTCCATTTAGTCTGAACTGATCCAGCCCTGTACTGGTGCAAACAGCGCTGCTCGATGCCTACAGGAGTCAGTTTACATCAACCAAATGTCTGATCCCAGGTGTATCTCCTGGATATCACCACAGGATTTTTAGCTGAAATAGATGATAAAGTTTGAAGAATAGAAAGCAGCGGGGGATTACCAAGTTGATGGTGATAATGCTCTCGTAGGCTAAAGATGATTCTCCAGCAATCATGCCAGATCCTCTGAGGTTCTCTATTCCAAGTCCGTCTTCCTTTCCGATAATATCTGTTATCTTATACCTGAAGGAGACACACACAGCCTTTGAGTCACAAGGTCCAGCGATTTGCTGAATCAGTTTGCTATGAAGAAAATGAAAAGTGACTAAATAATATCATTAAAGCTCTGAAGAGTAATGTGCGTAAAACCCATCCTGGACCCATACAGGAGCTCATTCTGCAGCCTTGCTGAGCATCACGAACAGCCCTATGTACGTGCAAGGGGAGCAGCACCGCGAAGAGGAAATGTCAAGGGAGAGAGATCCCATGAAAAGCATTCTGTCACTCCCACAGGACGTGAGGTGCAGTCTGATTGTAGAAAAAAAGGCAAGAAAGGAAGAGAATGCAGCCAAAAGGAACAAAACAACAGGACAAGAGACTATAATGAAGTCCTCACCTTTTCTTTACTTTCTTCTTTCATGCCTTCCTTCCCCAGCACGGTCCCTTCTTACTCAGCACTCTCAGACTGGCTTCTATCTCCCACACTAGGCCCTCGCTAAGCAGAGCACTTGAGCATGTGCTGAAGTGCCTCACTGAAGAGCTGCTGACTTTCCCTGTGCAGGCGGGCAGCACACAGCCCCACAGCCAGAGCTATTCCTTTGTTCTTCCAGAGCCTGCCAGGCTGCAGGCCAGGCTTTCTTCTTCCCACGCACATCCTCCTCCCTCTCTCCAGCAGCAGCACTCCTGCTTCAACCTAGCTCTGAAAATTTTTTCCCACCTCATCTGCAGATGAGCTACCTTTGGGATGCAGCTGAGAAAATACAGCCGCCTGGAGCAGAGACGTGCATGGAAAACCTAATGCTGTAAGGCAGTGCAACCCTCCAGAACAGGCGGAGGGCTTCGCCTTCATCCAGGAATTCTTCTGTCCTTACTCTAGAGCCTACTCAAAAAGTAATTTGCAAAATTCAGACTGCAAGTCCCTGGGCAGAAATCATCATCCTGGTGTTACAGCATTTACCACTGCAGGACCCTCAGGCACAACCTGGAGCCTTGGGCAAAGCCACAACATCAGCACAGCCCTTCCTCAAACAAGGCTCTGCATGGCACAACTCCTCACGCCCCATGCCCTGACCACACAGAGCTCCAGCTCCTCAGCTGAACACAAGGGCATGACATGCACCGCCCTCACATGTACCCAAGGAAGTGCAGAATTCAGCCTCATCTGTGCTTACCTGGACTCTCCGTTGTCCTCCACGTGTTCACAGTGAACCGAGTTCAGAGCACTGACTTTCTTATAGTCTTGAGGTGTCAGGTACAAGTACTTGTATCCCTGAAGGGAAAAACAGCTCACTGATTCATTCCCATTTGTAGACCCTTCCCATTTCCCAGCAACCCTATCCAAAAAGAGAGTTTCAAGGGAGGAGAATTTAATTTAAGAGTGAGGCAAACATCCTGTCTCAACATCAGAGCTTCAGCTGAGGTCATTGGAAGCTGGGAATGCTTTCAGCATTTCACACTAATTCATTCTGGATAATAGTTCTGCTGCCTGACAGATCCAATACCAACCTTTGGTCTGGCAAATACGTAGCCCACCTCGATTAAAAGAGGCTGTGTAAAAATATGATAATCTCCTAAGCTATGCACACTTTCATCTCTATTTCCTGTGCCTCCTTACTTTGTATGGGTCATCTGGGTCTTCCCATGCAACGTGGAACATGTGCCGGATCTCCTCAGCCAAACCAATCCTGGCTCCGCTGTTGGCAGCCACGTAGATGCGGGGGATGCCGTGAGTTCGAGCAAGCTCTGAAGCCCTCAGGAACAGCACGTCCTCCTGAGGCCCAAAAGAACCTATCCGGTAGGTAATGTCATTGCCAATGACGATGATATCACGGCCTTCGGGATACTCCGGGGTCTTGAGGGTCATTTTCCAGGCTACCATCCCAATCTGTAATCAAGGAACAGAGAACAACAAAACGTCAATGAATACTTTGAAGATGTGAAAGCAAGGAATTGTGCACAGGTTCTTGTATATACTGCATTTCAGTCTTTTCCTTGGGAACCCCAATAACAGCAGCCTGCTTCCCTCCAACCCTGCCCTCATGTTAGCAGCCCCTTCATTTCCTATCTCCCTCCCTTATTTACTGTCCTTCCTTTCATCTCTCTGGCTCTTCCCCTTCTCCTCCACAAATACTGCAGCAGTTTCTTTCCAAGCCCGCCAGGATAAGTAATGCTTTTGGCTGCATATTTTTCTTTTTAACATCACTAGACGATCTCTTCTGGCCCATCTTATGGAGATCAGCAACATCTGTACCCTGCGTCTCCCATCCCTCAGCCGCCGCGCGTCCCCGCGCTGGGGAGTTGGCCATCCTGGAATGCCATTAACAGATGGAAATAGCAGCGTCCCTTGAAAGCCACATGCATCACCCAGTCTCTGCTTGCCCAAGGATCATAAGCTCTGAGTACACATTCCTCAAGCCGATTGCGCATCCGCTGCAATCAGGGGGGTTGAAACTCTCATTGTGGAGACTCTGAATTCTGAACATGATGAACTAAAACGGGAGGGGGAGAGCGGAGAAGCAGCAGATAGATATGTGCCATTTAATCCAAATCAAAACGGCACGATATATAGTCGAGATCCAATCAGTATCTGCAATAAGATATGCCATAACAGGCTCATTAAAAAAAATAAAAAGACAGAGGGATTAATCAAAGGGTCATGGGAAGTAAAGCAGGCAGCAATCCAGAAACCCTACAAGCGGCAGATCCTCGCCTTCCGCCCCCCTTCCCAGAGCTGAGGCTGCGGGTTGGCAGAAAGATGGTGTTTCTGTTCACCTTCCCCTTGGTCTCGGTTTCACCCACTGCTGTTTTGATGGATATGTCATACAGGATTAATTTGTTTGTTTGCTTCCGAATATTTGCAGATTTACAGTTACATCTCAGCACCCAACGGCAGCGTTTGGGAGAGGGACACACCGCGGCCCTTTCAAACGCAGGAGCATAAATCCCTAAGAGGTCAGCGGGTTGCTTTGCTGCAACAGCAGCACTACAGCAAAGTGCAAAGTTGTAATGCTCCGAAACAACAGAACACGGCTGTTGGTTGGACACACAGTCCTCCGCCCAGGGAGGTGGTGGAGTCACTGTCCCTGCAGGTGGTCAAGAAGCATTCAGATGCTGCACTGAGGTTACAGGTTAATTAGACGGGCTGAGCTAATCACCTAAGAGCACCTTCAGAACAACAAAGAGTGATGGCAAACGGCAGGGGCTCCCAAGCTGGCTCTCTGCAGAGGCAGCACAGTTTGGCTTCTCCAGCCACAGCTCTCCTCCCAGCACACCCAGCAACGAAGGGGAGAGGGAGGAAAAATAAAAGCAGGAACCGTCTTATTTAACTGTTTTCATGTTGGCAAAATGATTTGTGCCACAGTATTTCCATAGGAAGTGGGACCATTATTCTCCTGTAGGAACACATTTGGTTTGAAAAGTATCACTGGACAGAACGTGAAAATCAAACCGGATGAATTATTCACAACCCCCGATCAGAAGTGATCATTATTTCTGATGTTCCAAACTGTGATTAGGATTCAGTGCTCAGATGCCATTTGCTCCCTGAATAACACCAGCGACACAGAATTGCACAGCACACATACATTACGCACAAGTTTTATATATATAATTTTATACACATCTTCTCCCAATAGATCTTTGCCTTAATGTAACCATTAGCAGATAGTAAAAACATGATATTAACTAACGTTCGTTTTCATGGCGCTCATAAACGCCGTTCGTTTGACACACAGTGTCAACACTAATCATGGCCTAAAATTAACACCAAAATTGACTTCAACATTAATTGCGCTATCGATGTGAGCAGTAATACACACACTGATGCAGTGACAAATTGACTGCTGGTGGCAGCCGGGGCTGCTGACAACGTGCACTGAGGGGAACGGCAGCGATGCCGACCTCAGCCGCCCCGAGAGCAGAGTGTGGGGCTGGGGGACCCGGCAGTGCCATCCGTGGGCAGGGCGACCTTCCAAGGGCCTGTAATCCCTGGAGCAGTGCAGCTGGAGGAGAACCTGCATAAAGCTGCAACAGCTCAGTGTTTGTCAGCAGCTTGAGCCATGCAGCAGTGTTATTTCCTCCTATCCCACCACAAGGATGGTGCTGGAGCCCAGGCACTTAACTGAACTTAAAGAACCCCTGCAAAAAACGGTGCCTTGCTCCCATTCTGCTTCATCTATACTGCACACAAGTTTTATATGTTAGAAACATACATAAAACGTGAGTACATTTGTATGTCAGTATTTATTAGGTACTGAAGTTGTAATAAGGAAGGAAATGTGGCAGCTGTGGAGCCCTGCATGCGAGCAGCGGGTGCCAGCCCACCCTCCTGCTGCACACTCACCCCAGTGCTGGCAGAACACAGGTACAGGCGCTTGTTTTCCTCCATACAGCCTGCCTATCCCAAAGCTAAACCCAAACACTGAATCACTGCACAGCCGTGGGCAAGGTGTGCTTTATTAAGGGAACAAACACATCCCCAGAAACTCTACTTGATGCAGCTGTACCCATTTTTGGGTTTCACCATTGGATCCTAGCACCCTGTAGCCCCTCCACGCTCACCCGTAACCGAAAGTCAGAACACTATTTTCAGCACGAGCCAGCTCCCAGCAGCAGAAAGGCACGATGGATTGCTAGAGGCCTTCAGTCTTACTGCCTGGACAAAAGGGGAACAGCAGAATCGAGGATTCCTTCCTCCTCTTCTTGGCCCTGAAAAAGGCACCGTCAGCAGCAGGAGGCGCAGCCGAGCTCACAGCAGGCACAGTGCTGCACAGCGCAGGGCCAGGATGAGCCATGGGGAGCAACGGCTCCAGGAGGAGATGTGGCAAAGCGCTGCTCCGTGCACGAGCAGCGAGGGGCTGCGACTGGAAGGAATGAATTCCTGCGGCCCTGGTTCCTTCCACCAGACCAGGGCACTTGGGTGGCAAGCAGCAGGCTGGCTGATGTCCAGAGGAAGTGGGTGCACACACAGAGCTCCAAAAGCTCCAACATCTGCTGAAGACTGCAAAACTAGCTTGGGCTGCATCCACACCTGTGTTGCAAGGTTTGTAGCTATCTCAGAGATAGCTAAAGGCATTGCGTTGAACTAAACTGCATTCTCCATAAATTCAAGCTTCTGTCTGAGCCCACAGATTAACCGGCAACATCACTGCCAGCTTTTGCATCAAAACAGAGCATGCTGGATGAAGGTTTCCAAACAAAGCGCTAATACCTTCTTCCAGACAGGTGTAAAGCTTGAAAACTTCAGCCAGAACAATTCACATCTCAAAGTAGCAGACCGATGGATCTCAGAGACCAGGGGGTAACCTTCATTAGCAACTCCCTGCGTTGTAGGCAAACGTGTCCAACTGTTCAAGTATATATGCCAAGATACAAGATAAAACTTTGCACCATCACTTCTGTGCTCTGCTAATGAAGGCATCTGAATAAAACCCTGCACGAAATTTGGGCTGTATTCTTATAAATGTCCAAAAATTTGTATTACGTTCCATTCGCCACCAGACATCCTATCTTTTGCTAAAAAAAAGCCTCCTGTTTGCAGCAAAAGCTTGCTCTGCACCAACCCAGCCCCTGCACCTCGTTGTGACACCCGAGCATCTCGCTGATGGGGGCTAAAATCATTGTGCCAATGGAGGATCACCTCCTGAAATTGTACCGTGAGTATTTCAGATGAGGAGCCACCACTTGCTGTGCAGCACAAATAGTTGCCCAGCTTCCCTGTTATTTAAACCTATTCCCAGTGCCACGGGGGCCTTCAGGTCAGGATTGCTCCCACAGCTCATCAAGAAGAAGGACTGGGAAATACGAAGGGAATGAACTATTTTTACAGTAATCTCTAGCAGGTTTGGGACGGGGTGTGAAGATGGATGGGTGTTCCCTTCACCTCCACGTTAATCCCCCGCCTCTGCCATCCCACATTCTCTGCTCTCAGAAGTGCTTTTCTGCCTGCTGCACGGAGCCCAGCGGATGTTTTAATACCCTGCGCCTGTCATAAGATGCAGAGACATGGGGTGACAAAGCAGAACGTGCAGTTCAACTACGAAGTTGTGCTCGTATAAATTCATTAGCTACACCTTTGAGCCCCAGGCGATCCACGGAGCTGGCAAAGCAGCGCCGCTGCAGCCCTCTGCCCAGCACTGGCTGCAATGTCACCTGGCCAGGGAGAGGTGCCTGCCAGCACACCTCCAGCAAGGATTACTTCTGGACCTCATGCTGCTGAGAAGGAAAAACTGTGACATCTAGTGCCAAGAGGGAAAATGACACATTTACAGGGAGACTGAGAAGCAGGGTGACGCGGGGTGCTGCCTCAGGCTCTCCTCGCACTCACTTTCTCCCTGCCCCTGGAGATCAGTTGGCTCTTATCAGCAGGTGGTGCAGTCCCACTTCTGGGAGCACCCAAACCCATCCTTCCCAACATCAGCACGTCTCAGCCACACGCTTCTGTCCCACACTGTGGAGATCTCAGCCAGAACCGTGCAAGATTGTGTCACTAAGAAGAAAGGCCTCCATTTATTTATTTATTTCAAAATTAAACTAGCAGGAATGTTAGAATCTTGTGCCACAATCCAGATCCAAGCCATGGTATGAACTTGAAATTTTCTTGTGAAAAACACTTCAGTGTAAATGTATTTTTGTAACCGTATGCGAGTGGATTTGTTTTCTTTCACCTATATAAACTCTGACCATTTCAATGGCTCACGTCTACCTAAACTAAGAATGGAGAGGGGCTGAGCATCCACCTGCTGCTGCTTAGCTCTTGATGTGGTCACAGTGGTGCATTAAGCGCCCCATTTGTCCCACAGTCCTCATCCAGTAACACACTCAGGAGCATCAGAAGGGAGCTACTGACTGGCGTTTGATTCTGCTGATAAAATACTGCCTCCTTCAGCTCTCTTTATATACCTACCAGCTCTGAAAATTATCTGCAAATTGTTCTTAACTTTTTAGGATTTCAAATTCAATCTTATCAACTGTGCTGGCTTACTGAAATGTTACAGTAGCAGACAGAGCTAACTGGAGCAGTCTCACATGTAAGCAGAGGTGTCAAAGCAGCCAGCATTGTAACGGAGGACACACAAGGAGGAGTAACTGGGGACCAGAAGACAGTTCACAAGCTTACTGTGAAGGACCTGGAACAGACATCATCTCACAGACAGCTCGAGCCGACAGCCAGGATTCTGTCTGCAGCCCAAAGAAACAGCAGATGTGTTTCAGCAAGAGCTCTGGCTGTACTGAGAGGGCATGGGAATGGAAAAAGGCCCCGCATTAGTGATGCCTTCTGGGCTATGAGAGCACACGGCGCGGCCAGCAGCACTGCAAGCTCCCCCGCGTGGCCATGACAGGACAGATCCTCTGCTCAGAAGGAGCAAGCGCTGCCTAGGAATAAATAACAAGTTGTATTTTCATGGTCCATTAAGTCCTTGGCTTCTTTGTTGAGACTACCAGCAAAGAGATAATTACTGCCAAATGAGGTGGTGGGTTACATGAAGTGGTCATAAGCTAAAAGGAGAAAAACCTCTCACACTGTGAAAGTTCTTTGAGATTTCCCATTTCACAAATTTCTCTGAAAACAAAAACAGCATCAGCCTGGTTGGCCCAGAACACTGCCAGCAAAGCCTGCGAGGATGGGAGACTCCCAGCTCTGAGCTCTTGCTATGCCCAGTGTTAGAGCAGGGATTGCAGCCTCTGTTGTTGACACCCCGCTGAACGCAGTGGCCACAAACCTCCGGATTTTATGCTGGCTTCTCAATTTCACCGGCTGGCTAAAACAATTAGGGCACTTAGCTGAGCTGAATGCTTTAAGAGGAGGGGTGCCTTGACCCCTTTTCACATGGAGAAAATGCAATTGTTCACACTGTGTAGCGCAGCCCCAGCAGAACAGACAAGCCCTGCCCCAACACAGCTGACACCACGCTGGTGAGGCGCTCCACACATGGGGGAATAGCTCTGGTTGAATCTCTGATATAAAACAAGTACAAGAGAATGACGGAATATCCTGAGTTAGAAGGAACCCACAAGGATCCTCAAGTTCAACTCCTGGCTCCACAAAGGATCACCCAAAAACCAAACCCCATTTCTGAGACGTTGCCCTAATCTTCCTGGCTGCCAGCAGGCAGAACAGTGACAGGAGCCTGAAAGTGCTGAGCAGCAGCTGCACTGATTACGGCCAGAAATTTCCACTTTAGTGAAAAAAATAAAAGTAAGTCCCATTCCCCTGGAAATGCCCTACCCAGCAGGCCCAGCCAGCAGCTCACTGGGGCTCACAGCTGGGGGCACAGCCCCCAAGCACTGCTAACCAAACCTGGGGGAGGAAACACTCTGTAACATCACAACCAGCACTCAGCAAGCTGAAATTAAGAGTCTTAGAACATATTTGCTTAAATTACCCTTGCAACAGTCCCAAGTATTTCCCCCTTTGAATACGAGCAGCCCTAACAAAGGTAAGGCACCTGCCTGAACCCCGTCAGCATCCCGCTTCCATCTTTGTTGGACAGAGAGCCTCTAGCGCACGCTTGTGAAAATATGTTTCCTCAGATGAGCGAAATTAAACCCTGAAAGCCTCAAGTCGGCTCATCCTGATAAAGGAAGTGCAGCGGGGAGGAATGAATCCGCCCGGCAGCTCGTCACCCCGTGAATGTCACCTGTCCTTCAGAGTGCCGCCGGAGCCTCTTCCTCAGATTGACCGCTCTCCCGTCTGAATGAGCGCTATTGTGTGCAGCAGCTATTGGTAACAGAATTCAATACCGGCGCCTCAAACCTCATTCCAGCTGCACATGGTCCCACGGTAACTGCCTGGCAGCTGAGCACCACCGGCCGTGGGCTGCATGCCGCACTCCTCGCTTGGACTGCTCGGCAGGCAGCCAGCCCAGCACTGCCCTGCAGGCCCCACCTCGGCCCTGCTGCTGCATTTCTCTGTCCTGCTTTCCAACGGCCGAACCCCTCAGCCTGACCGCCCCAGGAGGGCCCGATCCTGCACAGGAGATAACACTGCATGCACCGCAACAGCCATGCAATTTGTTTGCAGATTGAGTGCAATGAAGTCTACCAAGGGTTAAATAAAGCTCCTAATTTTTTTTTTGGTGGTCTTTGGGTACAGAATCTCTTATAATAAGACTATTTGTATTCATACTGGCAGAGTAAACAGTACATGTTCATGCCCAGGCAGCTCCGTGCTTGTAATTTCAGCAAGAGCAGAGCTACGTCCCTGAGGGACTTTGCTGTTTCCCCAGCCACCATCCACTCACACACTGAATGAGTGCAGAGAAAGAGAGAACGATGATGGCGTAAGGCTCTGCAGCACCACAGCCCCAGCCGGCTTTAACTGTCCTGGTTAAGGTGGTTCTGCCATAGGCCAGCGAGGAAGCAGTGCTCTCGTAGTCACCATCGACTAATTAGGTTCAATCTAAAAATACTATTTTCAAAACCTTCCCCCAGTAAGAGACATGTAATAAACATTGATAATAACCCTATTTTCTCTCATCACCACCCTTGATGTTCTCAATGTAATAACAACGTTTGGGCAAGTCTTACGTTCCACAACCATTAAAAGGCACTATGCTAGTTCAGCAATGCCAGAAACATCAACATCATCACTTGGAACAGCTCAGATTTAAATTACTGCAGAAGCATTCACTTATGGAATCCCACCTAGCCAGGACCAAACACAAACAAAAACAACCCCAAACCTGCTACTAGCTGGCTTTCTTCTCTAGCTGCTTTAATGCTGCAACCCATGGCTTGCTGACACAACACAGCAGCAAAAGCCCACAGCTGTATGGCCTCCTCTGCCTGCAGCTGAAGGAGCAGCAATTAGTCTGGCAGCATTAGCAGCCCCATTAGTCCCATGGAAATCACTCACTAGAGGGGGATGTTGCACACACCTTGCCCACGTGTTACACAAACACTGCAGCATTTCAATGGCAAGCATAAAATTGGTTTTTCATTTTTAAGCAAATGAAAACATTTCTATTTAGTCTTGTAAAACATATTTGGTTCAAATATAAACCCCAGTTACCTGGAATAGCTGAACGAGCACTTTTTAATTATGAAGGAAAAAATAGTATAGGCGCAGGTTTGAAATGGAATCATCATTTACTATGGAGTTTAAAATATCCATTGTATGGAAGGTATTAATTTTTAATGAAACAAAAATCCCATTTTCAAGAGAGAGATTTCATCTATGAAAGACGGAATGAATAGATTTTGTGCCTGGCTTGGTAAATTTTCATTACAATTGTCCAACCTTGTCCAAGGCACAACGTACTGTGGGACACGGGAAGGAGAACAGCGTTAAAGAAAGCGCAACTTGCCTCGTTTCCTCCTGGCAGCCTGTTCATGTGCACGAGCTGGCCCTGATCATCCAGCACCAACTCAGTGTACGTCAGTATGTCAGACGGCAGCGGCGGTGTTGGCAGGAATGCGTGTTCATTCATAGAATCCCAGAGTTTAATTAAAGACTAGGGGATGAAGAGGCAAATTCTTGTTGAGAAAATGCTTTTGTTCAATCCGCTGTGAATTAACATTCAAGACAGAGCACTCTAAAATCCCCCTCCCCACAATTTGACTGACAGTATTCAGTGGATATCACTTACTTTGGAATTTAAACTATGAAACACAGTTTCACCCAAATTAGCATAATTCAAATTATGTGATTCAGGACAGAACCCAGCAAATCAGATACACAATCAATTCTGAAACTCATTAGCACTTTTTATAATGCATGCACTGTCCAACCTTCAGGAAGGCTGGATAACAGGGTGGTAAAACAAAGAAACACAAACAAGAAATGCAAGACGGTTTACATCTCTAGTTCTGCTGTTAGATTTATTAATGGAGCTACAGCAGCAGCGATCAAGAATCCTTATTTTTTTCAAAGCTGACCCAATTCAGAGCTGTCCAGGCCCCAGGGAACCACTGTCAGCCATTCCAGGCCGCTCATTTCCCAGCAAGCAGGGATGGCAACACGCAGGGTGCTTTGCAGGTACAGAAGCTCAGAACAATCCACCAGGCCTCAACAAAGAACGCTTACCTGCCGAAACATCTCAGGAATGTCATAGACATAGGATGTCCCTAAAGACTGTGCCTGGAATCTCTTGGACTGAAGAAGGTCCTTGGTCACGTATGGGGTATTTATCAGCATCCCGTGAAGTGGTCCCTGTTTATCCCCATAGGCCTGGAACATAATCTGCAGTAGAAGACACAGCCAATTGCAGCTTAATCCATCAGTTCCACAGACCTACCTCGTTCATATTTTAACAAAAATCATCTGGATACTCCACACTGGCCAGGCTTCTTTCTGTTCCCTACAAATATGTTAATGCTCACATACCCTATAACACCATGCCTCATCATGCATTACTACCCTTTGGAGACAGTGCTGGACCATAACCGCGTGGATCTGAGCATCACTGACTTATTACTGCATCGCAGCAGAAAGCAAAGTGAACAGAGCCACGTCCCCACAGAAAAAACCCGGTGACATAGATGACTTCACATTCACCAGTATTTCCCCTGACACCGTATCTATGCCGATGGATTGTGATAGCTGGGAGCAGAGAGGAGAACTCTGTTATTTATGGAGTCGAACAGCAGTGTATCCGTATCTCCACTGACTGATCATGGAAGCTAGGTCAAGACTTGCATATGTCATTTGGCTTGAAGTTTTGATATTATAAGTTTAAAAGATTTTCCCAGTGTAGCAACATGAATTATCAGCTGCCATGCTTCATGGCACTATATATTCCACTCAGCCAGGACTCAGAAGGAAATCTATTTCAACTGAGAAATAAACACGAGGAGCACTGCATAACTGGGACAGTGCTGCACAAATGCTGCCTCATAGAAATGCACCTAACAAAAGCAGCATGATCGGGCTTTCTTATCAACAGAATGGTTATCAGATCTGATACTGTAAACTACAGATGTTTTCTAATTGCGGGGGAGTTAATTGAAGAATTCCACAAGAAAGAAAATTCAGCAAATAAAGTCTATTTTAGGCTTTATACCCAAAGGAACAGTTCATGCTCTGTCTTCACAAACACTGCTCTGTGAAGCTGCTCTGTTGATGGTCTGCTCAGGCCAACACGCGTTTGGGCCAGGGTCTGTGTTAGGAACCCATTCTGACCCACAGTGACCTTCACAAGTGACTAACAAAACTTGAGGGTAAAGCTCAGCTACCTCAGATCATTAAAACGTTCCCTTTCCTTGCCCCCACTCAAAGGCAGAAATGAAGTAAAACGTGGATGCTATCTGCTCTGAGATCTCCAGAACTGGACAGGCTGTGCAGCCAGGCAGCACGCTGCAAGAATTCAGTGGAGGAGAGGGGGAGAAGAGGTGACTCAGCACTCTGGGCTGCACATTAACGCTGCCCAGGCGATTTATTCTGTTGCTCCTTCTGCATGGCAGGAAGATTATTACAGCGGGAGATGTAAACATTTCTGTATTTAAATATTTTTCATGCTTCCTATGGTTCATGCACTTTAGGATACATAAGGATTTGAGTTAACCGCAATATTCTTAACGCCATGAAAAGCACAAAGACCTGAACAGCTGTAACCACTACAAAAGAGCCCATTACGCTTCATAACAACGACATAAAAGCACCTTCCACAGTTTTATAGCACCCTACCCAAGTCATTCCCTGCACCCTCAGAATCACAGAGCATGCTGGGCTGGAAGGGGCCCACAAGCACCAAGTCCAGCTCCCGGCTCCAAACACAGCTACCCAAAATTCACACCACATTTCTGAGAACATACACAACTCAATTAGAGGACATGCACTTTTACTAAACGTTATGTTTACTACACCTACATTCCTCTTGCAAGATTACTTTACAATGATATGCTCTCCTTGGTATGGTAGTTTTATATTGGTATGGCCATTTTATATTACCTGAAAACACAGCAAACCACAGAAGGGCTCTGCCAGGTTTAATGTGCCCCCACCAAACACTGCGCACGAAACAACGGAGCCACGTGGAACCATACCTGCCCCGTCCTGGAATCCGTCACCTCTTTGTACAGGCTGATGTCCAGGTAGTAGCCCGACTCGTTGGTCAGGAAGAGACGGATGGGGATGGCCTTTCCTGTCGGCGTCAGCCGAATGTTGATCTTCAGCTCGGCCTGGAGGACGCGGAGCTTCCACAGGCGGCTCCCGTAGCGCATCACCATGCTCCGCACGGACTCCTCGATCTTAAAGCATAGGAGAACTTGCCTCACCTCTCTGGACACGACACCCTGCTGCTGTAAGCTTCTGCTCCAAGGGCAGCCCAGCGCATTTTGGGGCTGCAGAAAGGGAGATCAGGACTCCAAACAGCAGCACACGAGCTGCTACCAGACCCTGCTGGCTGGTCCTTTCTCATCCTGACAACTCCTGATATACATAAGCAGGACCCAAAATGCAGGGACGGCACTGAACTCGGACCCCTCCTCCCCCCCAGCACCTCACCCCCAGCCGAGCACTGTGTCCCCTGCACTGACCTTTCTCCTGCAGGCTCAGAATTACAAAACACAGGAAAGTGAAATCCTTGACAAACAGTTATGTAGCACTTATATGCACAATAATCATGTTTCACGGCACACGCTGTACAGCGCCTTAAATCAACAAAGTAATTACTGCTTGGAGCTTGGCCTTCTGGTGTTCTATTAAACTTTGTAATATACTACTGTTGGCAAATAGTGCATATTAAAAGAAGGCAATTTATAGTCCGTTTTTAACATTCTTTCCAAAAAAAGTCTCCTTTCCACTGCTGTTCAGGAAGAAGTCACGGTGTGCATCTGAAGGCTGCCCAACATCCAGGGCTGCACACCCCTGGTGCTCCTGAGATCTGACGGGTTGGGATTCACTGAGAGAGCATTTATTCACAAGCAATTTAAATCACCAATTTTTAATCACGAGTTGAAGTCAGCAAGCAGGAGATCCTTACTCCGATAACCAATTCATCTTTTTAAACTTTCAGTTATTCTCATAAGGAAAGGTCAGCTCTCATATCCTTTGGTAACCATGAGCAGAATGTTGATTCCCAACCAAACGCAGCCATGCAGCCTTTACAGCGTATTCAGGACTTCCTTTGCAGTGGTCTGCTAACCAGAAATGTAATTTATGCCTACAAACTTTGGTTTATCCATTCTAATCCCTCATGTCTAAAAAAGACATCAGGAACATGAGAAGTGGTTCTTGCAAATAGCACAGGTGTTAAAGCTCTTTTTACCTGAAAGGCTTCCAGAGCCACCCTAACAGCTTCTGGGTTAACACCAGCATTACTCTGTTTCTATCCGGTAGTAACATTCACTGCTAGCTCACTCCCAAGGCAAAAGTGTACTCTATACACTTACACCAACAAGAAGAAATCAGACTTTGTTATTAAGTAACTAAACAAGCAGTGCAGAATCTCTCAGCACTGGCATGGCTTGCTACTGAAAAGCAGAACTCCAATATTTAGGGGAACTAAACAGACCCTCACATTACCTCTTCTAACACTAGTCTCCAACTTCTTGTGATTTCTGCTATAAAAAGGCTGGTAGGAACTGCATGTCAGTCACCAAGCCATTTAAAATGCGTTCAGTCAATAGGTGCACTTACACAGCACAAAAAGACAACAAACGACCGTTTATTCTGGCGAGTGAAGCCCAGGAAAAACAAACAGTTCAGGGCTGGCAAAAAGGCCATACCTTGGATGGGTCCATGATGACAGTAGGCACAAAATTTAAGAAGATGTGATTGCAGTCAGTGCGCACGTTGGTATTATTGAACGCCACCTCCAACTCATCCATGGCTTCCAAAAGCAATCGCTCTCCCTCGTTCTGCAGATACTCGAAGGAGGCTTCCTGCCAGACATTGTCAACAAATAATTTACCTTCCACTCAAAAATCACAGCCCAAGTAAACAGCGCTTGAAAAACTGCAGAAGGACTTGACTGAGAAAATAGGTTACATTAGTATCAGCAGAACGTGCAGTGCTAAAACAGATCAATCATAGTCACGGAGTCAGTACTCCCACCTTCTGGGTCCACATATCCAGCTGACTTGTTTAGGTCAGCATAAATGCAAACTTGGACAGGTCGAACTATTGCTTCAGTAGCAGGAGAAACACAGAGAAATAACTACTGCCTCAACATGCAGGGATTTCTGACTATCCACAGCTCAGAGAAAAATCTCTGTAAAGCACAGGAATACTGCCTTTGAAGACATGCTCCTGCAAAGCAAAGAGAGGGCACACAACTGCAGCACTCTGTATGTGCTATTGTTTTTGGGCAGATTCTCAAGCGATTTACAGATTTCTACAGGCTGTCCTGGAAAGAGACCTCAGCTGGGTGACAAAACTCACCTTGGTAACTAGGTCTGAATGCCTTATAATGGCCCTCACGAAGAACCTGTAGTCTGTCACTTCAGTTCCTACTTCAACCTTAGCTGCTCCCAGGTAGAGATGCATTTTGTGGTTGGCACACGGAATGGCAGTGAGGTCGAAGTTCCGCATTCGGTTCAGCTCCAGCTGAAAGGCCAGAGCTGGCTCCAGGTGGCGGTAGATTCTGTCTTCTTCGAACTGGAGGAACGCAGCGCGTGCAGAGATGGAAGGACGTACAGGAGAGGTGGGTTAGGAGGTGGAACACTGAGGATGCAGAAAGCTCGATGATATCCATTACATTCATTCATACATCCATTATATTATACTCATATGTACTAAAAGGCTAAACATTCAAACTAAACTGCTGAACTACTAAGAGTGGAACATGCGCTGTAAGACAGCAAGCTTTCAAGATCTTTCCCCAAGAACCCTCTTTTTCATGGAAGCCAAGAAGTTTGGTATTGAATCATTATACAGCTTCTACACTTCCTCTGTACACTGTGAATGAAACCCGCAAACACAGAAGCTTTTTATCCCACGTTACCAGAGACTCATCATTGTTCCTGAAATCTATTGCTGTGCGGGAAGGTGTAGATACCACACTGTGAAGTGAAGCTGAGCTGAAGCAGCTCCCTGTGACACCAGCATGAACAGCTACGTGAGAAGGATATCATAAATGCTTAGAGAAGAAAGAATTCAGATTGTACAACTGACCTTATCCCTGGCACGGAATGTGAAGAACTTTGGAAATTCCCTCTGTTTGAAAACAAAAATCATGACATTAGTCCTCCAAAAGTCAGCCACCCGGAGCAGCACCTAACAGAGGAGATCACTGAAGTTGTTCCAAGCTACTTTTACAGCTTTACAGAGCAGTGAAAAATCAAGTTACCCCCAACAAGGCAGCAGAGGTAGCTCAGGCCTGTCTTCACCACCAATGCAACAGATGCTACTTTTTATTATTGCTGTCAGTTACCAACAGACAATACAACTGAACTGTCCAGACACTGCAGTGGGAAACTTCTTCTAGTTCTGTTATTATTACAGTGATTGTGGAGACTTTTGGGAGCTGTACAATCATATTAACACCTTATTATGTAAGCTGACGTACATGAAACAACAATCTATGTTCAACAGCTATCTTCATATCCCTACTGCTAGAAACATCCTCTTTCCAAGGAAAACTAATTGTAGCAACAGAACTTCTTTCCATCTATGAAGTAGTACTCCAGAAAAACCTCCCAGCTATGGTTAGGTTTCTCTGTTACTCTATTGCTCAGATTAAATCCTAGCAAGTTGTAAAGGGTTTACACTATTTTGTGGTGTATCGCATGTCTCAGAAGGCAGCAAGACTAGACAGCATCCTGCTTTGTATGCCCCTCAATTCCGTCCAAGAAAAGTCATCTGTTTCTGTGGAGCTGCACTTGCACACGCTTTGCACCAACATGAGAACACTTCAGGTGATACAAAGGAGCACACACAACTGGCCAGAGCTGTCTTATTAAGAAATAAAGGCGGTGTCTGCCTTGAAGTCACTGAATTTCTGAATCACATTTTCACTGCCAATAAGGACATGCAAGCCTAGCTTGATTCAGCGCAACAAACAGTCCCTAATGACCAAACAAAAGGCTCCACCGAGCAACGCAGCTTTTAAGGCTAGGAGTAACCACTTAGTAAATCATCTTTACCTCCTATAAAAAACAGTCCCTGGAATGCCACTTGATAGCCCTCAGCTGAACAAAAGAACCTGTGTTTGACTGGAGTGCCTTCTGGACTAGAGAAAGGGAACCCTGCCTGAAAAGTCAGGCACCAGGCATGTAGGTGAGCCCACAAGGACCAGCAATGCTCTACCACAAGCACACACAGGACACTTCCATGTTTCCTCACTTCTCTTCCAAATCCCTCCCACCTGTTCCCCCCCGCACACTGCCAATTTCCCCTAATACCATCCATGCCCATTCTATCACTAATGTAATTGCTTTCAAGGCATTTGACTATTGTTGTGGGCAAATATAATAATTAGATGTGCACACAAAAAAACTCTCAGTGCTCTGGTACCAAAATCCAAAAGAGTGCTCCATTTCCTAGGCAGAAGAATTATACCCCTGCTGTGTTCTCATCAACCAACCATCATCAAGACAATCAAAATAATTTGCCTAAATTAGCCAATCAAGACACCCTGCAAATCGCAGAATGTGAAAAGCTACAACAGAAATCATCATAGTTGATTATTATACTAATAATCACGTTAAAAACCTAATGAGATGAGGAAATTGGAAGCTTGCTGGAGCAACTCTCTATTACCTCAACATGCTGGGAACTAATTATATAGACTGTAATTAAAACAAAAACAAACCCAAGCCTGGGCCCTGGCTAAGTTAATAGTTGGTCCAATAATAAACGGAATAGAACAGGAGATGGTAATAAAGACTGACACTCACAAAACGTCCCAGCGGCGCTCTAGAAACTTTGCAGGCAGATGAGATGGTGCAGTGCACCCTCTGGCTCGGGGGCATCCTACCAGCACATCACACCAGCACAGCTCAGGGCCAGCACAAGGCTGGCTCAGTCCAAGCCTGATCACTGATGCACACTACAGAGCTTATTCATAGACTTTTGCTTTGCACTCCTCAAATATCAATTCAATTCTCTAACAATTCTTTTTTTCCCATCTAAAGCTAGGGTTTCCTTCAGAGAGTCCAATTCCTACCTAGCCCACTCATCAGTACCTGTCTGTGCACCGTGGTCAGGGATTCCCACGCAGTGCTCAACTTGCTGAACCAGGTTCATTAAGCACAGGATGAATTTCTTGCACTTTAAAGACTCCTAACAACCTTCAGAGTTGTAAAGCAGCTACAGAAGGGCTAAAAATACTGTTTATGCTTTGCATTGCCACCTTGAAAACAGGGCCAAGCTAACTCTTGCTGATGCCAAAGCCCAGGAGAAAGAAGCAATTCACAGCAGCAGAAGCACCAAACGTTTTCCACATCATTAAGTCATTAGACAAAATTTAGCAAGCCACTTCAATCACTCCTCTAAGTTATGCTGAAATCAGTAAGAAGACTGAAGAAATCACCACAGTACGTATGAAATACAAAAATTTGCCTAATTACACTTCAGAATGTAGGACTATATTGATACAATGAAGACCTCGGTCGAAGTGTCAGCCACGAGGTTAGCCAGGTAACCAGCATGCAAGCAGCCCTGCTGAATGCAGCAGTCCCAGCCTCCTATTCAAATTCAACTCTGACACAATGTTGGCACCAAAGGCCTGGCTAAGAACCAAATGAGAACCCAGAGTCTCTTCCGAGTCTCTCGGCCTCTCATCAGAAATAGCACCACGTTCTAAAGCCTTTTTTACTTACATGAAATCTCTGATCCACCTCACAGTTGACCTGTTTCCTGAAGTCCTTACCAACGAACCACACAAACACAGGAAGAGAAAAAAAGAAAAAAAAAAGCAGAAGAAAGCTAGCAATTAGGATGAGAATCAAAAATGAATTAATTCAAGAACACAAGAGGTGCCAAGATTGTTTACAATTGTAAATTAATTTTCTTAAGCAAATTCATCAAAACAATCCCCAATTTTAAAGAACAAAACCAGTGAAGTCAGAACTAACTGCAGTTATAGTACTTAATCTGTGACAAGCGCAATAAATTCAATGCTTCTATGAACTAGAAACCAAAGAGTTCTTAGCAGCACGAGAGACATTGAAATACCTTCTGTGCCACAAGGAATGTCAGCCTCCGGATGCCGTGCTCAATCAGGACTGATTTCTGCAAAAGGAAAAGAAGGAATCAAGACTTAGCTTCACAGAGAAGGAACGCATTAAGCACACGTGCAAGTCTTCTCTGAACCAGAAAAGCCCTACAGATTCTCCTGCATCCCTGCTGCAAGTTCGTTCCCAGCCCGTTTTGCTCCACTCATAGCTACGATCTCCCATCTGCTGGTTGCCCAGTAGCACACACAAGCAGATTCATGAAGTCTGAAGAGGTAAGTAACCACATGGCAAGGACAAAGCACCCCAGCTGAACCCTGCCAACAGGCAGAGCAGAAGAGTTGGCTACAAGTTTTGCAGGGCTTTCTCTCATTGGCCAACACATGTCGGTCTTTTTGCAAAGATTACTTTCTGAAGGGAGCACAAGGCAGGCATGGGAAGGCCATGGAAAACGATCCTTTTAAAGGAACTGACCCAACAAAGCATAACACCTACCTGATTTTGGCTCAGACAGCACACGACCAGCCCTGACCTAAGGGCAGATCCATCAATACCACAAAGGTGACAAATGATACTTTTACACCGTTCCTCAGACACGTGTCAGATATGCCCATCCTGGTTGCTTCTTGAACCAACTCCAGAAAGCCACGTAACAAATGCAAATGGTGTGATGAGCGTTTGCCACATCACTGGGTTTTTTAAGTGTTAAAAAACTTGTAATTTTGCCCCTTTAGAACTTTATCCTTTCTCCTTTTTCCAATTGAAAAGCAAAGAAGATATAAATAAAAAAGAAGAAGAACAAAAATGAAATGAGAACTCTGCTAGTCCAGGAACAAAACAACCCCTTTCAGTACAGACAGAAATGTTTTACTAAGGTTAAGCCCTTTGAAAATGAGCATCAGCGACTATATTCATGGCAAGAGGAAGAAAATAACTTTAATAATTCCACGATTTAAAAAGCAAAAATTGTTATTGCTTTTAAAATTCCACAAGTGGCAGACAATAACAGCATAGCAACAGGATTCTGATTACATCGTAATAATGCGGGGCTCACAGCAAGTCCACAGCTATTACAGAGCGATTAGCCATCAGCACCTGGAGAAACTCCATTTACACTGACTGCCTCAATCTCCTCCACAAGTCATTTACAAGTATATGATCCTAATTTCTATTAGAAAAAACACACACAACATGCTGGGACTAGAAGATTATTTGGACAATTTGGATCAACCTATTTGATAGTTTAATGTGTTGGGGAATTTCTCCTTTTTTTTAATTTCTTTCCTCTTATCCCCTCCCATAAAACGCCTCGAGCACGATCAAGAAGATGAAAAGCAGAACAAGCTTTAATTTTTGTATTTGATTATTTCGTTTGCTTAAAGAGACAGGAAGCTGCTGAAGTCTGGCAGGTACCAGTCCCACCTGGGAACCCCTTTTCTGCAGAACGTATTACTAACTTTCAAGTTGGGAATTGAAGTTAGAAACTGCTCTGTCAGTACTCTCGCTGCCACTGCAGGTAGCACTGATGCAGCAGGTTCCCAGTGCCTGGAGAGCTACTCATACCAACAAGCCCGAGTTCTTCACGTCCATCAGGAAAGCAAGTGAAGACAGGCACTAGAGGGCAGAGCGGACGCGAGGAGGCTGTCACCAACAGCTGCTTCCTCAAAAGTGACCACAGGATTAATACTCGATACTCTGAAGTGAATCTCACGGAGCAATAAAGCATACCAAAGCAGTTCCACTCGGTGCAAAAAACTTCACCTGATGAATTTTTTTTTAAGGTCTTTTACCCTGACAAAAATTGAAAGAAGTCCTGAGCTGAAGGATCGGAATGGATCACCGAGTACCACAAAGAAACACGAGAGCTGTGTGGTTTTCAGTGCCCACCCTGGAGGCTTCAGAAAGGTGTAGCTATAGCCAAACAAGGAAGAGGTAAGATTTTAGATGGGATAAATTAAGGATGCAACTGTTGCATTTATTTATTTGCTTTTGGAAAAAACATCTGAAAGCACACTGACTTTTCCCAAAGCAGACAGGCCTGTCCTGAACAATCATCCTGCTCCAGAGAGGTAGAGAGCTGAGCTGACTTACCTTGCTTTGTGTGAACTCTCTGAACATGGCTGCCAGCCCATCATCATCAACGTCCCCATCAGTTTTAATAGCAACATTAAGAATGTGGATGGGCTCCTCGCGGGCAGCCTGCAATTTGAAGAACACATGTCACATAAATAAACTGTGAACAACTCTTAAACACGGGTCCCACAGGAAAGAAAAGACTTCAGCAGAGCTTGCTATCAAGTAAGGAGAACTACAGGGGAAATCCTCGATCAAGCAGCCTCACAAGTTCACAGTTTCAGAAGTAAGAGATAAAATCCACAAACAGCAAACAGGAGCTTCATTTGGAGGACCCAGTTCTGACTTGGTGAACTCAAGTGTGCCTCATTTGGATGCAAAATGAATGCAGGGTCAGGGCCTCTCTTCATGAGATGCAATGCAGGCAGGGCATAAAAGGGCACTGGCATCTCAAAAGGCAATGGTATTAAGCAGATTTAGTGTAAGAGCAAAACACTGTGCTTTTTCACATCTACAACAGAATGAAATAATGTGGAAGCATCAACTGAGAAATGACAAATGTAGTGCTCAAAAACTTGTGGTTAACTCTGAAAAACTGAACATGAACTGGAAATTTTCCTTGGTGAAGTGAGAGGGAGTTAGAGAAAGATCTGAGGACTTTAAGGTTGATGGCAATGCTCTGGAACAAGGCCTCAGTATTTACACACATCTAAGTTTAAAACCAAGTCCTGTTCTGAACACAGACTGTATTGCAACAGAGCTCCCAGCTGCTGGGAGGCAGGACCGAGCAATGAGCAGCTACCTGTGGTGCCAGGGACAGCAGTTCTGTCACTAAGAATTACAAACCATCTGCTTCCTCTGCACCTGTTCTCCATGTCAACGCAAAAACTGTCAGGGTTTCAACTCTCTTTCTGCTCATAAAAAGAGTTCTAACTGGCAGAAGAGAGAAGAGTCAGGATGTAAAGCAAGTGGAAACCTACTCAGTGTCCAAGCTCTCAGTTACGCTGCCATGGATCCAGTAATTCTACTGATGCTAAAAGCAACAATCTGAATTTACATGGAGAGTAAGACTTAGCTCTGGTTTTAGAACAATCAGGAAATGGCCACCTACTTTTATTTTCACCTGCTGTGATACAAGCAAACAAAACACATACATAAATACACAAAGCTCTTAACTCCTGCTTGCAGCACTGGAACAAGTGAAAAGTACCCAGCCTGCAGTCATTGCAGCATTCTGCAAATCTTCCATTTCCAAACTGAGAGCAACCTCCAGAGAAAAAAATTACTGTACCTTGTCTTCATCATAGAGGGAAGCATGGCCAGCTTCAGGGAAGGTTGGGCTCTGGGGAGGAGAGTCGCAGAAACAACTCATCACTTCATCAAAGATTCTGAAATACACCAGAGAAGTATTAGTCATAAACACACTGCTGTAGCTCACTGAAGGCATACAGCACTGAAATCCACAAATCACATCGCTAAGAGGGGAGGAGAGAAAAGGACTGCTTCCCTTTGCAGGACTGAAACTTGAAAGATGAGGAGGCAGCATCTCCTCCACCCTTCCACCAGAGCAGAGCCTGGATCTTCTAGCACTTGTCACAGATCCTGTGGCTGCAGGCACTCATGACTGCTATGAGCTCTGCTGTCATTTTTGTCTAGTCCAAGAACGTTGAAAGCATAAAGAATGCTAGTCCTCCCCTATGAACAGGAGCACTGGAAGTCAGCACAGAAGTAAACGACCTCCAGTCAGCAGCAGCTCCAGATGCTGCTCCTTCTGGCTGCACGCTGCTCTGGCAGCAGCCTGAAGCTTTCCATTAGCTCAAGGAGACAGATGAGAGGATCCCAACAGACACCCCAGAAGCTGAACAAACAAGCTCAGGATCACTCTGAGACTGCTTGCAGCTGGCTCCATTTGGGCCCACCAAGGAACACAACCATCACCTTCCCCACATACCTGACAAAATCCTCAAAGGTGCGGAAAGAAACCATCCCGCCCATCCGCTGGCACGGGGGGGTGAACGAGTTGTCCAGCAGCACGTCACTCACACTGGCGACGTGGACCATCCCGTAGTGATTGAGGTTGGAAGAGAAGGACATTCTAAATGGCAATTCAATAAGAGCACAGTCAGTAGGGACAAGGGGGAGAAGGTCACCAGAGGACAAACACTGTGTGTGCACGTGCTCCGACCACCCAACACAAGGCTGTTCATCCCGTGTAACGCTGCAGGACTGCTGGGTTCTCAGCACGCCAGAGCTGCTGTGCTGCCGTTTCCTAAGGCCCTGCAGTGCTGGCATGTGTCTGCTGCCACTGATGCTCTTACCTGGACATTCTTCCAAGGCACAGAGTCAGGAAACAACGTTATAAACCCTCAGAACCAGTACTTCCTAAGAAGGTTAGTGAGGTGACAGGTGAACTATGACTATGCAAAGCTGAACGCATTTTTCCCCCCCGAATGTTTCTTTTACTTTACAGGTGGAATAGCAGCCACTCCTCCTCTGCTCCTGCCTGTACAGTGAGTGCAGCCCTCATCCAGGGCCAACTCCTGATGCCAGTGAGTGGCACCGGGACAGATTTACACCAGCTCAGAGGAAGGCACCAAGTAAGGGGCTTCCATTTAGGGCAGAACTGCTCACTGCAGAGGTCAGCGTTCTTTCCTGGAGAGGGCATGATCCTGAGCACATTAAAGTATCTCAGATAGTTCAACAGCTGTGGCAACATACACTGGCTGTGAAATGGTTTGTGTCCATCTGGGCAGTGAGCTTTTTTCATCTGTTTCTTCCTTGTTTATTTCTTTTATTTGCTTTTGTTGCTGTTAAAGCTCCACGATGTGATGGCCAGGACTAGCAGAGGAAGCTCCTCGCATGTCAGCAATTACTCCAACCTACTAAACATCCTCTCTCCAGCAACTAGAATGGGGTTTTGTCTTCTCTGGAGTAAAGGGGAACAACGCTCCTCATTTCTGCACTGCACACTACAGACCCGGCTGTTTTCCATGCAGGATGGGCTCCTGCAGCTCCCTGCAGTGCAGGGCAGCTCGTGCTCCCTTCACTCAACTTAGGGCTTAGGAGACATCAACAAAGTCAAGTTCTGTCCTCCCCAGGTGGTGCCGTAAGGGCAGGAATGAGGGCACTGATTCAGCACAGCACCACAGTGACGTGCATCTCCTGAGGTCCCACCGCGCTCACACGTGGTGCTGGGTGGGCATTCCTCACACTGCTGCTTCATCCACTCCTCTGTCCTTCCCCACACAAAACCACCGTGACACGGCCCTAAGAACACCACTGGCCACTCTAAGCTATCATCAGTTTGATTAATAGCTCTCTGTGTATAAAGTCAATGTTTCTGTAATTTATCTCTGATTAAGAGCCACGAGACTTTCGAGCCCGTTTTTACTGTTTTCCCTAAATAGGCATGTAAGCAGTAATAAATAATAAGTATTCACGTTTTGAAAGAGAAAAATGTTTCAGGACATGCCTTGGTGTACATTTCTTACAACCAATACAAAACATATCACAGAACAGTAACTAAACAAAGAGACAGCAGACATTTTTCATGTATTATTTAAAACGAGAAATACTTTTCAACTGAGACACGGGAGGAAAAATTAGCATCCAGAACACAACAAAACATGCTGTCAGCTGTTTGAGGTGTAGATTCATCGATGGCACGAGGGAGGTGAGACAGCCTCGACAAATTCTAAGCTAGTTGCAAGAAACCAGAGCGTCAACAGGTGTGCTATGAGCCCGAGGCAAAGCCCTGCTCCGCTGTGACGCCCCACAGAGGTACCAGCTTGGATCCTGGTCCAAAAGGAGAGACCCAGCCAGGAGCCGCGCATCCACTGCGGGCGGACTGAGACACCGAGCAGATTTAATGGGGGAGATGGCTGCATGCAAAGCTGCTTTTAGAAAGGGTGGTGGAAAGCTGAAAACATGTTTTAGACAAAGGGAGAGGAAAAGGGAGGGAAAAGAGTTATGTTTGAGAGCTTCTGAAGCAAAGAGAAGGGTACTACAACAAAACATGTTAGAACATGAAGTACTAGACTACTTCTTTCTAGTTTTTCTGTTCAAATTTTAGAAGATGATGAGTACCATACCTGTTTAGCGTGGGGATGTTCCCTCTGTAATCAAACAACCACAGTTAGTTACAGATTGGTTAGTGAAAGCCATCATCAAGAACTATCATCAGGCTGGTCCGCAGACCAGCAACACCTTCACAATTGACCGAACCCAAATTTGTCCAGCAGAAATTAGGCAGAATTCCATTTCATTGACCCTGAGGAGGCACCCACCACCTGACTTCACTTGCCACGACTGCCATGGGAGTAAGCACAGACCATGCACATGACATGCAAGTAACACGTATCAGGAAAGCATGCTGCATCTGCAGGGCACCCTGCATTTCTACAGCATCTTATGGCACTGCTGCAAGCCCTCTGCACACACCAATGGAGCTTCAAAGATCAGAGTGGGAGTCAGCCCCACCTGACAGAACAAACAACAAGCGCAGGTGCAAAACAGTGACTGCATCCCATAGGGAGACTGCAACAGGCTCAGGAAAAAAAGCCAAACCTCCCCAGGAAGCAGCAGCCCACGCGCCGGCTCCTGCAGCACCACAGGAACAAAGCAAATGCACACAAACACCACGGAACACCTGGCATTTGCAGCATCAAGGCCATGAACACCAGAAAGAACAAGCAGAACTTCAGGCCAGCTTCAGGAAAATGGAGTGGCTCCTTTCCCAACATCAGCCCACAGCTCCCCGCATTTCTGCCTGCAGACCACGGCTCAGCACTTGGGTGTGAGCTGAAGGGAGCTGAGTTGCTCAGCTTCCCAGCAGCCCGAGGCGGTCACACTTTGCCCATGCATTCACAGGAGTACGAGGCAGCAAATCGCTCCATGCGAGATGCAGAAATGGCTGCAATGTGGCATCCAAAATAGCAAAGATTAAATCAGAAAAACACACATGCACCCAGGAGGCTTGTGCAGAGATCAGCAACGTGGAAAGGTCGAATGCAAAGCTTCAGGGAGCACATATCTGGTCATTTGTCCTTCCCTCCATACAGAAACCTGGGGAAGATCGAAGCACAGACCTTCCTAACGCCCTTAGCCACAGGCAAGGCCCCGGGCTGCTGGACATGAAGTCCTGGTGAGCAGCGACCAGAACGTTTCCATGGTCACAGCCCTCAAAGCACCCCCTGTACCCAGTCCTGCTCAAAAACAGATTTTGTTACATCAGAATCATATTCACTGCGAGGCTGTACGTTCAGTGCTTTACTGACAGAGGCACAGAAGTTCCCCTGATTTCCTTATGCTGTATGGGAGAAAACAAAACTGGGCTGAAGACATATCTATTTGCTGCTTAATAACAAAACTGAATAACTCCATTTGGAGTCAGAGGGAGAGACGGTGTGCTGAGAGCCTGCTGCTAGGGCTGAAAGGGACAGGGGGATGCAGGGATGGAGGGGTTTTGTGCCTTTTTTCTGTCTGGCTAAGTGGTGGGAAAGCTGCATGTGACCTCCTTCAGATGGAAAGAACAGCCTGGATAGAACAGGCAGCTCCTACACCTGGTGCACTCATGTAGAGCTCCCTGGGATGCTTTCAGGGAACTGAAAGAAGAAAGCCAACCAAACAGTGCAATGAACACTCATTTCTGCCTCAAAGAGAGCACCCTGCTGCCCTGCTCTGGGAACCACTCCCAGACCACTTGGAATGGAGGTGGAGGGATTATGGCAAGAGTCACAGCAGGAAAACAGATCTCAAGAAGGAGCGGAGCACAGCAGCAGAGCTGAGCCGTGCCCACAGACACAGCTGCAGGAACCCTCCTGCATCCCAGCTCAGCTGTCACTGTCACCATCCCGCACTGGGAGCCAACAGGCCGATGTGTGCAGCACGGGCAGGCCCTGGGGCGAGGCATTACAGAAAGGCATCACACCTCCACAGCTCCACGAACAAGGCTGCAAAGCTTGCAGGGGAACCAGCAGGAGCACAGCTCTGGCACAGCACCGCTGCCATGCAGCTGGCCATGACCAGGAGCCCTCCCACCACCCCTCACCCCGACCTTCACAAAGTACCCCCCGCCCGGGGAGCTGATCCCACAGCAATGCGCCCCAGCCCCATGCAAGCAGCACCGCATGCCCTCATGTCGCAATTACTGCTTCTGCTCAAGCAAAGGAAAATCCCCCTGGCTCCTTCCTGCACCTTCTGGGTGAATTTCCATTCCCTCCCCCTGCCACCCCCCTCCCCCGACAGCGCTGGCCGTGCATGCGAAGCGCCGCGGGTTGCAGCAAGCTGTGATGGAGGTGCCGGCGCAGGGCGAAGCTTTTGAAATCAGGCAGCAAAGCGGAATCAGCAGAGGTTGGCTGAATAACCCACTTGTAGTTATTAACAGCAGTACCACAGGAGAAAGAGCAATTCCACTGGCTGTGACCAGTGGCACTCCTCTTATGTTTCTTCATTTCTGTAGAAGAATCTAAACAGAAGGCTGTGAAACATGCCTCAAACCATACATTTTGATTGGGTTTTTCCTCTCCCTCTTTCTTTCCTTATTCTTCCGCTCCCTCTGTGATTCAGCCAAGCTGAATCTGCTACTGAAGTCCAATTTGCATAAAATTATCATCGTTCCATTCAGTTTGCTGCCCCTTCAACAGCCCCTTCTTTCCTCTGCTGGAAGATTTTGCCCTTTCTGAAACAGCCAAGCCAAGGGAACTGCAACCCATTACTGCTGCCTGCTGTCTAATTAACATCAAACCCTCAGCACGAGGCTGCAGGGATTTACAGGTGTCCTGGAATCACTCCCCCCCCTCCCGGCAGCAGCCGCTCTCCTGCAGCACGGAGGGGACCTCAGGCTGCTGATGGCACATTTTGGGCTGTGTGCTCGGCCCACAGCAGAGCAGCTCATTCTACACAAGGAATCCAATGGCTGAAGCAATAGGCTGTTCCAGCAGCTATTTCAGGCCATGGGAAACATGTTCATTTTGTTAGAAATTCCGATCTCCTGACTGTGTCATTGTAAAATGATGAGGCAAGCTAGCAGGAAGGTGCTGGTCACACTGCTCTAAAGGGACGCCAGTTTGGGTTCTTGATTCTTCTATAAAAACCCCTGTTTGGAAACATCAATGTAAAATTTGGCTTTCAGCTTTCAAAATGGTTTCAACCTGTAAGCTAAAGGAAGAGGCTGACAAAAAGAACAACCAAAGTACTCCACAGATGACAAAACATCAAGACACAGCTCCGGAGGAACATGCATCGCTCTTAAGCTTTGAAATCAGCAACACCGAAGTCCGAGGAGGGCGCCAACAAACATCCACAAGCACAAAAAGAGGGGATACTGGGCAAAATGGGCACAAGATAGTTGAGACATCGATGCTGAGACACTTGGAAATACAAGACAACCAACGACTAGACCCAAATTCCACTCTCAGAAGCCTCAAGGACAACAGAAGGCAGTTCCAGGAAGGGATTCGGACAAACCTAAGGCTTCTGCTTGTATGCATGTTTGCTGAGTTGTGGGCATTCTCAGATCCAAATACAATCAGAGTTAGCAGCTGGTTTGAGCTGCCAAGCAAAACTTGCTTTAAAGCTAAGCAAGACAATTGTCAAATCTTAAAGCCTTTGCTGGCTTGGAGTGTATCCAGAGGAAATCCGCACCACTAAAACCTCCCGTCGCTTCCACCTCCCGATCTCATCCTGCTTCGAGATTCTCCACGACATCTCAAAGCCACGTGTGTGGCACATGGGACAAAAGCACTATTGAAAAAGCACTGCAATTCCCTCTCTCTCTTCTTATACCAGACACACAATGTTTCTTTGAACAGCAGTTTTTAAGCCACGAATAGGCAAGCACTGTTTTGTGTGCTGAACACCTAAGAAAGGCCTTTCAGTGTCTGTCACCCAGCTCACTGTTCTCACAAAGGAAGCCGAACCTCTGAACACCAGGCAACATCCCACCAGCTTCCCATCTCGGCAGGGCAGAATGAACAAGAGTGAGGCAGAGAGGGCTCAGACCAGGGCTCATTTCATTCTCACAGCTTTTCTCACCAGGACTGGAGGCAACAGCACGAGGCAGGTGATCCAAACAAGGGGCTCTGCACACAGGCACGTGCTCGCAGCACCCCGCTGCATCCCGGAGGTGCCCTTGGATCGCTTCCTCCAGATCCAATTACTGCAATGCTCTCTGCTTGGAGAGGGCTGGGAGGCTCCATTTACTGCAAAAGGCACCAGATGGTTGCACCGTGCTCCTCGTCTGGCTTGCACCGGGCAAGGAGGAATGCTGGGCTTGATCTATACAGCCCTCTATGGTTTCAATTAGAAGTTTTTCCCCCTGCGCCTTACCCTTGCAATCAAGATCAGTGGGGATTCGTACAATAGGGTGCTTTCTATTAATTTAAACAAATAATTCCTAAATCAGCTTCTGCCCACAAAACCCACCAGGAGCGGGTTGTATTTCCACGATTTTGCTATTCAGAATTAACAGTTTTTCTTTCCTCTGTTTCCGTGTAAAGCTTTACTGGGGGCAGCTGACTGCAATCATTCAGTGGCCATAAATACAAAGTCTGAGTGCCTCCCGTGACCACCAGAAGTAGCGGCTGGGATTGTCTCAGTTGCAGTTAAGTAAAGGTATATCAGGGTTAAGTATTAATGGCGAAGAATTGAAGTGTCCCACAGCCCTGTCAGTTTGCAGTTTTCTCTGCACAAATATTTTCTCCAGTAAAAGCGTTCACAGAAATCAGTCAAAAAAGGGACCAGGGTTTACAATGATCTGATCATGTGCTGGAAAATACGTAGCATCACAAAAGAACAGCTCCAAAAAAGAATGCTGCCTTTGGGCCCTGCAGTACCTATTTCTGCTTGAGCAGGACCAAACCCTGCAGAGTCTCAGGGACATTCACTGGGCGGGGATACTTTGGCTTTGGGATTTGTCCCTTATTCCGTCTGTCCGTGCTAAAGAAAATAGAGAAGAACATATGAGGGTCTTGGGACAGGGTTAGAAACAACAAAGAAGACTTGAGCAAGACAATGGCAGAGAGTTTGGAGATTTCATTGCTCTGTGTCCCGGGATTAACGCAAGGCCTGCCTCTGTGGGTAGCTTAGATCTGTACATTCGATGCTAATTTAATTCCCCAGGTATCCATACCCTGTTATCCGTTGCACTTCAGCCACACAATAGCTGCACAAGGCAGTATGCACTGCAAACAGCTGCATTAAGCAACAGGAGCAAAATTCAGCACCAACAGATGGAGGTGCACTCAAAGGAACAGAACCTGCCTGTGCCAGCAGTGAATTTGTCCCCAAAGCCTGCTTGCCTCTGCACAAGGAATGCAATGCATTTCCACTCAACCATCAGCAGCGCCGACTGTTGAGAAGCAGCACACAGCTTCAGAACATTGCTCCAGCAAATCCACAATAAAGAGAGGAGGTTTCAGGACAAAGAAGCTGTTCCCCAGGCAGGTAACAGTTCTCATCTCCCAGCTGACCTTGTCCAGCCACGCCAGCACACACAGTACAGCGCAGTGGTCAGCGTGGGAGGCCACACAACCCGCAAGCAGAAGTGACACACTAGCAAAGAGAGGCAATAGAGAATGAGGGGCTGCAGGGGAGGAGTATTATAAAGAAGTACTAAAAATAGTATGCAATTATTTACAAACATTCTAGAAATGTAGGAAACAGATGAGACCAAATGCATGTCCCATTTGTATCATGAGTGTTTTGTGCTGCTTGTTGAGGACAGCCATTCATTTCCAGCAAACCAGATTCTGAAAACCATTTCATAAAATGTACTGATGGATTCTCAATGAAGCGAGACTGGACCCCGTTGCCCAGCCCTACCAAAAATAAAATAAGGAAAAAGATGCTTGGAAACAAAGGAGGAAAATAGCAGCGGCCCCGCTCTGCCGCCCAGCGCAGATCAACAGCGGCACCCGGCGGCCACGGAGCATCACTGCGCCCCGGCGCCAGCACCTCCACAGCCCGGGACAAAAACACGTTCTGCCCAAAGCACCTTCCTGAGGAAGAGACCACTGGGACCAACCGACCTGACAGATGCTGGAGAAGTTCTGAAAAAAAAAAATCAAGGCTTCTCTTAAAATGCCCTCTGCACACAATAGAAGACGTGACCCCTCCACAGGGCAGAGCAGGGTATGGTTGGTGCTTTTGGTTGCAACTTGAAGATCCAGTCATCATGAGAAATACATTCTGAAAAATACTGCCTGAAAACCAAAGTATTTCAGCTCTAATACTTCTGCATAATACACGTTTACACGTGCATCCACATCTCCTCAGCCAAACAAAGGCTGCTCGTCCTTATCATGCTATAAAAGGTATCACCTCGTCGATAAAGCCAGGTTTGAAAGCACAGCCAACCACAAAGAGTTACAAAAAGCTGGTGAGGGAGCAATGCAGCAAGAGGAAAGATCCCAATTGTTCTTTGGCTGTCTGGACCTGCATCTTTCAGAAAGCTCAGGATTCTGCCAGAACTGATTCTGTAGAGGAAAGTTACTACACAAGCTGAACTTAAAATTGGAACACATATGAAAATTGTATCATATTTAAATGAATCCAAATTGCTGGAACTACTGCCCATAGCTCCTGAGGATTTAAATAATTTAATAGAAAGAACTGGGTAATGCAGGGTTTTATCCTAACAAATCTGTGCTTATTTGATGCACCGGGATTTTCCATTTCTCTACGTGTTCTACTGTGAGATTTCTGTGCCAGGACAGCACAGTCCCTCACGAATCTCTGACTCGAAAGGTACCTGAATGCATGATCTGACCTGTTTGGGTGGGAGGTGGGCAGCATGAACTGGAACTCCACCACGCATGTGTTGTCCTTCAGCTGGCGGTGCTGGACGCTGTTCAGCTCGTAGGCAATGTACGCCCTGCGAACGTACACCTGGTTAAAGAGAAACCCAGTCAGCTGGCTGTGCTAGGGAGGCAGAAGGAGGAAAAAGACAAAGGACAGATGGAGAGAGATCATAAAGATATTAGAGGCAATACAGTTACCTCCGGATGGATACAAAGATAAAACTCTAATTCTGCTAGAAGGATTAAAATACTGTTATTTGAGAAAGGCCACTCTGGTGGCAAGAAACCACAAGGTATAGGGTGGGCCGACCACATCTCTGACAGCAGCTTCACCTTCCATCCCTTCAACCATGCAAGTCTTCTTCAAGCAGAGAAGATAATTTACATCTGAAATTTTAGCCAACTATGAATGTTAATGCTGTTAAATGCCAGACTCCAGCTACGCCAGATCCCACACAGCCTACAGCTCCCAACCCTGCAGGGTAACACTGATTAAAAATTAAATTTAAATTATAAGTACTTGTTTTTTCAGTGGGCAAAAACTTACCTCTAAAGCTGCCATTCTCACCACCTGGTTACTGTGGTAGAAAAAGTTGGGTAGCACATCAAAGATGGATGTCTCTGACAAAATGAGTTTCTAGAAGAGATTACATGAAGCAGTGTTAAAACAGAACTCCCTGTCTTGCAAAGAGGATTAGGTCAAAAAAACAAAACAAAACAAAACAAAAACCACCCCAAACCAGCAAGATAAAGGCTGACTAGTTCTGATTTGCTCGCTTTTCCTGCCGCTCAACACGGACTAGGATGTTTTCATATTACATAGTATCAGCATAGTAATGGAAACAAAAATGAGGGGGAAGTTAAGAACCAGGCTGATACAATTTAAAGCCACGAGGAATTTGGGACCACACATTGAGTTTTAAAGCAGCAACCTTAAGCACAGTGAGAAGGAAGCACGGAACCAAGAATCTGGCAGATACCTGCAGGTTCTCAATGCAGAACTGGTGTCCGTACATGTCAATAGCAGACAGGAAGATGGACTCCACCTGGTTGTGACGCAGCTCATAGGACGGCAAATGGGAAGCAATGAGAACCTGGCAAACAGCAAACACAAAGTGTGTGGGTGAAGGGAGCTCTGCTGGGCCACAGGCAGGAGGCCGTAACTCCAAGGCAGCAATAGTCTGCTCCATCCAAGAAAAGGCTTCTCCTGTGAATTCGGTGGCACCTGGGTGATGCTGCAAACTCCCTCCCCTCCCCAGCCTCATTTGTGTATCCGCTCGGTTTGTATTATTGGCAATTCCCCATGGAGAAAAGGAACAGCTTCAATCAAGTTCCATCAGTGCATGTGATTTAGCACTGCAGAGCTGTTAGTCCTGGGGATTGCCTGACCGGCTGTTAATTGGAAAGCAGATCTGGCAGGCAGCAGCTGTGGGGAGGCCAGCGCCGGAGACCGCCTCGCACAGCTTCTGAGCAGAGCAGGCAGAGCTGCTGGTGCCAAGTATTAAATGCCCAACATGAAGGGTACGGAGATGGGAAGGGGAAGCAGCTTGCAGGGGAAAATGAAGTGAAGGAGCAACATAAAGACATCCACAAGGACTGCAGCACTATCCCCAGCACGCTGCTGAGAGGTTCAATAACTCTGAATGGTTCAAGGACACAAACACAATCCTGAAGGAAACATAAGGTCACTGAGCAGCTTCAAACACCACATTCATTTTCCACAGTCAAGCTCTGAAATAAAAGGAGAGATCCCCATAGTGTCAGCTTCCCTGCTGAAGACTTTTAGAATGGAGATGGGGACTGTGGAGTGAGAGGAGCGATCAGACTGTGGGGTCAGCGCTGGCGTGAAGCCATTATGCCCTCTCACTCCTCTCTGGCTACACACTCACTGCTAACGAGGAAGCTCACAATAATACACAGGTGGATATCTGACGTCCAAATTACTACCTGTACTCTTGGAAATGACAGAAGTTTTTCCAATTATTTTCAAATTAAATTAAGAAGAGTAACTCAAAAGCTAGAAGAAACTATATGAAAAAAAAAGGGACCAACATATTCATTGCAATAATTCCTTAGGAACATCTGATTCTCGCGTAAATTTCTCTCATGTAAATTTCTCTCACTGTTCTCTGCCCAAACTGATTCCCAGTTGTAGGGTGGCTGCTGAACCCAGACAGCACACCCTGGCTGTTTGCTGTGTGCTCCAGGCAGCCTGTGCTTGGCAGGTTCACAGGTTACAAAGCCAGAAGAAACCCCGGTGACCATGGATTTTGTCTTCCTCTAATACAAAATACTCATTCCTTTTTAGGTCAGACAACACTTTTGGAGGAACAGGGACAGAGGAATGTGGTCCTAACTTCAATATGTAGTGGCTGGGAACCCAATGATGTGATGGGTGGCTCAGCCTGGCTGCAGGAGCGCTCCTCACTCACCTGCCGTGCCCGCAGTGCCACTTTGGCGTTGGTTGTCTTGCTGAGCTGGGTCAGCTCCGTCAGAATATTGATCAGCTCATCTGTCAGGGTGGGGTCACGGCCACAGAGCTGGTCCTGCGAACAGACAGAGCTGAGAACATCAGAAACAGAGAAAACCATCCTCCTTCCTCCCACCAAGGGGTTTAAACACGACATGTATACACATATGTTCTCATATATTCTCTAAAGCTGCTAATATATATACACATACGCTGACTCACAGAGATCCCTGTCTAAACTACTCCATAATTCTGGGCCATCAAGGGTAGAAGTATTAGACTTGCAGTAAGTTCACATATATTAAAAACTATATAGAAAGAGAAACCTTTGTGCTGCAGGTTAATTTCCCTGGCAGGTTTATCAAAGCAAAAAAAAACCAATCCAAATAATACAAGTCCCACAGACCAACTAATAAATAACAGCTTATGCCAGGTGCGATGCTGCAGCTAAGTAGCCATCCTCCTCACACAGTTCTGAACCCACCCAGCACGATGCCATCCCTAGGAACGATGCCATGCACCTCTCGGGGACAAAGATCAAAACAAAAACCACTTTAAAAAACAAAACCTAAGTGAGCAACTCATTAGGTTGTCATCCAGGGCCAGCAAACACTACAATGACTATTTCCAAAGGAAGTTCTGTGAATCTCATCACTACAGACCAACGTGTGAAATCACAGCAAATAATTTCAGAGCTGCCTTCTCTGTACTTGTGGTCTGAACGCCTGGGTGCTGCTACATTGCTGCCCAAGGCAACAAAAACCTGGCAGGACTCAGGACAGCAGCACAGCATCAAACACGGGTGCTGCGGCCCAGTTACAGCTAGGATGTGCATACAGCAGTCAGTTAAGTACATAAAATGAATACACAGCTTCAAATCGTGCTATATTTCATCAAATACATGAAAGATGAAGTAGTTCACATCCTGCCTTAAACGCCTGCTAGCTAAAAAGGTGAATGATGGCAGCATAACACCATTACTAAAACCATCCTCAGAGCCTCTTGTTAATAATGGATTCCTAGGGATACATCAATAACAGCAACATAACATCAAGGTGTTCTGACATGACATCTGCCCTTGGAGGACAGCTTCACCATCGCACACAAATGGCCTGGCAACCCAGAGAACGCCACAGCCTCCACCACGATTACCAGATGTGCCAGGGGGCCCTCAGACGTGAGGAGTAATGTGAGGCAGAGGGGAGACGAATGATGGTCTCTAAGTTAACAGAGTGAGCTGTAATTCAGCAGAGCAGTTCCTCACTTCACCATAGACAACTCGGTGCTCAGAGGTACGCTGCCCTTCATAAGCCTCTGACACCCACCTGACGTGAGCAGTCCCCATCACAGCGTCCGTGTGAGGGCCCAGCAGAGGCCACACAAAAGTACCTCAGCTGTTCCCCTGCCACGTGCAGGAAGGCCTCCCCAGTACGTTTCAAACTGGGGTGTTGGCCTTTACCTGAGATGAAATATCTGACAGTGCTGAGAAGAAAGAGCACACACAAAAGACAAAGGAAAGCTCAGGTGGTCTTTCATCTTCTGTCCTTCCTGGCTCCCAGCATGCTCCTCGCTCCCTCAGACAGACATTCTGCCTACCAACCTGAAGACACAGCAAGACTCCATCTCTAAGACACGGCTTGCACGGAGGTGAACATCTAGACAAAAAGTTCCAGTCCTATTTTAGCAAGAAATAATCAGGATGACAACAACAAAATAAAGCAGGTAGCTGGCGCTGCACTGGCTTTTGCCTGCACTGATTGGCAAAGGCAGTGAGCAAAGCCTCAAACCAGCTCTCTGACAAGGCCTTAACGCCTCCCCGGCACCCCCGTGTAATTACACACTTGAGTGACTGGACTCTGAAGAAAATTGAAGGCCTGAGCTGCGAACAGCTGCCATTTTCTCTCTCCATCACGCCAGCATGATTACTTGAGAAATGAACAGCCCCGGCTCAAAGCTACTCCAGAATTCTCAGAGGAAATATGGCTTCGTGTTCAAATAATGAGATTCTTAAGGCAAGCGTTACTTACAATCACACCACACACCAAAAAGGAAAGAAAAAAAAGGAAAAAAGGAAAGCCAGAAAGAAAGAATGCCAGGCTCCTTATATCTTACAAATTAGAATTTAAGAAACCCGGCCTCTGACTAGGACAATTATGACCCTTTCTGTGCTTTTGAGAGTTATTTTGTGGATGGCTACTCTGGAAATACTTTTCACTGTAACAGACCACGTTTTATTATTTTAAAAAGGAAAAAAAGAGGAGGAGGATGGGAGGGTCAGACGGGGGTAGTATTGTAATTAGCCTCTTAACAAGCAGAATATCTAACTCTAGTCTGTGCTGGAAATCACGCTGCAGCTAAATTCCTCCTGCCCTGAGGAATGTGGGTATTCACTCTGCTTCAAAGTCTTATGTAGAGGAAGGATTTTCTGAGACTTTTTAGGAAACAGGAAAAGAGAAGCAGGACTCAATTGCTGGCTTTCTATTTATTTTTCCTGCAAATGTGATTTAATGGGGGGGGTTACCCATTAGAGAGCAGCTGAGGTTAATAAGAATGGAGATTTTCACAAGCCAGTAAGCAAGCCAGAAGAACATGGATGATGACGACAGATTCCAGCATAAGGATTTCTGTGTGTTTCTACGCTAGAATCTGTGTCCAGGGCACTCACCATCCCTTCTCAAGCCCCCTGGACAGCCACGCACAGCATCCCTAGGGTCAGATAGCTTGCCTGGAGTGACCAGTTTTGTGCTGAGATGCTGGGTCCCAGCCAGATCCCACCACACAGCCCAGAGTACAGCCAGTCAGAACACATCACAGCAGATCTGCCAAGAGGCACTCTGAGCCTATAGCCAGGAAGAAGGTAAGACAGCAATTGCTAAGCCTATCAGGTCAAACATGGCTCATCGAGAGAAAGTGAATCCACTCTAGAATGTCAATACAGGCTAACGCCATTCACCAAGAAGAGAACTTGAAGAGATTCCACATTGCTGCTGCTGCTGCTTCAGAAGCTAGAAAGTTAGCATCTTTAAGGACGAGAGCTGTCAATTCAGTACCTTTTGAAGCATCAAACACACCATTACAAGGAGAAGCAAATCTCTAGAGAATAAATAGACAACTTACAATGAGCATTGTGACAAGCAGGTTCTTCTTGGTGACCTGAGCGTGTGAGAAGATGTAGTTCAATACAGCATTCATGTCGCTTTTATTCTCTTCCCGAAGGGCAAAGACACACTTGTCGTAGTGACCTGCCATCACAAATGCACATTTTTTCAGCCTCCAAACCTCTGTCATGGAACACATGTGACTAGATGTGTCTATTTTTTTTTCCACATATATTTTTCACATGTTTTGCACAATCTACACAACCAGCTCTGGTTGCATTCCTCTCAACACATCGCCCCCAACAGAAAATTTAAAGCATCCCATTTGTACTAAAACAGCTCAAAAACCAAATACCTCCCCTGTGAGCAGTACAAAGAGGGGAATGGTGAGCAGTCAACAGATTCTATGATTCAATCTCTTTCATTCAAAAAACCAGAATAAAAATAGAAAAAAAGACTTGCATCATACTCTACCACCAGCGAATTGAAGAAGTGAATCTGCAGTACCATTACTGCAGGAATAGGGCAAAAAAGTGCAACAGAATCTGACTACCTGTGAGAACTAAAGCCTCCAAATCAGCCAGTGCATCATTGCCACCCTGTGCCTGGACACAGTAATGCAATACGTTTATTTCAATTGTGAGTCAAGCTGAGGGTTTGAGGTTTGTTCTTACGAACCCTGAAAAAAACTCTGTTATTCCACAGCAGGTATCGCCTCTACCAAAAAAAAAAAGGAGAAAAAAGAAAAAAAAGGAATCTGAGAGACCTTTGAAAGCAAATCCAAGTGGCTCAGCCTCATGGACTCATCTTTCTTAAGGAAGGTAAACGTGGTTCCAGCAGCTCTACATGTGGGTTTTTCAGAAATCACATGCTTGATATGCAGAGACTCACCATGCTGAAACTGAGTCTCCACCTTCAGATACTGACGGAGCAAATCCATTACCACTGCTTTCATGTGACCCCGAATACCACTCCGGTACCTGCAGAAACAAACAGATCAAACCCAGTGCTCGAGGCTGATTTAAGACAAACAGGCTCAGGTCTTCCAAGCAGAAAAGGAAAACCGGAAAAAAAGAGGAAAAAGAAGGGAAAAGGGGTAATTAGGGGTCACCCCTGAGCACAGCTTACCTCTGTACAAGCTGCACAATACTCTGGGTGTTCATGAAAAAGACCTCACGCTCTGATTTGCGGTTCAAGGTGGCTGCATGGCTATCCAGGATATTGGCAATCTGAAATAGAGTAAGTCTCATGACAGCTCCTGAACAAAGGCGAGACAATCTGGTTGACAACTGGTAACAACTTCCAGACAAACCAGACCAGAGCTTTAGCAGACTCCAGAAAAGGCCAGAGCCCCAAACTACATAGGAAGGTAAGACCTAACGACGATACAAAAACTGAAGCATGACATTGTATAATAAAGAACTCATCTTCCAACATCTCACTGTTTGATCAGGCCTTCTTAGTTGCAATCGTTCCTTTTTAAGGTTATGTTGACACTAGAAATTGCAGTGTAGCATATGTACCAGCCAAAAAGCAAGTAAATAAGTGTCCACAAGGCCATTGATATGGTTAAACTCCTCCTAATTCTTAAGCTAGCCTGTTTAAAGCTATAGTGAGCAGAGAACACGTAGCCTTCAGCACAGGAGAAGAAGGCAAATACACTTAAGTGATACAATAAGTATCTTTCATCACAAAGATTCTATGTTCAAATGCATTTTTAAGCCCATCTGATCTCCAGTTAACTTAAAGGAATGTTTTCTCTTTACTCCAACACAAACCAATTTTGATGCCTTTATACAAGTGTGGTTGATCACCTGTTGGCTGGGAAACTGGCAGAGGACTGATGTGATGTTGCTGGCATATTGGGCCATCTCCTTCTTGATGGACTTCTCCACATTGGGTGGGATCCTTCCAGAAACACTGGTCATGATGTCCTGAAGCTCCAGCAGAGGCAAAGATGGATCTCTCAGTGTCTTCATTAGTCGTTCAACCCAGCCCTTCACCTAGAGACAAGTCAGCATGGAGGCAAACATAGAAAAAAATAAGCAGCAAGAAGGGGGAAATGGAAAGGCTGTTCAGTGAAGTCTCCAGTACTGCTGCATCACACAGCTAGTACAGGGATTAAACACGAGAACTGGAGTAGCTTCAGTGCCACCTTTCACCAGTAGCTTGCTCAGATTCATTCACCTTCATTCCTCCTTCCGCCAGACTTCTACCACAGCTGGCTATGCAGGTAGCTCACGCTTACAAGGCTGCAGGCACAAGCAGCAAAGCTCAAGCTCAACTCCTAACTTACACTCCTTTTGGGTACCACAGATGGGATGCTACTCTCTGCTGAGACTGGCTATCATGTAACATAAGAAAGAAAACCAAGGCCAGCCAGCACTAGCAGCACAGTACTGCCCTGAGTCTTGGTCCTCTGGCTGTGATGTGCCAACTGTCCAGCCTTATGTTCCAGAGAAAGAACATTTGCTCTCTCTCTGAGCTAAGAAGTAACCAGTACCTTGCTGCTTAAGTAGGGCTCTGGCAGGCAGTACCCATTCATCACGTTGACCAGGTTATCCAGGACATAATGGAAGATGCGATGGAGTTTCTCGCCTCGAAGTGCTGTGCTCTGGATCTGTGGCAAGGTGCCCGTGTGCAGTTCAGCCTGGAAACACAGCAAATGCCACAGTGTCACTAATCCTCCAATATGGCATCAACCATGGTAGCAACCTCCAGTTACCCTCAGCTGGAGGCTCGGATTTAACCTGGAAGAATTCCCAAAGTGGAAAATGCTCATGGTTTGAGAGAGAGAAGTTATGAGCTGGATCTGCAACAATTCCAGGTTGTGTTCACCCACAAAAAAAGCTTCCAGCCTCTCTCCAAAATACATTCCAGTTGATTTATATCTCAACAAAAAGCAGAGGGAATGCCAACAGTTTGATGCTGACGATCACTTCCCACCCCCTGCATGGCAACTTCTCCATTTTCTACTAGCAATTGCTAAAGGAACAATAAATTCTTTTCCACTGCCACCAGCTACATCCCAGGCTACAAGGCCTAAAGAAATGCATGTTTGCCTTTCACCTTGAAAAAGATCCAGATTTGCTATAATTTGCAGGGCCTGACACTCTTTGAGTTGGGATATCTATTCCTGTCCTCCAGAAGAGTGCCAAAAATAAGAATTCATGATAAAAAAAGAAGTAAAATAAGCATGCAGACAAATAAAGCAGATAGAAAGATCTCACCAATCTCCAGTATCACTTACAGCCATGTACCCACAATAGCTTTGAGGTAAGAAGAGAACAAGGACGGTGCAAAAGCTTTGCATGTATCAGAGGACCAGATGATAATCTGAGTCCAAGTCACCACGAGACAAACAAAGAGTATGGTGACATTTCCAGTACAATACACAAATCTGAAATTGGTTCAGCCCACTGGACCATCTTGTAGCACTCTCAGCATCACCCCCCTATTAAAAACACCACAAAAATCTGTGCTTCCTGCAACTTCTCACCTGCTGAACCCTGCTGGGATCATCCAGCTGGAGTTTGGCAATCACACAGCCTGGATCCAACACTGCCCCAGGGCGTTTGACATAATGGATGCAGCCTGATTCTCCTGCTGTTAGCGTCATCACCATTTTCATCACCTGTAGCAAGGAAAACAGGTTACACGCTCAGCTTCAATAGCCCACAAATGGTCCTAGTTTTGTGAACTAGCAGCCAATAGCCTACCACAGACAAACTAACCTGCATGAGCACCTTTTGCATTCAGGCTTTCTCAAAGGTCCAAAAGCACATATATTGTGAATGAAATTCCAGGAACTTAAGTAAATAGTAGAACAAATTACTAGGCCACAAATTAGTGCAGCAGGAAGCTGCTTGGACCAACAGATATTTAAGAAGGTCCCACGTTCAACACAGGGAACAAAACAGATACAGATTATTGCAGCTGCTGCACTCTCACGGTTCGAAATGCAAGAGCTGCTCTCAAAAGCTACAGCAAGACACTTGTTCTTAGCAGAGGAAATTAGGGTTACCTTCTAGAGGTCACAAATCTCAGTCTGCTATTCACAGATAGAGATGATCCCACAGTTCAACCACAGGAGCTCTTGACTTTGGAGCAGAAGTGTCAGGTTTAGGGAAAGGCAGCCTAGTTTTATTATTGCTGTAGCATATACCACAACTGGGAAAACAGGAATTGAGTAGGTGGTGCCTCTTTAGCCATGGCTCTGTTGCAGCATAAAAGCATTTACATGAGAGTATCCGGATCTCTGGCTTGATATTCCTCTCCTACACAATCTTCCCAACTAGTTTAATTGCCCCTCTGCCAACACACCCTCCCCTCCCTCAGATCTGCTTAGAGCCATGCACTCCTACATGACCTCTCATGCCTTCCTCACTATGATGCAGCAATTGTTCTTCATCCTCCTCCTCTCTAAGCATTAAGTAACTTCCAAGGGAGAAGGCAGGAGTGACGCTTATTTTCAGCTTAATTTGTCTGATCAATCTGATAAATGATCAGGTGATCAGAGAAGTCTTAACTTGTTAGTTAATACTACCATATACCTCTTCTGAGTCTCTTTAAGAGCTAAGTAGTGGTCTACAAAAGGAAAGCCTTCTTCACTTTAGTTAGCAGACACGGTACACGTAGATTTCACTCTGCTTTGGTACCATGGCAAGATAGTAACTGGGGTCTCACTGCTGAGAAATTTTGCTTATTGCTTAGTGAAGTCATTAATGCTCAGATTTCAGCTGTTAAAAATTTCTTCCCCACCATATGATTCTGTTTGCTGATCCCTGAATTAGTCCAAGTTAAAACACAGACAAAATTTGGAGCGGAAATACTGTGAGCTATTGCTCATTCTCATTTCCCAGTTCAAGAACATTCAGCTTCTTTTTCTCCCCAGCTTCTGCCTGGACAGCTTCAGCAACAGTTCTTTGAGACTTTTACCTCTATTTCTGCAAAGCACTGGCCTGCAAACACGTGTCCCCCATCCTCCACCACATACTGGATAAGCTTCCCAGCCGAAGGTGAGCGCAGAATGGAAGGATCGTTTTCCTTTTCAAACACACAGGTCTTGTTACCGATAGTGATGCGATACCTAGGAAACAACAGGTAGAACACAATCACTCAATCATTTAGGTTGCAGAAGACCTTCAAGACCATCGAGTCCAACCATCCACCTAACACAAGTCCACTGCTAAATCATGGCCCTACACACCACGTCCACATCTCTTAAATGCTCCGAGGTAGCAGAATGCTACCACTTCCCTGGGCAGTCTGTTTCAACACCTAACTACCTCTCCTGTGAATAAATTCTTTCTGGTATCCAATCTAAATCTCCCCTGGCACAACTTGAGGCTGTTGACTCAAGTCCAATCATTGTCACCTGAGTAAAACGACTGGCATCCACCTCACTGCAACTCCTCCCAGGTAGTTGTAGAGATCTGAGTCTGCATCTGAACACAACTTTACCATTCACGTACTGCGGTTAGCTTACGGTATCACTGTGTTCTGACAGCAGATTTAAAAAGCGCTCTCAAAGGACACCAATGCCATTCTAGTCTCCTTTGGAAAAGTTAATCCAGTGCACAAGCATCTGAGCCAGCAAATATTTTAACATCGCAAACCACGAAGCTCTGGGAAACGGGAATCTGAGCCCCCTAAACAACCTGCAAATCAGTTCAGCTAACTGGATGGTCAGAGTGCTGGGTCTCTTACAGGTGACCACATGTAATCCAAAAGGGCAGGAGAATATGGCCTCCCTATTGGTGCACTTTTACAGGAAAGGTCTGAATGCATCCCAGACACACATTTCAGATGAAGGCAAAAGTTGCCTTCAAACTCATCAATAATAATACATCCAGGAATCCCTTCCTAGGAGAAAGTTCCATTTCCAGCTGATCATCAGGAAGAATAAGGCTAGAAGTACACCTAATCTGGACTGACACACAGCTGTTATACAATAATCTTTACAAGTTGTTACCTGTCCACTTCTTCTTTCATGTAGGTGGTGTAGCTGCTACCATCGTAAGACAGGAGCAGCCCTCCGTCGCTCAGTCGGTGCACATCAACTTCCACACAAGAGCTGTTCATGATGACCACGTAGGAATTGGGAGACTGTCGGGTCACCTGCAGATCCACAAGAACAGGAGGTAGCACATGAGGGAGACACAGCACTGACAGTGCTTTGGTTGCAACAACACACGCAGATTTCCAAGCACCGCAACGGTGGTAATTAAAGAAGTGGAACAGAGATGTTTGTTCTCATCTTAGATGGAAAAAAAAATGTGAAAAGAGGTTGTATGCTTGCTTTTGTAACCTATAAACAGTATTTCTAATGCTTATTTGTTTGGGGTTGGTTTTGGGGTTTTTTTTTGCTCATAGCAAAGAAAAAGCAGTGCTAAAGAGAAAAATTGCTACAAGTTCTACCATGCTGATGAAACTGGAGCCAAACACCCAGAGTGTGTCTATATATTCAGAAACATAAACTGAAAGTGTCAGACAACCAAAAGGCAGTGGGTTTCATATAGAATTCTGGTCTAATATTCTCAGCACATGCAGAGGAGCTCTTGACCCTGACGAACTGAGATGTTTACAGAGATGCACAGAGACATTACAATAAAAAGATGTGACAGGTTATCATCTTGATCATGATTTCTTAACCCCACTAAAGCAGAGCATATATATGTTTTGCACAGATTGCATTCCAACAATTACAAAGATCAAGCAGAGCAGCACACAGACACCTGTGGCTAACAGTGGCACTAGGATAGCCTCCTATGCTGTACAACATACCTTCAGCACGTATTTCCGGCCTTCATAGATGAGCTCCACATCCACAGTGTTTAGCAAAGTATGAGCAGGCAGGACTTGGCCCCTTGAAAGAGAAGCACAAAGCAAAATTTGCCTTCCAGAAACCACCAAATGACTGCCAGGGACCCAAGGAGATTCGAAGAAGCATGCAAGGATTTAAAAAACACTGGCAGAGACAGAGTAGGCCAGTTTTCTTAGGCCAGCAGATAAACAGCTTCTTGGGATCAGAGACTAGACAACAAACAACAAGCTCCATGCATTTCTGGATTGTACTGTATTTGAACAAAACTTCAAGTCAAAAATAATTACTATCTGCCAGACAGGCAATTTTACCTTTCTAGAGAGTGCAGGAAGTTTGAGACGCTGTTTCGAAAGCTCACATCAGCCACATGAAGAGCTCCACACACCACCCCTAGCATGGTGTCAGGCCTTTCCGCCTAGAAAGAAGGGGTACATAATACAGTTACATCTCCTTTAGCATCACTCTGTTCTAGACATCCGCTTGCAGAACCAATGTTCTCGGCTCCATTTTTGGTTTAAGGCCAATCTTCCACTAAAATTAAGCTGTTGTAGCATATATCCGAATACTATTTAAAAGCAATCGCCCCTAGAAAGAAAACCTTCGTTCTTTCTGAATCAAATCCTGAGACTCAATCTATTTGAGCCTTTCCATCACATCCGTCCCAAGCAGTACAGTAAAATAGTAGCCTTAATCCTCATGTACACTAAGATGCCTTTATGGCCAACTCTAAGACCACTTTTCCCCACAAGATGGTGACCTGGAATTTGGATACAAATAAGAACCAAGCCCAGTGAAAATCTTTATCTGCAACGTGGTAAGTGGAAATTACGTACTCCTAAATACTCACCTTCCTGTAACCAGAACATACCAAGCTTTCCTACTCTCCCCTTTTCTCTCTCTCCACCCTACCCTTCCCTCTCCCTCTCTCCACACTGGTCCTGTGAAGCAAACAGCTGCACCTGCACTTTCTCGGCAATAAGCCGATCCAACCAGCCAGTGTCGATGCGGTTCTGCTGGAAGCTTTCTGTTTCCAACAGTTTTATCAAGTATTCAACGGTGGTTCGGAAATCCCCCCGGATGGACAGCTCCTTCAAAGCCACCACCATGTTTCTGGAAGAGAAGAGAAAACTTATTAGCTATCCCATATTAACAGTAATGTGCAACCCAGTAACTCCAGACAGTTCCCCGTGAGTTGCCTGGAAAAAACTGGTCTGAGGGTAATAGCAGAACACGTGCACTGGAGCAAGATCCTATATGGTATGCTTGGGAATGAAAGAATATTGATTTTCTTCAGTCTGCTGTCAGCGTGAACCAGAGAAACTCAGCCAGCACCAGCTATGAGATCAGGAGTTTCCATTGTTATCAACATCTAAGCACCTACCACATGTGAAAAGTACACATAACAGTAACAGACACTGTCACCATCCCACCCAGAATGGAACAGAGGAAACGCTCTGGATGAAAAATAGCATGGATGACAGGTCAGACAGTCCTGGCTTATGATAAGCTTTTTATGTCCCACATCACATAAGAACACTCAGTTATTTACAGGGCATTGGCATAGCCAAGTTATCAATGCTCTTCCTGCTAAAAGCCTTCCACCTGAATGCTTTCAAAGAAGGACTTCAACACAATGCTATCTTACCCCAGCAGCAGGCATAGAAGGCAGGAATGAAACAGAAAGGAAATAAACTAAAGAGAAGTAATCAAAAAGTGAGCAATGTAGGTGCAATGCAGTGGAATAGTAAAGCAAGACAGGATGAGGAGCCTGACCATGATGTGGAAAATGAGAAGGAACCTTCTCTCAGAAATACCAGAACTGAAGAGTTTCATCCACGGCACTCTGAAATAAAGGGGAACAAAACAAGCAATTTCCAAGGCTCTGCCACTTTTCTGACTACTTACGAGATGGCTTCTTCACGATTCTCTCCCCAAGAGAAGCAGTGACCAAACTGAGAATCAGCAAATTCATGAAGCCCTCCTGCAGCAGCAACACTGAAATAGCCCCAGACATTCTTATTGCTGCGGAAATTCAGTTCCTGGACTGTACCAGAACTGGGCTTAAATCCCTGTAAAAACAGACAGACATTGCTATACATCCTAAAGAAAAAGTAAATAAACCAGAATTAGGGGAATAATCAGAATTGTACAGAGCACCATTTTGCTCTGCAACATGACACATACACAGCTAAGCTGAGCCTGCTCGCTGCCAAAGCAACAGCCAAGGTCTATAGAACACAGAAACACAGGAACTGCTGTAGTTCAGAAACTACAAACCAAAGACCTTAGCCGTTGTGAGGTCACTAACACCTTGGCAGCTAATAATGACAGTGTGCCTGGGGGACAACCAAGTCACAATCAAAAGGATTTATAATCCTAAGGCATAGATAAAATCTGTTACGCTCTGGGAAGTTGAGGAGATGAAGGTGAAGATACTGCACAGTGCACCTGTGTCAGTCCTCGCTCTTCCAGTGCCCAACCACAGTCTACAGAACCATCAGCTAAGTAAGATAAGGGACTAATCTTTTAAAGGTGCTGCCAAACCTTCCAGGAACAGCAGCAGAGATTGAACTTGCTGAGGTTATCATAGCATGATAAGGAACTACAGAATTTAAAACACTCACCTCATCAGGATTCTCACTGGTGATACGTGCAGCAATAACATGGCCACGTGGACTGGGGACATGGGCTGAATTCTCAAAATCAATAGATCCATCTCCCCATGGGGAAACACCGTACATCACTCGGATATCCTTGATCCGGTGGAGTGGAATCCCCATGGCAATCTAAGGAGGAAAAACACAATTTGCCACTAATAAGCAAGTTGCCATCCTCACAGAGAGCCTCTTTTCCTTAAGGAATGAACTCCACCAATTCTCTGCAGAAGCCAATGCTGCAGTTCTCATAGAGCAAACACATATTCCTATTTTCCTAAGAGAGCCCTCTCCTCTGACATGTCCTGTTACATCTGTATTTCTCAGGACAGCTGAACTCTGTAACATCCACCTTACAGCTTTCAACACATATTTTCCACTGATTAAAAGACTTCAGAGAAGGCTGGTCGCTGCTAGGTCAGCCAAGGATGGGCCTGAATTAAGCCTGATAAGAATAAACCGATGTGCCAGATGACCCCTAACCAGTTGTATGGGACCTCTGAGGAATTCTGTAACTGTAAAATGCAGAGAGAGTAACCTACAGAACTGGCTGCTGACTGGAGCCTCGTGGACTGAACTCCCAGTTGTTCTGGTCAACAACAAAAAACCCTCCTGGTTCATAAAAGCCATAAATGTCACCCACTGTGATGGATTTCCCCTTGAAAAAGTAATAAATCAAGACAAATTCTTGGTTGCTTTGCCACATCTATTCCAGTGCCTAATTATTAGGCACAAATCCTATTTTGTATAAAGACTTGAAGAGCAGGGACCTCAGCCAAGAAGAGGAAGCATCTGCTGTTAGTGAGGGACTTGGAGAGGTGGAAACAATTTCCCTGGAAGTCAAGAACTGCTAATCAAAATTAAAAAGACCAAAGTCACTTTCCTGAACTTCAAACAACTGCTGAACTTGCTGGAAGATGAAAAAACCAATTGTCTGCTCTTTTTTCACTCCTTCTGCCATCAGAAACTCTGGGAATACTGTTATCTCTTGGAGGCAGTGGCCTGGGCAACGCACTGCTCCAAACTGGCACGGCATTTGATTGCTCTGCTAGCCTCAGAAGCCAATTCATTTGACAAAATAATTTCAGGGCTTGAAGTTGAACGACCCATGTCCAAAGCCTTTTAAGACAGGGTTTTTACACACAACCTTACTTAAATCAGTTTTCTTACCTTTATATTTTATTATTCTACTGCTTCACATTTTTTTTTTAACTAAAGGTCTCTCTAAGAATTGCAGGAGGAACAACTAGAAAATCACTTCTCCTTGCACTCCAAATCAGAACAGAAGGGGAAGAATATTTTGGAACACAGCAGCTGTGCTCCAGCCACAGAGGATAAATCCCAAGCTGGGAAAGTACCAGAACTGCTCTATTAATTGGGTGGCTTTGGTTGGGAAAGAGAAGTGGGGGAGTAAAATATCACCCATCTGCACATGAGGATATAGGCCGTAATTGGTAGTGCTGATAGCTGCCTTACACTCTTTCCTCTCTAACTATTAAGATCTAGTCATCTGCTTAACATTGGCATGCGATCCAGTTTTAACACAGAAACCTGGCAGTGACTCAGCAACAGTCCGGCCCCCTAATTTCACTCAGGCTTCAGCAGAACAGGTTTTTCACGCTCAGCTTTCTTCACCATACCACAATTTGAGTACTTCTGAAATCCTCCAGAAGTGCAGGAATTGGGTCCTGCCTCACCTGGAGCTGCGCGGCAGGAAGATTAACATCAGCCACCATCTCCGTGCAGGGGTGCTCCACTTGCAGACGGGGATTCAACTCCAGAAAGTAGAAGCTGCCATCCTGGCTGTACAGGTATTCCACAGTGCCCGCACTCACGTAGCCCACCATTTTTGCAAGCTTCACTGCACACTAAGACACAGGAAAGAAGAGAATTTGTTTTCCACGCCCCGCATTCAATCACCTATACCCTGCTCATCCTCCCTACCCACGTCAGAATTTTTTTGATGGCGTTCTAAAACATCCAGCATCTTCTAACGTGCCCAAAAGCTGCTCAAAGCACAGCACACGGCACCGGGTTTTGGTTCCCAGGTTGTTTTTCTCACACTGTTTACAGAGGGCAGAGTCTGAAGTGAATATTTTTAACAGTCAGTATTAGAAAATTCATGTAACTCCTGCTGCTTGTTTTTAATGTGACTTCACACATTCAAAACACACCTCTCTCATTTTTGAGGTGCAAGCATTTTCAGTGGAGCTCAGCAATGGTGGACTCAGCTTTGGAAGTGCCAGTGGTTGCACACACAAAGCAGTTTACAACACAGTACCTTATGTTGCTCTTTTAAAAGACTGAACAATGCAAAATTATTGCCAACAACAAATAAAAAAATCCCGGCTCTTCCTGGAGCCTCACATGAAAAAGAGAACTTGCAGAGCCACTCTCACCTGTTCCATGTGCTCAAACACCACTGAAGTTGCAATAGAAGCAGGTGCTTCTTCAATAATCTTCTGGTGCCTGCGCTGCACGGAGCAATCCCGACCAAAGAGAGAGATGGCATTGCCATACTGGTCTGCCAGGATCTGCACCTCCAGGTGGCGGGACTGTTTGGCCAGCCTCATCACAAAGATCGGAGAGCCCGGGACTTCAGCCTGAACCTACAGCAGAGACACCACACAAATGGACAAACCATTTCTTGTAAACAACCACCTGAATGACAATCATCCCCAGTCCACTTCCTGAGCAACAAATATCCGGAACACTTACCCAGGTCACTTACGACTGAAAACAACCTGTGCTCACTTACATTTAATTACAGTGAAATTTAAATCATCTCAGCTTTCCTAAATCATCCATAAGCTAAAGAAGGCTCACAATAGTGGCTTCTTCAGTGCTCTCAGAATCACCCAACCCGAACACCTAGAACAAGACAGCATAAACCAATGGAAGAAGTTACCTGTCTAAATAGGTTGGGGAAGTCATCTGCATTATTAACTTTCCTAATTCCTTTCCCTCCTCCTCCTTCAGAGGCCTTGATCATGACAGGGTAGCCAACTTCCTCAGCAGCCTGATCAAGATGGGAAAAACATGGGTAAGTATAACAAGTTAGCAGAACTAAGTTGAAAAGATCTTTCTTTATGAATGATTCATGTCCGAGACCCCACATCCTCTGACTCTGTTCAGCAAACTAGACATGAACAAGACAGAAACCACATATGCTATTCCAGGAGGATTCCTGCAGCTGGAAAAACAAGGGAACAGTTGCTGCCACTGCAGTGATCTTGTTTCTTTCTCCTAATCCCACTGATTGTGCAGGCTGGGCCCAAGGATAGTTTGTGAAAGACTGCTTTCAGATTTCCAAGACTCAGTCCAGTCTGTTCCCCCATTAGAAATAAATCAAACCTCCAAGCAATCTCCAGGTATGCATGCAGCAGACTCCAAACAGCTCTCAGCTACCAGCCACCTACCCGCAGGCCGTCGTCAGCATCTTTCACATAGCCCTTCTCATACAGCTCCTGAGGAACATTCAGGATACGCTTCTGAAGATCGTTCTCCTGCCAATCCACTCGAAGACCTGAAACATAAAGCACGACCTTCTAGCCCGTTCTGCTGCAAGGCTCAGGGAGAACTCACACATCAGACACTGATGGAACAAAGGGCTGTAACAGCTCCTTGAGGAACCAGTCTGTGTTCAGCATCCTCTCTTTTGTACGTGCTTCCAAACAGATTATTACTGTTGTCTGGGGAGCAAAGATTTTTAATTGGGAAACTAACAACAGTTATGCCCTCCACTTACCCTGTGTAATTCTGAGAAACAGGCAGTTATTTACCATCTTTGAAAGTGCACAGAGCTTTCACAGAAGCAGAGTATGGCTGTGTGCTCCAGAATTACTGGATAGATGCTAGATTAGAAAAGACTGCAGAAATACCAGATACTACAGCTGCACTGTCAGACTAACAGCATGGCAAGGAACACGTACATTTTGCCTGACATGTCCACAAATATTACAGTCACTCTGTCTAAGCCTTGGATAATACAAGTTTGAATCCATTAACAGATGGAACACATACAACTGATCTTTTTATGCATAGATACTTATTAAAGATTAGACACGTTGAAGAAAAACAGATTGAAATGGTCTTTATACACTGGGAAATCTCCTCCTTACCACTGCCACTCCAAGGAAGAGTTGGGATGCCAGCAGTCTGAGCCACTATTGACGATGCAATTTTATCTCCTAAAGCCCACATTGCCTGGCTTGGAGGACCTGCAAAGAGCAAAAGCAGTGCATGGAAGAGTCACAGGTGGCATCAAACTCTAGGGAAACCCTAGGGAAATGCCTACAGGTTTGATTTGGATCCCATGTACATGGAAACAATCTCAGCAAGCCTGATGCAGGCCACAACCCAACTGGTATAAATCAGTATTTCCAAATCAAACCCAAAAGCATTAACAGTGTCAGCCAGGAATCTAAAAGCAGACTGGAGCACCTTTGACCAAGAGAGAAGAAAACGCAATTGTAACTACAGCAGTGCAACCACAGACATATCACAACAGCTTGTCACAGAAGCCTTGGAACACTCCGCTTGCAGGCACCACTATCTGCCCACGTGTTTCTCTTCAAGCTGGGCCAGCTCTCAGAGAGATGGCAGGTGCTGGTGACTGGCATTAGGTGTGCACATCACATGCTATTGGAACAGTAATTCAGTGCCCCGATTTCCCTAGAAACATGGCTTATATGGGACTGGAGCACATGATTGGCAAGAGATTTAAGATGGAATTCAAATGCAGATTGAAAATTCACTCCTTTTCAAAAGTTCAGAGTATTTCCACAGCTATGGCTCAAGTTATCACAGACCTGCTACAAGTCAGAACAATACAACTGCCCCAAAGATAAAGGTTATGTTCACACCATGACTTTTATCACAAGTCCATCTTTAGCTTTAAACACAGCCCATGGCCAAAACCTTACCCTGTAGTCAGATATGGAAGTGACACTTCATCAAACACTTCCAGGACTCAATTAGCTACACTGCTAACAGACCACAGACTTCATGTACTGTCTACAAAAAACTCCTCCAATAAGATTTAACTCTGAACATCCTCTTTAAATTGACAGCAGAAATATCCAGTTTTTGGCTTTTTTTTTCTAACTGCTTTAACACAATGTTCTTTGATTTTGTGTCTCAAAATACTCAAAGACATTTTGGAGAACCTGCCACTTCTCCCACACAGCAATTACTTCCCAGCACATGTCCAAACCTTACCCACCCCATCTGCAAAGAGGTGTGCCACCATTTAGGGGAAATGGTGGGAAACATTATCATAGAAGTCCAGCATGTCTAAACACGGATAATTTCTAGACTTAACTCTGCTCACCTCTATTTTTAATAGAAGGTCAAGAAAGGCTTAGAGCCCTTCCTTACAGTCCCCATGGAAAAGAATCACAGCATTCATCCGTACCTCTCTCGTCTTCCAGACCCAGGGCCTCACTGAGCTAAGCCCTCCATCATAACTCAGGGTCTATTCCACTCCAGCTTCATTAGCCTCAATTACTGCAGACTACACTGCTAGACAGCATATTCTGTTGCTCTGACTACTGTAAAGAACATACCATCAATCTTGCACTTGTAAACAGTATCTTGTGGCTCTCTTTCAGGCTCAGGATTTTCTCTCATTACACCCACCCATCCTAAAATAAGGACCAGACTTCATCAGACATCTGGTCAGAAGTACATATGCTCACCCATGAAAGCAATCCCATTTTTGTGAAGAAGTTCTGGTAGTTTTGGGTTCTCAGAGGCATGGCCCCAGCCAGCCCAAACGGCCTGCAGAAGAACACAGCATAATTCACTCTTTGTTATAACAAAACAGGCACGTGAGCACAAAAACAAAGCATGCAGGTATTTCCAAATCTTTATTTTCTCCACTGAGCAGAAAACAGCCTCATAACATCCACAAGCTCCTGAAGTACACTCAGGCTCATTTTAAAGGGCCAGAGTACTGCATCTTGCAGACAAGACCAAGAAGGCTGCTGAAGGAAGCTGCTGAAGAGCAGCTAAGAGTAGGGAAGTGGAAGGGTGAAGGGAACCTTCTGTCTCCTGCAGATATTCACACTGGGAAACTGACTGCATTCTAATATTCACTGTCCTTTAGTGCCAGTGTAGGTTTGTCAGTTCCATTTCTTTAACCTGTCTTTTCTCCCAGATACAACTCATCATTTGGGGAGGGGGCATTCCTTACTGCTACCTCATGATTTGAGAACTGTGGCGTTTCTCACCTGCACTGGAATGCGTTTAGCAATATCAAGAATGAGTTCCACATTTGCATAGTTGTTGTTGTTTGGTCCTCCTGGAACTGGCACGTAGTGATCTGCCATTTTAATGTACTCTGCAAATGCAACAGGTCACATTTAGACCGCAGATCTGGTAAATGGTACTTTGGTCTGACACTTCCCAAACCTGTGGCATAAGCAAATCTCAACATCTGTGCCCACGTTCCTTTCTCATCAATCCTAGAAATTAATGACAATTATCCAAGGTATTTCCTACACAATAAAATACCTACAGGAAAAATGAAACTTAATGTCTTGAAAGCACTTAATACAAATTCATTCCAAAATGACTCAAAGTGCTCAATCTGTCCCTGGGCAGAACAGGGCACGATGCAGTGGGTGTCCATGCAGCCTCTCGCATCCCCCTGGGCACAGAGCTCAGTGCACCTCCACTCACCTGCGTTTGCTTTCAGGTCCTCAGGAGTCACCATGACAACAAACCTGATGGCCCGCTCGTTGCGGAACATCTCGTAGGACCAGCGCCGGATGGACCTCATGCATTTCACTGCTGCAATCCCATTGTTGGCTATCAGGACCTACGTATGTGAGGTGCAGGGATGAGACAGGAGTCTAAATAGCACAAAACACTGAGCAATAACGAAAACAGTCATTTTTTCTGCAGATTCCTTCAACCCATTTTTTTGTTGTTCGGTTTCCTTGGCCAGCTTTCAGCTCAATAAGGAATCAGCTCTTGCTTGAGCACGAAGATATTAATATGTCTCATGCTTTGTTGGGTTAAAGAACAGAGGGGCAGCTCAGAACTGGCATAATGAGTGGCTAAAACTCTTGCTACCTAAATGGAAGAGACCTCATCGTTATGTGTTTATGCCTTTTGAAATAGAATTCTCAGTGCTTTGTCCAGTCTGCATTCGCTGTATCTGTAAGTCCTCCTCTATCAGCAGAGGCTCATTCAGATTTTTTTTTTCCTATCACATTAAACTAAAACAATTTATCACATTTCTAATTGAAACAGAATGGCTACAGGCAAAAATACAAGTTGCAAGTTGAGGAATTTCAGACTTTTGATATCTGCAATATGCAGCACTGAATAAAGAGAAGACAGAGCTCTAGAGAAGGGAACAAGAATGCAATACACCAAAGCCCAGAAGGTCACCAGCTTACCTTTTCAATAACTCTGTTCCCTCCAAAACGAGTAACAAATTCTGCTGGAGAAGCCACAGTGAAATCCCGCTGCACATCAACTTTCTTCCTGTCCCGGCCTTGCTTTACGAGGTGCAAACCAGACATGCTGGGCCTAAGGGAGTTTGAGGGGGACAGAAAAAGCAACATTGCAGTGCAGATGAACACAAACAGAGCAGGATACAGCGATAATTTCTAACTGCCCCTCGATCACATTCCCCAAGACAAGCAGAACATTCCCCGCTTCCAGTTTGCAGCTTTTACAAGCATGATCTTGTTTTGCAATGGACTGCAGTTATATCTCAGCACACATCAGCCTGTTTGGGGAAATTCTAGTTATGCCAATACACGAGCAGGTGAAAATGTGTTCACTGCACATCACTGCCCGTCACAGAACGACTGTGTTAAACCACACTCCATGCTGCTTCTCAGTCTTCCACGAGAGCTGACAAACGATGAAGCCTTCTGGCTTTGGTAAAACAATGTACTAAGTCAGATTCCTATTTGAGAACCACATATACACTTCAGGTGTAAACGAGAGGCTCTGCCATCCCTGTGCCTGGTTACTTCAACCATTTCCCAAGGACGTGCCCAGCAGCAAGGCCAGGCCCTGGGGGCTGCGTGTCGAGTTGGAGTGGGCCATGGTCACCTTCAGGACCCCCTGCCTTCATCAGCTGAGGCACGGAGCAACTCCATGGGGAGATGGGAAGAGATGGGGCAGAAAGCGACTGACCTGCTGGGGAGGGCACGAAGGGCAGACAATGGCAGGGACAGGCCTGGCTGCACGTGTCCCAGCCTGCTGCTGCACAGCCCTGACTTTATCAGGATGTTCAGAATAAAAGAAGCACACTGATGGCACTTCACACAGTACTTTGGAGCTGAATTTCAGCTCACTAGTCTTTATTTCACACAAGGGATATTCCCATGGCAAACAGTCGAGGTGGTAGAGAGCTCCAAGTTACATGTCTTGTAAAGAAAGCAAATCTGGAGCTTAACTGGGAAGTGAAAACCTGTTCTAAGCACAGATAGACATTGGAGCAATCCCTGAAGCCAAGGATGTAGAAATGAAAGGTAACAGAGGGGAGAGCAACAGTGTGATGTTAACACGTGCTAAGAAAGGAAGAAGATAAACAAGCCTGTCTCCCAGTGACACGTTGGGAACTACAGGTGTCCGTGCCAGGTCAGACCAAAGTACACCCAGTTCAGCAACCTGTCTCAGAGGCAACAGCTGATATCCAGACAAGGCATGAGATCACGCTGAGCCTGCACAGGTATTTCCCAGGAATACTTTCCCTTCTTCCAGCAAGCTGCAATCCCGAGATAGGCGGTGTGACTGCACCTAATGGGGCTGCTGCCAGCGAGAGTCCATGGACTGCACTGCGATAATCACAGCCTGCAAACTTGAGGATAGGGGCCAACAGGCAGGAAAGAGAGGAAAAGCGTAGGCAAGATTGAACTTCTCCTAAATTTGTCTTTAAAGAAGATCAGAATCTACGGCCTGGCAAGGAAGGAGTACGGACCAAGAAATAAATGAGACAGGTTTATTCACTGAAGGCTTATTGCAACCAAAAAGAGACCAAAATCTTGGGGTCAGAAGCTGTGAACATGGATGAACGTGGACCATGGATGTGTATGGACCAACTCGCCAAGTTCAAATTACAACACAAATGAAGATACTGCTGCAGCGAAAATGACCAGATAACCAGACTTTCCATCATTCAGAATAAATTGCAAATGCTTGTTTATAAGCAAGTATAGTTCAGTTTATCTGTGACGGGAAGTATACCATGAACATCAAGTTTTATTCCCTAGCAACCACAGGCTGCCCATCACAACCAAAGCAGGAAAGATCTTCTTTTTGCAGTGTAACGTGAGGGAGCAGCTGGGCAGCAATGAAGGAAGAACGCGGAGCCCTAAACAAGACAGAACAAATGGCAAATTGGTAACAGTCATCCCTGCTGTTCTCCAGGTCACACATGCAGTGCTTTCTCAGGTAGGAGCTTCCAAAATGCTCAGCAGCCCTTCAGCTTATAGAGGTTAATGGCTGTGCAGAATGTCACGCTTTATAAACACCGATTCCCCACCAAGCATGCAGTCCAGTGCCTTTCTTGCAGACTGCACACACAAACACCTCACAGAACTCAGGATGGCTCCAGAATGATAAAACTGACACGGCACAATATCAGTTTGAACTTCCAGCACAGAGCGCCCGACTGCCCAGTCCAGGACGGGTGCTGCTCTCAGGAGACAATCATAGCTGAAACTCTTACCTCTGCAGCATGTGATAGATCATTTCCTGACTCTGATCTGCAGGCTCCTCCATGCTGTCTGTGAAGGAATTAACAGATTGCAACTGCTGCTATTTTGGTTTTTCCTTTACTGCAGCTCAGAACCCAGCAGCGCAGAGCAGCGCAGAGCTTCCCGTGCTCGTACGGCTCTCCTTGAGGCAGCGGCACTTCCCGGATTGCTTCAGTCTTTTAACCTTTGTCCCCTGCCTTCTACCAGCCTCTGTCACTCTTTCTTCCTGTGACGCAGCACACATAGCAGCCTCCCTGCCGCGCCGGGGGAAAGCAGCTGATCAGGGACAGAGGAGCCCCCAGTTACGTAAGGAGCTTCGCGCAGCTCCGTGCTGCGTGCCGGAGCCCCACGAGGATCCCGCAGGGAAGCGGCTGCACAGCTGGCTCCCCACCTGCCGAGCCCCCAGCAGGCAGCACAGCCCCTGCTGCCACGGAGGCAGCTGTTACAGGCCGGCTGCAGTGCCCATCAGCTAGAGAATTCATTCAGCAAGCGGAATTCTGTATCAGGTGTGCACAGAGGGTGGGGAGGCGACAAGGAGAGCACCTCCATGCAGGCACACAGAGCCCAGCGGTGATCCGGGCGGCAGAGCACACAGACGCAGGCCTGAGGCTGGGACGGGTCAGCCAGGATTTCAGCATCTCAGTTTCTCCACCCATTAAAGAGAGACGAGCTCGCTCCAATCGCTGCAGGAATAAGCACCCTCCAAACAAAGGTGCTGAGGTCCTGCGGGGCCTGGAACAGCCCTGCAGAGAGGATGGATGTTTGCCCAGCACCAAGCTTGTGCAGGAACAAACAGATTTGCATTGGAACTCAACACAGCAACTGGATTACACCTTGACATGTTGTGACATTGGGGTCCGCCCCAGCATAGGGCCATGCCCAGGTAGCACAGCCCTTATTTCAGGCACACACTTTCCAAGAGTCTGAGCAAAAGCTATGCAATTATCCAGGAAGGAATCACTCAATAATAATAATAATAATAATAATAATAATTTAAAGAAAAAAAAAAGAGCAAACACCCAGAGAAAATAGACACATTATGAAGACAGGCAACGCTGAGCCCTGAAGAGCAAGGTGAGGTCACAGTGGGAAACAGGGAGCTAAGAATAGCCAGGCAGCGTGAGCAGGGACTGACAGCGAGCACCACGTGTGTGATAAAGCACAGGCAAACGATTCTGTGCAGATCCAATTCCGTCAAGCATTGTCAGCAGGAGGGCAAAGCAGGACAGCGACATGCAGTGGTGGTGAAGAAGAACGTCACGGGGAAATAATCCAAGTCAGGCACCAGACAGCTGATAGTGAGGGAAAACTGAATAACCAAACAAAAACCCCAAAGCCAGGCAGGTCAAGGATTTAAGCTCCTGACACTGACGTGCAGCACAAAAGCCACGCCACCCTCCCCCACATGGATGGCTGCAGAAGAGAAGCCCCAGCCCTGCAGGTCAGAGGGGACTTGCATCAGCATCGTGCTGTTGTACAACACTGGTTGTGCTGGAATAAGCCAAGAGGAGTGTCGGATGGAAGGCACGATGAGATGGCCCTGCTCTCCTTTGCACGGGGAACAGTCTGGGGCACAGTCCCTAAAGAAAGAGGTAAAGCATCCAGAGAAGAGCAGATGAAAACAACTGTGGGTCTGACGAACAGCCCAGGAAGTGAAGGGGCTGCCAGCACTGGATGGGCCGGGTGAGAATGCCCAGTGACAGCCTTTAAATACAGGAAAAGAGGACAAGAAAGATTCCTGAGAACAGGAAGTAATGAACTTGAATTATAGCAGAGAGCACGCGATAGAAAACCTTCCAACAGTGCTGCAAATGCCAGCAGTGGGCAGAAGGACCGTGCAGGCTGCTTGTGGGAACAAGGTTTCACAACAGGTTCACGCAGTCCCTGATCAGGACCGGCTCAGCATCCAAATGACCAGACCTTGGGGCAAACATGCAGCCCAGATGACTCCTGGGATCCCCTCCAGCTTGACACTTTATTAATTCCCAGATAAAAAGCAGAGGCTGTGTTTGAGTGTATTAGACATCTGCCTAGTTACTGACAGCCTCTCTCACGTGCCAGCTTACTCCCTCTTTGAAGAAAAGTTCAGACCACCCAACAGTGGCAGAAATTCCTCATTTAATTCATTTTAATACAGAAGCCTGTAAGAAAAAGCCCCGTCTCGAGGTACCTCCCAGCACCACGTCCATCCCAACAGCCCCTCGGCCCAGCACAGACCCGCTCCTCCTGTATGCACAACCCCATCTGGACACCTGCTTGCCTGAGCTCTGCAAGCTCCTGCTTCCCCAGGCCAGCTGGGAGGCTCCCACCAACCCACCAGTTCCCAGAAGGCCATCACAAGGGCACAGACTTAAGAAATATCAGATTCAGCTTGATAAAATCTGCATTGCTTCCTCTGCTGGACTTGCAAAGCCCACCACATATTAGGTGACTTCACCGGACACGTACTGCGTATAGAAAATGGTACATTCTGCCTCTTTCTGAATAAAATTCTTGCATGATATTAAATCTCCTCAGTTTTTGATCCTGACTTTAAGATTTACAGTTATTCAACGTAATTGGAATTTATTTTTCAGTTTTTGTGAAATCTCTTTCCCAAATATTTGCCCACGCTCCAAAAAGGCCTACCCATAGCTCCCGACCCTCATAGCTTCCAACCACCGTAGCTGCAAGGAAACAAATCCTACAGCTCCACACAGCCTCATGCTAGAGAACAGCTTCAGCTGGGTTAAAAGCACTCATTGTGCTTCTGCTACAGCATCAATGGAGACGATCGGCCGCAGCATCCCAGCAGAACGGCGCCACACGAGGCTGTGTCACTGCCATACATCGCTTAGCAGCACACGCACAACGCCCGCTCCCTAAGCACAGCACTATTCAGAACCCAGCCGGCAAACAGCATGTGAAAAGCACCCCCCTCCCTGGGGGCTCGGCCTGCAGGCAGACAAAAGGGAAGCCTGCGTGCTGTCGTGAGAAGCCCCGCGCTGGTTGCAGACATACCTGACGCACATCGCAGCCAGGAGCCTGCACTGATCCCAGCACTGCAGCATGCCCAGCGCTGCCGGTGACGCTGCAGTCTGCTCCAAAGGCAGCGATGCATGAGCTGGTGTGCGTGCAAGGCAGCCGTGAGGAGGCTGCAGCACAGACATACACACACACACACACACACACCCTGAGAAAAGACTGTTCTTTTTTTCCCCATGTTTGGCCTGCACAGGGCGTGGAGGGAGGACAGCTCTTATCAGTTTGGGATTTCTGTTTTGTAATCTGTACTTGCATTGTAATATGTGCGTGCATCCGGTGCGGGCGGCAGGACTTCATGAAGCATCCACAAAACCTGCCCTGGTGCTAGGCCTGCCCCTGCAGCCCATTCCGCAGGAGGCAGGGGGAAGGAGCAAGCACACGTGTAAGCCAGCAGGCAATGCAGACCTCGGCAGCCAGAGCAAAGGGCGGCTATGGCTGGAGGAACGGACGCTGGGAGGCAGCGATCCAGACTTACTCAAAGACAGCCTTTCCTGCAGCCTTAAAGAGACAGAACTGTTGGCTTGAAGGCAGAAATTGCCAGAAGTCAGCGTCTCAACACATTAACCAAAACCAGCAGAGTCTCATCGCAGCCCTGACACAAGGCTGGGCCCAGGGATTCCAGAAAGCAAACAAAGGATACAGCACAAATTACACCGGCCTCCTGGCGAGATAACTTCACATTCATACCGATGCAATTTTAAACAGCAATCAAGGAAGGTATGCAGCCTAAAGCAGGAACGACGCACCGGAACAGGCTGCCCAAGGAGGCTGTGGATGCCCCATCCCTGCAGGCATCCAAGGCCAGGCTGGATGTGGCTCTGGGCAGCCTGGTCTGGTGGTTGGTGACCCTGCACACAGCAGGGGGTTGGAACGAGATGAGCATTGTGGGCCTTTTCAACCCAGGCCATTCTGTGATTCTAGGATTCAAAACAACACAATCCAAACCAGTACACACTGCTAGGACTCCTCTATAAAAAATACAGAGGAATTGCTGAGTGCTATGGCCACAAGCCCCTTCCCTCTCCTTCCAACTTCCCTTTCAGAACCCATTTCTCCATCACATCCCTCCTGCTGAAAGCCCAGCACCCAATTTCTAGCACCACATTTCAATCAAAATCCACACTCCAGTTCCTAAAACCCCAAAATACCTTCACTTCCACCTCCCTGTGAGGTATGAAACTCTATGTGTTCCTGCAGTAACAGCCTAACACTCTCCAGACGAAGCCCTGCCACCGAGATAAATGCTGTAAAAGACAGTTACACAGCTGTGAGCAGATCTGAAGCCCTTTCACAAAGTTTTGGACAGATCTCCTCTGCAGGAAAGAAAGAATGCATCTTTTGTACCAGCCAGAACCAAGGGGTGGGTGGGAGAGTTTCGTGCAGTTTATCACTGACAGTTTTTGCCTCACACAGGCAGCACAGCGGGGCCCACCTATGACTGCAGGACACATGTGGGACCATATGGCTGGTCTTAAAGGCAGAGTTACAACAGGGTGTCAGGAGATCCAAGTTATTCTCTACCCTGGAGATTCAGCATCACACAGCGACACTTATGCTAACAAAGGGATGGAACTCAGCCCTTTGCTTTGGCAGGGGTCCCTCAAAGATGCACGGCCTTATTTCAACAGCTTGCAGGAACACGCAGCACTATCACTGCCTCCTTCTGCTGAGCCAGCAGCAACCGAGTGCGTGCAAAGGAAAACGTTTCAGCAAACGTTTTATTGAGACCCGAAGGCCAGCATCTCTGCTGGTGCACTGTCAGAGCTAAGAGCTGCGACACCTCTAAAAGTGTGGCTTCCAGTTGCTGCAAGTGGATTGCCAGGTGATTTCGTACACCCGCTTCATTGCTTATGAAACCAGAGCCCTGATGGACAAACACCAGAAGGCATGCAGGATTTCTTCTATTTTAAACAAGAATTTGATACTGGATGCTATCTTTAAAACTAGGAATTAAATACAGCATCAGCCAAGAACAATTTCTTAAACAAAACAAACCGACCCAACACACCCTCCATGCGGCACTCACTGAGAAGTTACCTCATCTCCCACTGGCACCTCAGGAGCACAACTAACAGCCCCTGCACAGCACAGAGCACCACATCCATGGGACTGCTGCCCCAGCTGGGAGCACCGAGCTCAAACACAACACAATTACAGCCAAAACAAAAAGGCAAAGGAAAAACAGTACGTCCAGTCCTATCACCTAGAGGTGCAAAATGCAACAGAGAGCAAATTTGGTTGGCCTAAGCTGCATGCAACCACTTCCTTTAAGGATGCTCCTTGCCAATGTTCAGTGCTACAATTAACTGAGCAAGGAAGAAATTGACACAAGTTTTATCAGTGATACTCTTTAAATAAAATACAACCACAAGAAAGGAAAGAACCAGAACTTTCATGTGCACAGCTACTCTTCCAGCACACACTTTCATTAAACTCTGGTGTAACAGACACTGATTGGAAGTTCATTATCAGATCATGGCTTTCTCAATCCCATCTCTAGTAGTCAGCTAGCTCAATCAAAGGCCTGCACAGATATCTAGTGGTGTGAAGCCTGTATTGTACAGCCTGTCCCAGAAAGACAGGCTTTAGCAACAGCATAAACACTTACCCAGATCAATAAGGCGATAGATGGAGCAGCACAGCCACACACGCTCTGCATGCTCAGATGAAGAAACACGAGCTGGCACTCAGCCTGCCCTCAGCTGGGCCAGGCCCTATCGGTCAGGCACCACAACCCGACCTCAGCAGCACCTTCCAGCTCAGACAAAAGACCTGTGAGGTTTCGGGCATGGAGCAAACGCCAAGCAGCGCAGTGCAGCGCCCAGCCATGCTGCACGAAGTGACAACGTGATGCTGCTTTTTACTGAATGAGTTTCTTTGCTATAAAACAACAGCTCATGAGAGCTAATGACCAAGGAAGAATATTCCTAATTAGCAACGTCATTTTCATACCGACGGGGTGCTCCTTCCAGGAGTGAAAATTTGCTTGGGAGATCAAGATAAGTGCTGGGACAGCCGCTGCACAGAAGGCACAGCAGCAGCACTCAGTGTTACAGGGCGGGACAGACACCTCCCAGATAACCTCCACAAGGCAACAAAACGGCTAAACTTCAGTGATCTGGAGCACGAGAGGGAAGAACAACTTGATAGCTGACAGCCAGCCCTGCTCTTCCGGGCCTCCTGCGCTGCTCCAGCCATCAGAGCAATAGGCGCTGTGCTGCCATGCTGTAACGGATCGCCCAGGTGCACTCACACAACCCTTCTGCATCTGACTCCGTTCTCTAATTTAGAGATAATTGCTCCCTGAGAAGGACTGCTCTGCAGCAGTCACTCACCTCAATACAGGCCGTTTCTGTGGTTAGCTAACCAAACCTTCCTGTGTGGTACAGCGGGGCTAACCAGAAAATGGAAAGATTTTTGGCAACTCCTGGAGAAGACATCCTCCCTCAGATCCGCAACTTGTCTGAGCAGTACTGCACACAACTCCTCACCCAATTCGGCTTTCACTCTCCAGAAAGAGTTGCACCTTTGTGATTGTCAAAAGAAAGCTGTAAGCAAGAATGGCAGTGTTCCATTAATTCACTGTCACACCGTGACTGCAGGCAAGCTGTTCACCTTGTCTTTGTCTCAGTTTCCCCATCCGCAAACATTATTTGGAAATCTTTTGATGAAAGAGGCTGCCATCCTGGAAAACCATTTCCATTCATCCCACCTTATCTTAGAAAAACAGCCCAATGCTGAAACTTCTCTTTTATTTATTTGAATTGGCATTTCCCTCCAATTTAACTATAAGTCAAGTACCCTCAAAACAGAACGCCAAAGTAAGCAAGTTACAACAGAGGTGCTCAAGGTTGCACATCTATTGCATTACAGCCCTCTCGTGCCAGGCAGTGTCCTCGAAGTTGCATGCAGACACTGCTTGCTTTTCCTGCTCTCCTGTTGCCTGTTTCACAGTAGTGGTTCTTCTGCTCCTCAGATGTACACAGTTACAAGACTATAGCTTTTCCCACTTCAAATTTACCTTTTTTTGGCTGCCTAATTATTACAACGGACAGGCAGGGGAAAGGCAATCCCCTTCAAACTTGCGTCAGGTTTTCTATCTGCTGTATTGCCACCAGCTGGCTGACCACATCCAGCAGCACGACCAGAACAACTCCCAGCTATGGACCACTATCACCCCCTGGCCCCAGCCCAGAGGCTGTGCATGTTTTCAGAGGCTGTCTCCATAAGTGACAAGGGTACCACCAACAAAAAGGACAAATAAAACAGTCCTCCTCCCAGCTGTGAGGCCAACATCTCCCTGAGCTGCAAGCAGTAGCTACTGCATTAAGCTTTGGTTTACTGCCACTTCACAGGTTACCAATCATTTCTTTAATCCGAATTTTCTCTATCCAAAACAAAAACCATCCAAGAACCACAGCAAAATCTTTTGAGGCCAAACCCAGAACCGAGATACAAAGGTGAGATTGATTAGCATGCAGCTTGCAAGGAGCAGCTTCAGGCTTTCTTGGGAATCGATAGGGTAAGAGTCTGAAGCTGAGATATTTATCCGTACCTCATATGGTTTGCCAGGCCATCTTGAGCACTAGGAAGTCCCAGGTCTGAAAGGGAATCCGAGCAGACAGAAACAGGGGACAGAGACCTCTCCTTCTCCTCTAGCAGGTCAAGTTTCACCAAGGAGCTTGTCTCATCTTCTGAGTTATCCTCTGACACAGAACCAATAATAAAGCGAGAGTGAGGGTTCATCTCCAGGGGCTTAGCAGGTTGGGAAGAGTCTTCCATGGCTCCTCCAAATTGAGCTCTCAGCACTTTAAGGGGCAAAGGAAAGAATAAAACAAAACTCAAGGTTAATATCTCCTATTGCAGAACAAATAAGGCAAAGCAAGGTTTGCTTCCAATTGGAAATGCAATGGTACAACACCAGAACACAATAGCTGAACCTAGACAGGAGTCCAGGACAGTAATTTCTGTTCCAATCACTGACTCTTCTGTTTGCACAAGGACTCTGAATTCAAAGCAGCTGCAAAACCTGCTGGTTTCTGCAAAACCTACAAAGCTGCAAACGGTGCTTAAAAGAGGAAAATGTCAGGCATTCTTTCTTACATCTTTTCCAAAGACCCCACGTTACTTAGGATTCTTTCGGGAATCTGAGCTGACCTACTGAAAGCTGGGGAGCACAGCACACAGCGCCCTGACTGCAGTGCAGGGCTGCTTTATTCCTAACCTGAATCGACCAGTCAGTGAAGACTTCAATCTTCTAAGCTCATTCACATCTGAGGATCACATCAGCAGGATGACTTTAACAGCACTAACAACACAGTGCTGTCACAGGGCAAAGGCTCACTCCATTCATCCTTTCCTCTTCCCTTCTCTGCTCCAGCTACACGCTCACTCTGCACACTCCCCACCAGCTCTGATGCTTTCCAGACCACTTGAGTGTCACAGCTGCCACCAACAGACTAGTATGATTTCCTGCGAGGTTAGCAAGTGGGAAAGAAAGAACGTGAGATGGAGACCAAAGCAGTACCTCAGAGCACAGCCAGGACAGGTGGGATGGTGAATGACTGTCTGACACGTCCTGCTCCGCCCAACTTTGATGCATCCACACGCTAATGGAAATCAAATAATCAAACCACTAGGCATGTTTCTGCACTAACCTCTTGTTATCCGTGCAATCTGAGCGGTTATCCACTTCCAAAATGAACTGGAAAATAAAAGAATTAGCAGGTAAATATTGCTATAAAAACACTCTGCATGCAATAAATAAAACAGTAGAGAACTGTTGTGCAAAAAAAAAAGAACAGAAAGGCCCACACATGTGGGGCCACCGAGCAAAGCAGGAGCTAAACCTGGGATCCCCAGGTAGTGCACACAGGACAGGAAGACCCCAACGCCCTGCACGCAGTTTTGCACTGTCTTTATAAGAAATGATACCCCATGCCAGTGCTACCAGCTTACGGCTTCTTTTTCCTCTGCTGTCTCTGAACTTCTCAATCTGCTGGCCACTTTCAGCTGAATCTGATGGTCAAGAGCAAACCCCAATGATAATTAGAACCCTCAAGAAAAAACAGGAGCTAGAAAACACAGCCAAGATACCATAAAACCAGGAGTTACCTGTAAGAGAAAGTGTAGTAATGGCGGTGCAGCACTACAGACAAGGACAAGGCAGGGAGCAGCCATCGCAGGGCCCCAGCCCCGCCAGAGGTTTGTTACCATGCAGAAAAGATGGGCTTGGTGCCTTCAGCACCATGCTGACACCCCACAGGAAGGAGGGCTGCGTCAGCCCTGCCAACATGGGCCGTGCTATGGGGCAAGCACAGGGATGCACCACGAGCAGTGTGATGGGAACATGACAGCTTACATCCGGCACACAGGCAAAACCAGACCATGTTATAACACTTAACAGGACACGACCTAAGCTCTAATTAGAACACACACAAGGAGTTTATAGACATCGCAATCCTTGAGCACCATTTCTTTCTTCCCACCAGTAACTGAGAATTAAAAACAGATCCGACTGGCTTATGCAATTTTACCGTGGCCGTACCGACTGAATTATTCAGACCCAACTCTGCTGACATCACTCCTCCCACAAACTCCAGTTTCACCTGGGCCAGGGGCAGTTCATTTTACAGGGAGATGTCCTTAACCATTTGATGACTGGAAAGCCACAGACGCCCACCCAATACAGTGTTAGACGGTGGATCTGCCTGCCTCTTTGCGAGGCTGGAGGAGGGAAGCAATGGGAAGTGTGGCTGCGAGGTCTGCGTCCCTACCTGAGAACGCAGAAACTAAACCATGAGATTCCATTAACCCGGCTGCTCAGATGGGGCTCATTCCCATGCTCAGATGGAAAGCTTTGATCACGTCGGCTTTGTACACGTAAACACGAAGACAGCACAATGTGCACATTTCCATCACAGCTCCCAGAGAATTTCATCCAGGTGGATTTACTGTTGGCAAAACCATCAGCACTGGATCTGGGATGCAGCCAAACTAACACCAACTCTTTTTAATAAAGGAAGGGGCTATTTAAAGAACTTACACTTCAATAACTATATTGTCAAGGCTTTATTTTTTGCCCTGAGTAAAGAAGGAAGCAGAGCAACACAAGGGAAGCCCCTCAGGCAAACGCCCCATGAGAAGCCCCAAATCCCAGCGCTGCGCTCCAACAACCGCGCCGACGCATCGCGCGCAGCTCAGCCCCACGGCGCCCAGCTGCCCGCAGAGCGCCACGCGGCTGCACTGATGCACTTCTCAGCCCCGCAGGTGCGTCCCAAAGCCGTGAGCTCTGCTGAAGCCCTGTGACCAGCTGTGAACTCAAACCGGCATCAAACCGGACAGAAGCTCGGCTTGTTCTCAGTACGCTGACATTCATTATCCACGTTTTACTTAATCGTAACGTTCTCAGGGGGGCAATTAAAACATCTGACTTCTTAGAGACGTCTCTGCAGATGCCTTTTGCTCTCCCTGCTGCGAACAGAACAGCAGCGTTCCATGGAAGCACAGTGCACTGCATTGGCCTCCTGAAGCCCGGCTGGCGGAGGTCGGGCTGCAGCTCCTGACCCCAGCAAAGCACTGCACGCTGCTGGTGCGCCGCGACCCTCTGCAGACGTTCCACGTGTGTAAAGAACACTGAATGATCACTACAAAATAACTGCCTGCCTCCTCAGCCATTCACACGCCCTGTGCTTATTTCTGCAGGTAGCAACTGTTGTCAAATGGGCTAACTTGCACATGTACACCAACAGAACCTCTACACTACAGCGGGATACGTCCGGAGAACTCCATTGAGCAGGGATTAAGAACATGTAATGTTATGCACCGTGAGCCTGCTTAATTACACAAACACGGGTTAAATCACAGTTTTATCTTGCAGAATCTGAGCCACACTCCTTCCTCCTGAAGGAACCAGCTCCCATCAGAAGCCAGAGCTACATAACACGTTCCCAGCTCCCCAGCTCCGCAGACATTAAGGCATTTAATACCCAAATCATGCTCTTTGTATGCCTAATGCTACAAGCAATGAAAACTCCACAATCCAAATTTACAGATGGACTCGTTTTTGCCTGAGGGAGAGCAAAACTCCATCACTTCTCCACAACTCTACAGCCATAAAGAAACAAATCTGGCTTGCCAAAAAAACACACACATAAAAACATTACATCTTAGAAGTTTTCATGACGAGCTTTCCTTTAAGGTGGTTTTTATTCTTGTAAACTATACCCAGGCATGAAGCTTACTTAACAGCAGACAGAAACCAAGTTCTGTATGTTTTTCAAACCACCCCACTCTGAAAAAGGACTTACATTGCTGAGCAGAGCTGCACAGCGCCTGCAGAGGGCTGGGAGCTGAGTCCAGAGATGCTTCTGTGCCCACCCGACCTCCTGAGCCATTCCCTCCTGCAGCGTGGCTGCTCCATGTGCGCTGTGCCCCAACCACGCACTGCCCCGCTGCCTGCCCCCAACTGCTCAGTGACCATCCAACGCCCAGAGAAACTCTTCTGCTTTTTCTGCATTGAAAAGCGGTTTGCAAACTCCCACATGCATCCACAGGTGGAAGTTCTTGTTGGATTTTAAGGCTCACATCATCTATCTGAAATACACAGACAGCTCAACGTCCATTAGGGGTATGCGCTTCCAGGTCCCCCCCAGATAAAAACACTTATCTGTCATTTCCACCAAGGAAACATAAAGGAAAGAAGCAGAGCCTGCATTCACACCAGTCGCACTTTGCTAAGTCACTCGGGGCTGCGTCCAGCTCCCACTGCCTGAGAGCACCAGCACGGCCGGATACCCGCAGCCCGCTGCTCCGGGATGGACTACAATATCACTGCGAACCAACTATCAACGTGGTACGTCGCACCCGAGAACCCTCACAAGAAAACGGAAAAGATAGCACAGAAAGTGAAGAGCGCAACAACGCGGCACGGCGCTCCCAGAAGGCCGGGCCCTGCCCTACAGCCCCGCCGGGCCCGCGGAGCTCAGCCCACCGCCGGCTGCGGGAGGGACCGCTGTCCCACGCCGCACCGGGTCCCGGAGCTCGGCCACGCCGCGCCCATCCCCGCGCACGAGGCAGCGCGCCGCCCGCATCCCCGCGCCGCGGAGGCCGGGAGGGTCCGAGGGAGCGATCCGAGCCCCGAGAGCCGCGCCCACGCGGGACGCCCACGGAGCCTTCCGCTCCCCCCCGGGCCGCGCGATGCCGGCGGGCCCGGCCCCACGCGCTCCCCGCGGATCGGGCCCCGCCGCCTCCTCCGAGCTTGCTTCGGCCCTCATCACCCCATGCGCCGCCGCCCGGCTGGGCCCGGAGCGGCCCTGCCCGGCCCGTCTCGCCGCTCACCTCAGGGTGCCGGGCGCAGTGGAGGCGCCGCGGGCCCCCGGCCTGGTGCAGGGCAGCGGCAGTGCTGGGGGCGCGGCGCTGCACCCCCATTCCCGGTCCCGCCCTCGGCCCCGCCCCCCC
>JACDJE010000010.1:1403143-1441085 GCA_016647715.1 Pavo muticus | reverse complement strand
CGGCCCGGCCCCGCCCCCCGCCGCCGCGGTGGTGTGATGCGAGGGGTTACCTCGGGTCAACCACCCCTAACCCCTCCCCTCCCGCCGCCCGGCCGTCCGCCACTCCCATTGGCTGGCGGCTGGCGCGAAGCGGGGGGCGTGACCAATCGGGAGGCTCCCGCGGGGCGTGGCCAATGAGGAGATGCCGATGGCCTGAGCGGCGCAGCGCGGCGCGCCCATTGGCTGCTGGCGGAGGGGGGGGCTCCCCCTCCCGCGATGCGTTGGCGCGGCCCGGCGGCCCCCCGCGCGTCCCTTCCCCGCGCCACGCGTTCCGGAGCGGCGCGGCCGGAGGTCCCGAGGACGCATTCAGTGCAGCGCAGCCCCGATGCGTCCTCGCGTGGCAGCGGGAGCCTGCTGCGGGGCTGCGTGGCCCGGTCCCCATCCGCCACACAGGCACGGGTGGGTGGCCGAACCCATCGGACGGTGGGGGCACCGCCTGAACCCTCCCTGCGATCCCCTCGGCCGCAGCAGCACGCAGTGAATTAGTGCCCCCTGGCTGCTGTGCCCTGCCTTACAGGGAGTGCTGCAGTTTGGCGCTCGTGAGCGCCGCGCCTCTAATTGCTGCGCTCCGAGGTCCCGTTGTCTGTGCGGGCTCCGGGCACGCAGCCAGCGCAGGCCGGGTAGCTGCGTGCACACCCGGAGACCCGGCTGCTGCTCTCTCTACAGCTGGAGAATTTCTGAAGTAGACCAAAGGACGGTGATGGCCCCGAGCATACGGTGCTGAGCCCACCATGGCGGCACCAGGCAGTGCCTGCAGCACTGACAGCAGCTACACGCAGCCTTACCTACCCCGGGTAACCACAGGTTGCTTGGCACATCCCGGCCCTCCGAGCACGGTCATGCCGTAACCTGCATGCTGCTCTGCCCTGCCCACGTCATCCCTCAGCTAATAAATGCTATCCAAATACGCTGGAGGAGTGATTGCTACATGTCGTTAAATCTTGTAGCAACTCTCTGGTTCAAGGGCAAAAAGAGAAAAGCATGCAAGAAATAGCAAGAAATCGATCAACGTGAAGAAGAAAGCAGGGGTTTGGAAAGCGCTGTTGGAATTTGACAGGGATAGCAGCCCACGGCCGCCCTCCAGCAGCAGCTCGTTCACCTCTGACGTGGCCTTTCCGCAGGCGGATCCCCGCACACCCCGCTCCAGGACAGCTGCCAGCAGCCCCTCAGAGGCCAGCAGCCCGCTGACAGACATGCAGCACGGAGCGCCTCCCAAACATTAAATTATGTGAACTGTACACAAGCAAATCAAAGCTTTGCACTTCCTGTATCTCACAGCTGTTCTTTCCCACCGAAGCCAGCAGCAATACCTCTAATTACTGTGAGCAAGTATTGGTGGGAGACTTTGTACAAGAAAATGCCATTTGGGAGGAATTACAGTAACTGATGTAGGGCTGATACAGTGCAGGGTAAGGAGCACCCAGCAATAATGATTTGCCACGCTGAATCACAACCTGCTTTTAGGCCATTCAGTGAAATTTCTGGGACTTCTATAGAAGCAGAAATGCATTCTAAGTTTCCCATAACTTTAGACTGAAATAAAGAACTGGTTAAAACGTGTTCAAGCTTCAAATTGTGGACAGCAATAATACGAACACAGTGTTCCACAAATTTCAGACACTTTGCAAGGGCAGGGAATTGTAACCAGTTCTGCTTCCTGGGAGGCGGGGGTGTTGGTTAATGCACATCCTTGTCCCACTGTGTTCAGCCATGGGGCACAGCACGTTACCTTGCATGGCTTACAAACACGTGCTGTTTACACGTGGAACCCTGCAGCGTCTGATGAACGGACTCAGATGTGATCGACCCAATTCGTTTATTAAAGTTCTCACATCACTTATACACCTTTACAGGTTTTCTAGCTTTCCCATTCGCCCCTACATGTCAACAGAGCACTCTACAAACACTCCTTAACCGTTCATGCAGGCACTTCTCCAGCCAGAGCTGTGAGATGTTCTTTCTTCTTCTAGAGGTGTCCTTGGTTCTCATGCTGTTTATCTTGTTCCACAGCTGCTGCTCTGAACAGTTTTTCTTGTGTTCCCACAGAACCGCTCCTCCTCAGACTCTCTAAAAAGCAATCATAGCCTTAATAATGCGAGTAAATCATTTCCCAAAAGAATACAGGGAAAACGTTCCTACCTTCCATGAGGCCAAAGCAGGGTTCCATGGCTCTTCCCCAGGCTCTGGTAACATCACCACTGCAGACACTGGAGGAGCATTCCAGGTGAGGGGGTGGTGACGCCATGCACGCTGGCACAGCTTGCGTCCTGGCAGGTGAAGAGCAGAGAAGAAGGTCAGATCGGATTTTTAAAGCCAAATGATGTTTTGGCTATTTGCAGATTTTAAACATCAGAAATGAAATACAAACCCTTCGCAACAGCACCAGCAGCTGCGTGTCCTCAAGGATAACCACAACCCTGCCTCTGCCTGCTGGGTGAGCTGCCAGCCCACTCAGTCCATAAGCTGTGCTGTTCGTGGCCCTCAGTTCTCTCACCATCTCAGAAGTGTCCCAAGATGCGTTGCAAATCTGCAGAGTTCGGCTTGTGCCAGCACCCCAGCCCAAAGAAAGAGCAGAAAGAATCACAAAGCGAAACCGAGGGCTGTGCTGGGATGGGAACACAGCAACAGCATCAGGCAGCCACGTTAAAAACAACATTTAGTTGTTGGAAATTATTTAAAATCTAGTTTTCAATATTTTTGAGTTTTTATTTACAAGGCTGAAAAGCACTGGAATCCTAGTGACTATCTTGAGAACGTTGCATAGAAATTAACAAGCATGGAAGTACCACTTTAAAAGGGGATACAGAAGTGAATTCTCATATCCAAGCCTTCAGAACAGCCCTCCCTAACAAACACCACGGGCACTACAGACACATGCTCACACGTGCCTAGTGAGAACACGCTCACTGACACGATGGTGAAATCCTCCTCTGCAAAGGATCCTGACAGATCTCCCTGAGACATCTGCACACGGCGTTTCCCAAGCAGAGAAGCGAGCGGACATTCTACTTGATTTGCATGAATACACTATTTCCAAAATAAAGGATGAACTCAACTGCTGATTTAATGTTGATTTGCAACCACGTATTCTTCCCGCTGTGCTCTGGGTGGGAGGGCTGGGGGGGGTTTACACCTCTCAGGAAGATTCAGATGTTTGGTTTTTTTCACACTGGACAATGGTGAACGGCATACTTACTTATTCTACAGCCATTCCTTATGACGGGTGTAAAGTTTCAGCTTATGGGAACTGGATCTCACTTAGGAACAAACTCGGCACCTCAGGAAAATATTTAGCAGTTCCTCTGGGTTATCAGTCACACGAAACGCCAGGGGTCACCTCAGATCCAACAAAACCAGTCTACCTTTCCTCTTGTGACTGGGGACACAAACCTGTGTTATTCAGCACCTAAAAGCCAGAGACTTTGGAGAAAGAAATTTCTGTCACCACCTTTTGACTAATGTAGAAAATGCCAGTAGTCCAAAACCAATCCACCCTGCGACTAAAGCAACCTCACCAGGACTCTTTGCTTACAGCTGCACCCATTTTGGCTGCAGGATTTGCTGGGCTTCACTGCCCCATGAGCTGTGGGGTTTCACTCTGCAGGGCCAGCAGGCAAGCACAGGCTCCCACCCTTTCCTAAGCATTTGCAGCCCTCAGCATCGACATCCAAAGCCACAAAGGGGCTGGGCTGTGTGGAGGTGCGGGTTCTGTTGGCTTCTAGAACAGGTGAGCCCATAGCAGCCAGCATCTCCACGGCAGCCCCAGAGCCCGGGGCCCTCCCAGCTCCACACACCAGCATCGCCCATCGCAGCGCGCAGCCCTGAGATCTGTGCTCAGGACACACCTCAGCTGGGACAAACCTACTGAAAGGGAGTTTGACCGACAGAGAAGGCTTTCTTCAGGTCTATTTCTTACCAAAGTCCACATTTGGCTGGACTGGGTCGGAACTAGAAATCTGTACAATCTGTGGTGAATTGAGACATTCACTTCAAGCCCTGCATGAGTCACCCACTGTAAAGGTACAGGAGTTTTCAGCAGGACCATATGATTACAGAGCTGTTCTGGGAGCTCTGCTAATCAGCACAGTATCTGCTTAAACACCTGTGCAACAGCTCAGAGAAAGCAGTAAAGATAACAACGGCTTCAAGACTGTGAAGAGCAGGTGCAATTATGGTCACACTATTAATACTCAGCTTGGTGATAGTGCACAAGAGTCTCATCAGAGAAGGTGAGTTGCTCACATGGCTGCAAGTTCTAATTGAATATGGACTTTTTAGGAAATTTATACAAATATTTATTACTAAGGTTACATATTTTGTCACTTTACTGTGTGCTGAACTAAATCTCCATGCCCAACTAAGTCTCCATTGCATTGGCCCTCACCCCAAATTCTAGCACTTTTGCTGTCAGCAAAAAGTTGATGTTTAAAATTAGTTACCAAAAAAGGGTAGTACTGACCTAACTGCATCGCAGCCTGAAGGCACTCATCCTCCACTGCTCCCTGCAGACCTCAGGGACTACAGATGCCACGTGGGAAGCGCCTGGGCAGCCGGCCGTGTGCGAAACCTGGATGTCTTCCTGCAAGGTGAGAGCCCATGAGGAGGAGAGCTGTCACGGCTGTCAGGGGTATGGTCAACCCTTTCTGTTGTCTCAGCTCTTCCTCAGCCACCTGGCCAAAAAGGATTACAGTGGTCGTGCAGAATTCTAGCTCTGTATCGCTAGAAACCAAAGAGACCTTTATAATAACCTTAGATGGGTTGGTGTCACTTGCCTGCAATCACTAAGTGCAACATCTGACATTTTCAGCCAACTCTTGCAGCAAAGAAAGCAAAGTTACTGCAGGACTTACTGCAAAGCTGGACTGGATAGAGCTGCCCCTGCCTCATCACAGCGTGGTATCTGCGCCCAGCTCCTGGCACCTGAGTGCCAGGGCCGAGGGCCTCAGCTCTCACCCAGCATGAGGCCCCAAGGCAACAGGGACCCCCAAAAAGGATCTCTGCCTCTGGCCACTGATCAGGGAGCTGCCCGCAGCAGGTTAGGCTGCTGTGAGGTTAGCTGGTGCCAGTGTTGTCCTTGGGAGCGTAGAGATTATGATGCTTGGGCATTGGGTGGTCCAACATACACACAGAATAACAAAGGAAATAAGAACAGAGAACCTGCTTGAATTCTCCCCGCTGTAACACTAACACCAAGCTGTCTCTGCAGTTTCCCTACAGCAGCACATCCCTCACAGCTAACTGCTGGCTTGAGCCTCTCGCGGGAGGAACTTCACCTAACCTAAGAAAAACCTTTACTAACATTTAGCTCTTATCCTTTTCCAGCCCCTGGGATAGCTGAAACCAGAGGGACATTAAGCAGAAACCATAAAGTCACATTTCTGGAATGCTTTAGTCATCAAAGCTCTGTGCAAGTAAATCTGCTGCACCTGGAGAAGATGCACGGAGATGTGACAGAGTGGGTAGCGGAGGAATGCGCCGTGGAGAGCCTGCAGGTCATCCCCAGCACGGCGGGGGGACCCAACCACACCTGTGTCCTACGGACAGCCACGAGAAGGCACTTCCACAGGAGATTTATTTTCAGAAGCAAAGGTAAAAAGTTCAGTGTAGCAAATGTCTGTTTAAGAATATGAAGGGATAGCAGTCCTCGTTTTCATACCGTTGATATGGTAGTGGTTATTATTTGTACCTTCTCACTAAAAACAAAACAACGGAAGCTAGGGAGAGGTGCAGAGCTAGCACTGCTGAGAGGCTCACGTTATGGAACAATTCCATGCTGCTGTCTTCCCTTCTCTTGGGAGAGACAGGAGATTTTGGCAAATACAGTCTCCAATATTAATAGAGAAGGAAAATTCTGCACACTGGGAAATGGCCTCCCGGCAAGGAAGCGCCTTGCCTCTGGATGGAGCATGGAGCAACTGCCCGGCGCTCCATCACCTCCCGTCAGCTGCTTCAGCATGCAAGTTATTCTAGAAACTGCTTCAGGTTCTTCAGTTCAAAAGCAACAAATCTCCAGCTTTGCAACTTGTCCTTTCCAGTGTTCCTGGCAGTGACTTCGAATCACACCATAACACCAACACCGCTCCAGCAGCAAGTTTTTTCCAACTGCTCCTCTGCCCCACGTGTGCACCCGGAGCAGCAGACTGCCCAAGGTAGGTGCAGCTCTCCCTGCTGAGCCACAAAAGCAGCATCATGGTAGGTGTAAGGACGGGAGAGGGCAGTGCCCTTCACACACACAGCCCAGCCTGACTTCTCCCAGGCAGTAATTTCTCTGAATAATGACGCTGACCCAAATAAATACATTGTCCCGGGTCCCTGTGAATCCACAGCCGTAATAAGAAAACAGTATTTAAGCACTGACTTTCACCCATGTTCAAGCAAGGGCTCCTAGCTTTCCTTAAAGACCTCACTGGCCTTCAGCAGGAAGTTCCACAGTGCTGTACAGCACTTACATACCAGCTGCTTCTGGGGACCTCTCAGCAACTGAAAGATACCTGAAATATTTCCAAGTAAAAAGATTCTGAGATCCCAGAGATGTACAGCTTCCACTGAAGCCCATAGGAGACCCTGCACTGCTGCTCCGCTTAACCCACTTTACTCAGCCCAGCCAAACCAAAATGAAGAAGATCTCGAATGGTCAAAGGCTGGCAAACACATCTAAAATATATCTTTTGTTATCTCATTTTAGAGAGAATTCCATCTGCAGATGGCAAAGATAAGCTGATCAGACAAAATATCTTCATCTTCATGAAAGCGCTCATCGTTTGCATCCTGTTAGCTCCCATGATATGCTATATCATATTTTTCATACATGAAATAAGCCACTTGGTAAGTTCTTGAACACAACAGCTTCTCAGCCCAGTCCCATGAGAACTCTATCTACAGGTGTGGACAGAGCCTGCCTGCTCAGCCCAGCGGGACAAGGAGACGTGCAGGTGTCCTGAAGTCACCGCGCTGTGCTGACGGCGTCCATCTCAAACCCCTTCATGTGCTGGGACAGTGCTCCTCCTAGAGGAAACCTTGCTCCTCCTTCCCAGCAGAGCAGAGTAGCACATTAGCAGCTACTGCTAATGGCCGGCACGTCTTTTTGGTTGTGATCAGTTACTACCCAAATTACCGCTGTCGGTGTGAGGCGATTCTGTAGAAAGCAACCCAGAACAACCTTGTGCTGCTGGCCAGGTGCCAGAGGTACCCTGATGTCACAGGAAGGACAGATTAGGGGGTAGAAGAGCACAGGTAAGACTGTGAAAGGAAGGTTACCCTCTCTAGCTTTCCAGGCTGTAGGATGAACTATTTTAGCATACTGGTGAGCACATACATGCAAGGAGACACTGAGATCACACTGGGGCTGATATGCCAATTTACTTCTGTGAAGTCATATTACTTCGATGCCCAAACAGCCACTAATACTCACCATGGCCTGACCAGAGACAGTCTTTTCCTAGCATTGAGAAGTTGGTATTCCCCACCATCTTCTATTGAACCCTAACTGATTCTGCTTCTTTCCTAAGTGCCCGTGCCCTGACTGGATCAGCAGCAGATGGAGCAGAAGCAAATGCACGTCTGCAGCCTCCATCCCAGCAGATCACCATTCAGGAACACTCTCAGCCCTGCTACCTGAGGACAGAAAGAAGCCGGTGCTATGTTTTGCCTGACTCTCAGAATCACTTCCACAGGTATTACCAGCCTGTGCCAAGCAAATTTTGAGCGAAGGGTAGCAGGCCTCAGTGCAGGCAAATTTCAAAGTGAAAATGAGCTACTAGGCGGTAAGGAGATAGCCAAATCTGTGCCCCAGGGGAGCTGCGTGGGCTCAGCCTTGCACAATGACCTGCAGTGGCCATTGGTGAGGACAGAGGGAAGCTGGTCCTGTCAGCACTGGGAGGATGCATGAGTCCTTCACAGTCAGCTCAGTTTGGGGGCATCTAGGCAACAGTTACTGCGTTTGAAGGCTTCCTTCCACTTCCAAAAAACCTAAATACCCCTGCAGTCCTGGAAATGAGCTATTAAGGTGCCTTTTCATGAAGAAATGATTTAATCTATGTTTCCCACCCCATTAAGCAAACTGCTGAGGTAGAACTGCTATGCTCTACTCCTGCCTCACACTGTGTCTGCCACCTTCCCCATCTGCTGCCTCCTGCTGAGGCTGGAGAGCTTAGCCCTGCTGGCACACAAGAAACTCTCCAGATACTGCACATACAGAACAAACTGCTTGAGAACACTTAACTTGCAGGAGTTATCAGTAAATAATGAGAGGAGAAATGAAAATTACTTCATTTGTTAAAACTTCTGAGTAGGAAAAGGCAGAAGGCTAGCACATTATTCATTACAAATTATCCACTTAGACCTTCCTGTAGTGTAACGGTGCTGCGAGAAACGTGCTACAGTGGGAGGTTAGGAAATTAAACTGGGACCCTTAAGAGCCATTTCACACACGCCATTGAACAGCCATCAGGTGGTAACACCTTTTGGCCTCTCCTAAGCTGAAAACCATTCAAACAGAGTTGGGGCAGAAGGCTTTTTATGTCACTGCTACCCTTAGTTCAGTTCAGCCAGGAGATGTCACTCCACTAATTACTGATTTGAAAAACAAAACACGAGCTTTGGTGTAACTCGCTAGGAAGAGGGGTGCTTAGTATTCCTCGTGGTATTTTCTCTTCCTTTGCCAGATCCTTACATGAGAAGATCCCAAATTATTGTCACCCATGAAACCTACTTAAGAAATGCTGCAGGCCTTAGAGAAACACCTTTTTTACCTACAAAAAATGCATCATCTTCCTCACCACTTACTGGGAACAGTAGATTGAACATCAGCAGCTTAAATAACCACAGCTTCAACCGCTGCAGACTGAAACCAGACTTAACATCAGAAGCAACATTTACCTGGTTAGGAGCAATCACATCAATACACTGCGAAATGAGGTGCTGTGAAGACACCCACATGCTGATTCCTTTCATTAACTACCTGGATTCACGTTTTAATTCCCAGATACCAGAAAAACCTGTTGGCATAAGCAATAAATATTTCATTGACATTCCAAACTCTGCCTCCCTCAACTATTTATTTTTTACACACTCATTTATGGCCTGGGAAGAAGTAAAAATAAATCACTTCCAATACTTTTGGTCTTCTTAAACAGCTCAGGCAGAGCATACATGTATCAAACTCATCCTACAACAGCAGACTTCCTCCTCCCCTCGCCTCAAAGGAACTATGTGGATATTCACTGTTGAGCTTTAGGTCTGAGGTGGTGCACGTTTCCATGTGCTCATATGGATTGAATCTCTACTTTATTCCCCATTTGTATCTCATGCCATCTTCACCTCCCAGATATGAACTGACAAAGACTGCATGTCTGCTAGAGAACAGCTCTCGAGTTCCCATGCAAGGGATTAAACGCTTCAGAATCCGTATGACTGAACAGGAGCAACCTGTGAGCCTCAGAGCACTTTCCTTTAGCAGTGCTTGTCATCTGAACCACCATCACACAGCTCTGAGTGGACACCTGCCGAGCTGCACCCAAAATGCACGTCAGCAGCAGGCCAGCAGCTGCACGGGGACAAGGTGACAGCCCCGGGGGAAACCAGCATATAGAAGGCTGCAGGCAGAGCCTCGGCTGCAAGAGCAGCGCCAAAGGATGCACAATTAAATTCATAACACGTCCTCAAGCGCTGGGTGGGCGCTGCAGGCCCAACACAACGCCGGTGCCTGGCGGGCACACCGACCTGCAACATCGCCCCGAGCTCTGGGGCTGCATGCGAGGCTCGGCGGGCCCTCTGCAATCCCCAGGCCACCCTGGGCCCTTCCAGTCGCGCGGCCTCGCGCCCTCAGGAAGAGCGGGCCTCATCCCCACGCCCCGACCGTGCCCTGCCCGCCTCAGGAACCCAGAAAGGAAATCCGAAATCGGGGCTCCGCACCCCCCGCCGGGCGCGCGCACTGCCCGCAGCCGAAGGGCGGGGCGGGGCGGCACGGGGCCGCGCACGCACAACGCCTCAGCGCACGCGCACGGCCGTTACGCGGCCGCGCGAGGGCCGTGACGCGCGGGAACTGCCCCGGCGTGAGGTGAGAGGCGGCGGGGCGCGGCCCGGCAGCGGCCAGGGGGAGGTCGGGAGCGTAGCACGGCCGGGGCGGAGGAGATGGAAAGTGCAGCGGAGGGGAAAAGGGAGCGGGCGGGCGGCAGCGCGCTCCCGCCGCTCACCTCACGGCTTCGGGAGGGGGCGGGGCCTCGGGAGGGGAAGGGCGCCGCCTTGCGGTGAGGGGAGGACGGTCCTCCAGGCGGTGGGTGCGGGGAGCGCCGTGTGGGGATGTCCCCGCTGAGCGCCGCCCGTCAGACTCAGTAGGAAAGTGCCCAAATCTGCACGACACAAACACACAGCCCCCACGTTCCCGGTGCCGCCATCATTTCTGTCACTGTCTACTGGGGCCCTACTGTCTACTTCACCTCTCTCAGAATCACAGAATCATTCAGTTCCAAAAGACCTCCAAGGTCCCCCACCCACCCCACTGTGCCCACTGACCGCGTCCCTCAGCTCTACATCCCCACGGATCTGGAACACCTGGAGTGACGGTGACCCTCCCCCCCCCACTCCCTGTGCCAGCACCTGACCGCTCTTTTAAAGAAATTCTTCCTCATACCCAACCGGACCTTTCCGTCACACCGAGAGGCCATCACCTCTCGCCCCAACGGGGGCAGCAGGGGCTGATCCCACCTCTGTCCCTGTGACAGGCTGCTCACAGCTGCTGTCTGCCCAGACATGCTGTGAGGATTTCAGCCACGACTCCTCTCCAGCCCAGAACACTGCTTTGGACGCAGGGCTTGGCGTTTGGGGCAGCACGTGTTTCAGGGTGAGGAGCAGCAGCACCGCAGGATGGAGCGCCTGGCCTCCTTCGGCAGTGAGTACCCAAGTTCTGCTGGGAAGTGTTTGCCCTGGTCTGAACTGGGGAGGGAGACAGCAACAGAGACATGTGATCCATCAAATCCTCAGCTGCATGATGACAGGAGTGATTTGGTGGCAATTTAGATCTTGCTTCTGTCTGCTTTTCACTACTTAAATTGCATTTAAAAAAAAAAATACGGCTTAAGACAGTATTTTGACCATTTTGCAGTGAACAACATAAGTACTTGCGGAGCAGTGTCTCACTCCTTGTTCAGCAGCCTGAGGTTTGGACAGGTTACAGAACAATCAAGTCAGTGCCTTTGCAACCACAGCAATATGCTTTTTGAGTCAGATGGGGAGGATGGATGGGAGAGTGCTGCTGTCTGTGCAATATTCTCCATAAAGCCTTGGGTCCTTGGGCACTGAGTCAAGTCAGCCAGCTCACACAGCTGCCACCCCTGCTGAGCAGCACCAGACGGCTGCTGCAGAGCTGTTCCTTGACTCCAGGGTGATCGCACATGTTGCCCTCAATGTACCAGGTCCATAGCAAAGCTTAAATGCCAATATCTGTCTTACAACTGCAGCTCAGGAAGGAACTTTTATCAGTAGGGAAGAGGTTGCATACAGCTGAGTTCGTTTTAAACTGCTGGACACAAGTGAATTTGGGTGATTGTAAAAGCAGTGCCACGTTTTTGTTGCATGAGATTTACATCTGGTTTTGCAGATGACCCCTTCGATAAACCTCCATGCAGAGGTTGCTCTTCGTACCTCACCGAGCCCTACGTGAAGTGTGCTGAGTGTGGGCCTCCTCCCTTCCTCCTGTGCTTGCAGGTGAGCGCAAGGATGAAAGCAGAGACATTCATTTCTCTGAGAAAGTCATCAAAGGCTGTCCGGTGCCAGGCTGCTCCATACACACATTAATAACAGGTCTCTGTAAACTCATATCAACACACTTATTTGCTCAGGGAGAAGGAAATGACAAAAAAATGTGGGAGGCTGAAGAACTGAGACATGAGCAGTTGAACGAGGTCTTTGTGAAGGCAGCCAGAGCTTGCTAAAGACATGCAGTCGGCCTGACTGTAACACAGCATGCCACTGCATGTCTGGAGAGGTATTGTTTCTGTCACTTTTATGGCACAGAGAAGAAAATCCATCATCAAACACCCTCTCCCTGTCCCCACAGCTTTTTTTTTTTTACCTCCCAAATGGAAAAGAAAATCAGCAGAAATTTGCAATATAGACAATAATTCTGAGCAGATAATGGTTATTTACACAGTTATGTACACCTGATCGCATCGCCGCAGAAAGGATTGTTAGCTTTAATTATTTATGACTAAAAAACGGCAACAGCTCCTAATACTGAAAAGGGAGCTTTGTCAAAGCTCCAAAAGGAAACCACGCTTTCAATACTTGCAGAATGCTCTGTGCTCTCTTCCAGGAATGACACATAACATAGCACCAAGCTTCTTTCACCTGCCTAACTTGTCTATAAATACCTAACAAGAAGCATGGAGCTGCACATGAGTTACGTCTTGGTGTAAAAGACCAGAATGCTGCACAGCTCCAAAGTTCTGACACAAACTGTTCTGCCGTTACACGTTTTTTCTAAAGTGAAATCAGAAAAAACAGATACTATTGGCAGCACGTCAGGTGGTCACTTTTGGATAAGCAGTGGTCAGAGGATAAAAGGAAGAAAGAAGCCAGTCAATGTTTTCAAGGCAGAAGAGAGTAACACAATGCTCATCTTTTGTTCTGCAGTGTTTCACACGAGGATTTGAATACAAGAAACACCAAAGCGATCACACGTATGAGATAATGGTAAATATTCCCTTTGAGTTACACCTACTCATTCCTGAGCTCTCGTATTCCCCAGACCCATGCTTACAAATAGCACATAAAACAGTAACTGACACAATTCTTGGATTCATAAGTTTAGAACTGCTAAATAAACAGAAAGAAAAATGTCCATCTGAAACATGATGGGATAGTGGAGATGCTTCAGTTATGTTTTTCCTTGTGTCTGGATAGCACAATGCATCTCCCTAGACTTTCCAGTTCTTTAACCATGTAAATTAACTTCTTTTTCTCTATTGTTGTTTTTTCTTCCCCAAAAATGAATTGCTTAAAAAGTTTTGGGTAATTTTTACTGTTTCATGGCATAATGTTGAAGTACAAGTGGTAGATAGCACAGCATATTGATGTAACAGCATATTGAGATCAGCAGTGACAAACTAGTATTTACTGTAATTGAGGACCCAGTGACTTCAGTAATTAACAGTAAAAAAGTAACAATTACCAGGATTCATGACACAGTAAAGCTGAACAACAGCCAGTATTATGTGCTATGTTCCCCTGTAGTCTGCAGCTTCTTCCTTTCTTCGTATGGTGGATTATAACTGAGAATCACAGCAGTTTGATCTGCTGCTTTTTTTCCTCCAGACTTCAGATTTCCCTGTCTTGGACCCCAACTGGACAGCTCAGGAGGAGATGGCTCTGCTGGAGGCCGTGATGGACTGCGGATTTGGGAACTGGTGAGAATGCAGGGGCTCAGCCACCAGCAGTGGACGATGGGGGACATTTCCTCTTATCTCGCTGGATCTCACTGTTGAAAGCATCAGTGCACACTGAATGCTCAGTGACTCATCGTGGGTGAGACACCAATTTAGCAGCTAAAGCAGAACATGGATTCTGTTTTCATCTCTGCTATTAGACACGCAAGGAAGTTGGTAAGGGCCTCCTGGGTGTTTAATGGCACCTCTAGTGTAGGAAGAGCTCCCTCATCTCACACTGAAGCCACCAGGTTTGGAAGAAACTCAACTATTGCACAAGATTTTCTTTGCCTCAGTTTACTCCTATGTAAAAATCAACTGCAAAGTTGACCTCATGTGGTTTCAGCTTGCTTACAGTTGCCCAGCCAGGAATTGTTACTGGTTTCCTGCTTCTCTGTCATGTTTAGAATAGAGCATTGGAAATATTTAATATCTTCATGTGTTCTGCTAATTTCTGTAGTTGCTACAGGATTTTTATGCATCTGTAAATAAAGGAGATCTGTGGTAATGAGTTCTCTCTCTTCTCCTTTGTGAAAAGATTGCTATGATCAAAAGCACAGAACACCAAACTATACAAAAAGAGAACTGCGTGCCCTTATGTATACCTTACTGTTAATTAAGACTGAAAACTGGTTGCAGTTATGCCTGCAAGTGTTCTGCCTAGTATACTTTGCCCTACGTAGCAATACAAGTAATCTTAACTTTTTCCTTAAACATTTGGCCTTTTTCAGCCTATTCTGGATAAAGGGAAAAGTGACATTTCTTCCTGGAATCCCTTGCATCCAATTTTTACCGTAACAGAAATTAGAATGATTGCTGGTGGTGTTTTGATATGGTTTTTTTAAGGCCTCAGCTTCCACAGCCCTTTTACTAAGACAATATACCTCGAGTTCCTCCCCTGTCATTGCAGAGCAGTTCTCTGCGCACAGTGCAGTCAGTCTCTTGTTCAGAATTAAATTCACCACTGCAGAATAGGAAAAAACCTCAGCGTGTCCGTGTTCTTTGTATTAAGCATCCCTCTTTCCCCACTTCAGGCAGGATGTGGCCAACCAGATGTGTACAAAATCCAAGGAAGAGTGTGAGAAACATTACATGAAACACTTTATCAACAACCCCTTGTTTGCATCTACATTGCTGAACCTGAAGCAGGCGGAGGAGGCGCAGCACAACGAAACGGCCATTCCCTTCCACCGTGAGTACCCCAGCCAGCAGCACACAGCCGTCTGCATGGTGTCTGCTCTGCAGAAAGGGAACGGGCAGCCCGTGGAGGAAGGCTTGCACCACACACACAGTCGGTTTTCATTCCCGAAAGGAGAGCTCATTCTTGGGGCTTGAACAGTGTAGGGTTTTCTGTGCGCCGTATTATATCGTGGTGGTATCAAATATAGCAGACTACACATTCAGTGGGAAAAGGGGAGCAACAGAGTGTCTGATATCGCCATCAGCTGCTGAAAACAGGAACTTTCTGCCCAACCAGTGAAAGTGGTCATTCAGAAATCACCATAGCAAAAGCCTGGGTGGACGTAATCGTTCAAAAGGCAAACTGCCTCAAAGCTGCTTCACACGGGGCTCAGAACAGCAGCATGTGCTCCTTGTAAATACCAACTTGAGCAATCCTCCCGCTGCTGGAGTGGCTGCTTATCTTGTCCAGACCTCGGGGCTTCTACCTCTAGAACATCCCAGCTGATGATCCATTTTCTGGCAACTAACAGTTGGTGTAATCTATCATAAAATCGCTCTCTTTAAACAATGCTGATTTCACATCTCTCTATTTAAAAGTGTCTTTAAAATGTTCATGTTCAATTTCAGCAATTGGAGGAACGCTGGTACGTTCTGTGCAATCTAACATCCTTAGAATCCCCCCAGTCTGTCAATGCAAGGCTCTCCAAAATGGCTGGGCAAAAAGATTGCTTGCTATCTGGAGGTTTTGATTTCATGAGAAGGTGTTTAGTAGGAACTGGCCCGTTCTGCTTCTACCCTGGCTGCTGGCATTGATTTTTATGTGACCCGTACCAAGGAAAATTCTCTGAGCTCCCGCTTTCTTTATCTGTAGCACGGGATTTACAATTCCTAGCTCCTTCACAAGTGTGCTGTGTGCCTCGGCCCATTACTGTCTGTAAATGCCGAGACCCTCAGTTGGGAAGCACTGTAAAAATTCAGTTGTCAGGCTTTAATTGCAGTGCTCTGTAAACGGCACCCAGAAGACGGCAGATTGAACACCCCTGTTGCTATTAACCAAAAGAACCTGTGCACTGAGAGCACGACTGCAGAGGTTTAGGGGGGATGCCGAGTTCTGAAATCTGGAGTTCATGTTTTATAGTCTGCTTATTGCTTCGAATTTCTGTTTGACTTCTGAGAATACTGTGCAGATCTCAGACTACTGCCTTTTTCTCCAGATGGACTCAGGCTTTTCCTGACCATAACCCCGCATAAACCCCCAGTCAGTTTTTCTTCACCTATCCCCACTTCTTTGGCACAAAAGAAACACAAACCAACGTACAGAGCAGTTTGCATTAGAAGCGGCCCGGTGCCCTACACAATGACTGAGAGCCTTTATTTTCCCAGCTGCTGATGATCCCCCCCGCCCTACTTTTGACTCCTTGCTCTCCAGAGACATGGCCGGGTACATGCCGGCACGGGCTGACTTTGTCGAGGTAAGAATTCCTTCTCCCATTATTGTATATTTGCGACTGAATGCAAGATCAGCAAACACACAGCTGCACACCCCTGCCTGCAGGTCTGAAAGGTATAAAAGCCACAGGTGGTGCTGACAGGACAGGCTGATCACTGTAGGAGTAATGGAGGTGGTGCAGCAGGGCAGTGCTGGGACATGGCCTCCACCTGCACCTCTGATGTAAGCAGGCACAGAGCCGTGAGCTGGCACTCAGGAGCTCACGTTCTGTGTGCTTCAGTTCCATGTGCCTCAGAGAAGCACACAGCAGTCTGATCCAAAGACTGCCTGGAAGACCTGTGTCATTTCAGTGTTTTAGCTGTGGGCTCAGGGTCTGAGTGCTGCTGCAAAGCGAGCTGCCGTGCACAGAGTGAGGAACTCAGCTGCATGCAGAGTGCTGCTGTTACATATTGGAGCAGAACTTCCACCGCAGCACATGAGTCACAGACAGTCCCCCATTGATTTAATTGTCCCCTCAGCATATCCCACCCCAGTTACGGCCATAGAGGTGCACACTGTCCATCCCTTTGTTAAGGCAGCCCAGTGATGTGCGTTGCTCATGGAGGGAACTCGTACAGCCATGAATGAGTAAATGCCTCTGTTGTCTTACATGCCTCTGAGTGCTCACATGTGTCCTGAAACTCGGTACCGATCCTTTAGTGCTAGTTAAGTGACAGTTCATTATCTCTGAACAGGAGTTTGACAACTATGCTGAATGGGATTTGAGAGATATTGATTTTGTAGAAGATGATTCAGACATTTTGCATGGTAAGTCTTGTTTTCTTGCACTGCTCAAACAGTATTTCACTGGGTCTTTTTCTCTACAGACTTATCTTAAAGTGAACATCCATTTTTAATGATCTCAGGGGTTTAAACTAACGTTTCTATGGTCTTCTGTTTCAAATCTCTTAAAAGCTCTTAATTAATTGATGTACAAATGGTACTTATATATATCATAATGCACTTTACTCACTGCTGAAAGGTAATCAGTTGTAAAGTAGAACATGACCCAAACTGAACAGTCTTTGTCAGTAATAGGCAGCTCTGTAGGAACAACACAAATGATGCTTGATGCAAGAAGTAAATTATCTCAGCTAGCAATTTGTCTGGAAGCAGGCAGCAGTACATCAGTGTTTGAATAAAGACCTGCACAGCCATTACAACCAGAAGTACAGTGCTTTGATAGCACCTCCCCTCCCTGCCTGAAGGATGCTTTCTGCTCTCATAATGCTTGTGAGCATCGCAGCAAGGCTCAGCTTTTCTTCTGATACAGACAGAAGAGGAACACCTCTCTGCTGCTAGTACCCTTTTCCACTGCTGTATCTCATTTCTTAGAAGATTTGCCACTTATTCTAACCACTCTTTTTTAGGAAATCTGTTACTAAGATGGGATTGAGACAGGAAGCAAGGAGATCTGTTGGGTAAAACTGCATGCAACACTTCAGAACAGTTACACTCTTGAAGTGCATGTTTTGCAGTTGTTAAACATGCACGGAGTTACAGTACATTAGCTGTACCTTAGGAAGTTCATTAAGAAGAGAGTCATTGTACAGGTCCAATTACTGCTGCTGAGCGTCTGTGAATGTCACTGCCTTAATAATACAAATATCAAGAAGTATTACAATTAAGCTTTAATCCATAGACAAATAAAGATTACATTTACTTATAAATGTGGGGAAAAGTCTGATGTTTAAAAGTACTGTGTTTGTGTTTCAGAATTCCCCCTTCCTGTCAGGCAGCTCTCAGCCAAGGCCTTCGGAGCCTCTGCAGGCAGGCAGATCCTGTTATGTACAGACAGCCTTTCCAAACTTACAAAAATCAGTTTGAAATTTAGCAGTGCACACAGAGTTCTAAGGAATGCAATCTCCCTTGGCTCAAAAAAAGTTATGAGAATCATATATCAGTCTCTTTTCCCTTTTAACTTTTATTGAAGAGGAACTGGCTTGTGGCTGTCACACATTCATCATGCCCTCTCTCCACTGTTACTTTTTATTACTATTAAAACAGACTTTCTTCAATGTCCCGTAGTGAGTTCTGGCAAACTGAAAAAGCAAAACACTTTCCTAATTCTGTGCATTAATTGATAGCTTAATGGTTTGTCAGCACTTTTCTTCTGTACCCCTCACACGCGTTCTTCCTGCTGCTGCACAGGTCAGCCAGGTGAGGTGTCTCCTCTCAGCCCCTCTTAAATCTCCAGTCTGAATGCAAACAATCACCTTTCCTCATCTCTTTGGAGCATCACACACTCTGCAGGGCCAGGCCACGGGTCTGCCTGTGCCCTGTTGTCCCACAGCAGATGCACAGAAGAAGAATGTCAGAAAAGTCCAGCTGATGCTTTTCCTGGCTTATCTCCCAAGTTTTCTGCAGCCAGATGTTAGTAACGTTGTTAACCACAGACCGTGTTCATACCGTTTTGACCACAGTACCCGTCCTGCATGAACTCAGCAACTGTATATATCTGTGATGTTCCCCTTCACATCCTGTAGCAGTGAGTTCCACAATTGAGTTAGGAGTTCTACAATTTCATTACGTGTTGCATGAAAAAATACTTCCTTCTGTCGGCTCGATCTTTTGCCTGATAATTTCATTGGGTGTTCTTTAGTCCATTCTTTAGTTGTCTCCAGTACTTAGTATAAAATGTCAGGCCCTTGCCTTCTGAAGACTCCGCTCGGCAGAGCCTATGGAGCGTGACTGCGTTTTCAATCCCTTAGCTCAGAGGCTCTGGCAGCATCCTTCCCACAGCTGTTTCAGATCTGCCCATGGAGAGAGATTGCTTCTAAAAAAATGAAGTCCCAGGGCCTAGCCAGCTGTTTTTCTCTTACATGAGGCATCTTACGGAGGGAAATAATTATTTTCTAAGAGAAACTTTGGAATCAGATCTTTCCCTTCTCCAGGCTAGCACAAAATGGCTTAATGTATGGATCTAAAGGAAGGGACAGGTATTGGGTGACTGAAGTCCTTGCATTTTCCTGTTGGGGGCAGAGGAGGCTGCAGGCAGCCCTAGGGCTGTGCTCTCACACACCTCTGCCCCAGCCATCCCTGGCAGTGTTCCTGCACAGCACCTCACAGAGACGTCCTTGAAAAGCAGCGCTGTTGCTGCCCTCCGCTGCATCTGCTGGAGATAAACTCCTTGCTGGCCAAACAGTAGACTTTTCTCTTAAGGTACTGAGTTTTAGCACATTAATCACCCAGAGGAGCCCAGGTAGAGTCTGGCAGCATAGATTAAGCATCAGGTTTGTGAAAGATTCCCCAGTCTGTCTTCCTGCTGTGCGTTAAACCTCACCGAGTCCAGGGCTGATTTTTTGAACTGCTTTTATTTTCCATTTGCTGCAGGTCACTCAAGCTAGACCTTGACACAGTGAGCAGAACAACTTCTGTGGTTTCTCAAGCCATAGATTGTGCTGCAGGGGCTGGGTTGTTCATAAGGCAAGAACATTTGGTGCTTGCACTGAAACAGAATTCCCCTTTCTTCCTTCCCAACACTCTGCTTTTCTTAAAACTATAGAAAGTTCTGCATCTAAACTGCTTGATCTCCGTTCAGTAACATCAGTGGGTTTTTCCTGCTACACTTCTGTGCATCACTCAGCACGTTCTCAGTATTTCCACAAGAAAGAAGAATGCAGTTTAATACGAGCTCCTCCTCTGTGAGGAGCACAGAAGCCTGCACCCACTGCTTCACGCTGCTCCCACCACCCCGGCATCGCTGCGTCACCTCCTGGTCTCAGAGAGATGGTGCAAACTGGATGAAATCCCCCAGATTTCAGTTCGCTTCCCAACTGTTTGTTTTCCTGCAGCACTTGCAGCCCGGTGAGCGCGTGCAAATAAACACTGCAGTGAAACAAAACCATAATGGACCGATCGAGTGAAACGACGAGTTACAAATGGAATTCAGCCCAGAGAGCTTGAATATTTCATGAATTACAAGTTTTCATCAGACTGAATTATAACATAAGTCATTTGTCTTTTCCCAGGCTCTTTCTCCCTCTCATGTAAACGATTTTTACTTCAAACACGAGGAAATAATTGCTGAGACTGCAAGTTTGGAAGCATGTTGGGAATAGACCGCAGCTCTGGGTGTACAGTAGTGACATTTCATTTCATAGGATACAGGACAGTTGATGTCCTAACATTCCATGATGCTTATTCTCTTAGGTCCTGACACGGTCTGAAGCCCTGCTCTCTGCTTGCATAGAGCCCTGCTTTCTTCTGCAGGGGGGGGATGCGGGTTGTGGCCGTGGAGTTTGCACCACCTGAGGCACAGCCTGTTTGATGGCTTTGCGTTCCTGCCATTATTTGGCTCCTGCATGCCAAGCAGAGGTTAGCCAGCGTGAAACAAAAGTCTCACTTGGTGTTTGGAAAGGCTATGCAGACTAAATGAGGCTGAAGAGGAATGAAAAGCAAAGAAACTGTTTTGGACACTGCCTTGAGAAACCAAAATATTTTGATTTTTTGGAATGCAGAAAGGAGCCTTGAATTTCTGCCTATCGCTGGACCCTTCAAGGCTGTTGTGACCATCTCAAAAACCCTTCTCCTTTCCCAAAGCAGGCACTTTGAACATGATGTCAGCTCGGATTATCTCAAGCTACCAGGACAAACAGCTGCCTCCCCAGTACAATCCAAGGGGAAAAGCAGAAGCCAGTCGTTTTCATTTGTAAAGCATGTCTTTCTTCTCATTTTAATGCAGCGTGTAACAGTGTAGTAGTCCGAGTTATTCATGCATTCCAGATCTTGTAATCAGTTGTCTCAGTATGAGTGTATTATAAACAGAAGCCCCTCCACAAGCGCACGTGGCAGCAAATACTCATCTTTCCCATACACAGAAGCTCCGGTTTTGCCCTTCTCCTGTTCTCATGAGCACCCTTTCGCCTCTCAGAGAACCAGAAGTTCTTTCAGAGTGCTGTGTGCTCAGGTGAAGCACTGAAATGCAGCAGTTACTGATGCACAATTACGTGTGATATTGATAGAGGTTCTCTGGTGCAATTTGTGCACATGCTCACCAACCCCAGAAGATACCGTGCTGCCTGAGCCTGCACGGGCCTTAAAAATGCAGCGCTGTTTCCATCAGCTGGCGCCCAAACTTTCTGACGTATTTCAGTCATGTTTCTGTTCTGGCATTTCCCATTCTCTTCTCCTCATATTTAAGCACGAAGGAAAATTTCCCACCTGTGCTCGTTCTTACATTAGGGAACTTAAACACCGGTTATGAAAATACACGACGGCTCCTGAGCACTCTGCTCTTGTAAGGGATCAGCTAAAAGAAGCAAGGACATCGTACCACCCTCCTACCTTCATGTGTGATCTTCTGCTCCTGCATTAGCAGCAAATCAGTTTGTATAAATCCAGGAGTTCCTGTTAGAGGATCAGCAGGTAGAGCGCGACGCTGGCGGGGCCTGAGCTCAGCGCACAGCCCGCAGCCAGAGCTGTCCCTGCCAGCAAGAAGTGTTGTTACCCCCAGGACTGCACGGATTGATTGCTGCAGGCTCAGGGCTTCCTGCTGTTTACACATAAACACAGATTTTTAAATGGACGCAAAACCACATAACCACACTCACATAACCACACTCCTGTCTTAATTGTGCTATTCATTATTTAGCAGGGAGTCCAATCGATGAACTGCTGGTATTGGTTGTGCCCTTTTCTTGTGGCTGTAGAGAGGAGCACATCCTGGCTCCCAGCACGTCCCGGCCACGGCTCCACTTAGCTGCAAACAGTCACACCTTGTCTCTGCAGACTGAACCCACTGTCAGGTTGTAAGCTTATTCCTTCTGGGAGTGTCTGGAAACGCTTAACTGAAGGGACAAACCGACCAAGGAGTCAGCCAAGCCCAGCCACGTAATGGCTGAGAATCTGAGTGTTATTTAAAATAAAATGAGGGAAGTGATGCGGATCCCCTCAGCTTGTAAGAATGTACCAGAAGAGTTTATTATCCCAGAGGTGACAGGAAGGAGAAGCCAAAGGATCTCCGAGGGGATCAGTCAGGACTGTGGACAGATTTCCTTCTGAAAAGGATGTGGTTCCTAACGAGGCATTTTCTGCACCACCTCACAGTGCTCTGAACTATTCTCTTTGATCTTCCAGCAGATAGATACATTTAGAAGTTAATGAGCAAAAATCTTGTAGATGAATGGCAGCCAAGGCTACTTTGAATCTTCTCAATGCAGAACTCAGCCTGTTTTCTGGAGCTGCTCATTATGTGCAGAGGAGCCTTGTTCGAGGTGAAGCCTCAGACCCATCCATCTGATGAACCTGATTTTCAGGAGAAGAGATGTTTAACAACAGCGTGTACAAAGGAACATATGTGTGCTAATTGTAAAGCTCTCCAAGGTTGTATAAAGGAAAGACGTTTTCGGGATCGACCCGAGTTCACACTTAGAGGCAGTAACGTGTCTGAAAAGAGGAACTGAGAGAAAGGCTCTACAGCTAGTGTGTGCTTCTGGTGGTTTATGCCCATGTAAAATTACCGTGGGATTTCTAAAACATCAAAGTAAGTGACAATTTCAGCCTGCCATGAACATAAAGGCTTGAAAATTAGCATTAATACAGCGATTCGTCACGTATTTTGTAATCCTTTTTTCTGTTTTGCAGCTCTGAAGATTGCAGTTGTAGATATCTACCATTCCAGGTTAAAGGAAAGACAGCGAAGAAAAAAGTGAGTTTTCAAGCAACAAAGCAGTAACTGTGTTTCTTTGCTTCATTACCACGTTTTGTCGCCCAGCGCTGTCACAGTACTGAGCGTAACCGAGTCCCTGCAGCACCCTTCCAGACTGCTGCCATGCAGGGAGACCTGCTGCTGGGAGGTTCGCATGGCATGGATCATTCTGGACGCGTAGTTCTCTTTCTGTGCACAGATTCACATCAAGCACATGGCTCTAGCAATGGTACCATGCCAGAAAACACATTAACAGACTGATACAGACATATGGGCAACAAAGGACATCTGCACTCCTTTGCTCTCCTTTAAGTGCTCAGAGAACAAATCATCTGCTTAAAAACCCACTTTCCAGGACTCCCTATTGCAGGAAAGCCATGTTCCCCCTGCGCTGCTACCCCCAGTCCAGTTATATTTGGCAAACTAAGCTTCTACCACGCCTGTGAGACACAGCCAGTCTGCAGAGCTGCAGCCTGAAATACTGCCTGGGAAACTGCTCACAGAGCCAGTGCTGGGAACAGGAGAGGAGACAAGTCTCTGTCCTTCCTGTTCCTACACAGTGCTGAGGGACTGCACGTAGTTTATTTCCTGCTTTAGGGAAAAACAAGCTGCCCGCCTGTGCCTGGTTGCCAGCACCCCACTTTCTCCATAGGACTGCTTACATCAGATTTTTGATTCCCAGTGGTCCGTGAGTTGGTTTTTCATAACATGGAATGAAGATAACTGTGCTGCCGACATGAGTTGGAGTCATTAATTCAGTTCATGTGACAGCTTTTTCGAATGACTCAATCTGTTCATTAAATTCAATTTTATCATAATTTCAAATGCTTTCTTCAATATTTAAATTATATCTCGCTGCATTATTGCCTGTTGGGAGAATGAGTAATCTGTAGTCAGACTCCTCCTTTCCTTCTCATGATACAGCGTAGTGCTGCTGGAGGACAGGTTCAGAGCTGCTATTTATTGACCTGGCTCTTTGTCATGTATAAATTACAAAATACTTATGTGCTATGATTTCCATTACGGTACGTCGTGTCGTATGAAAAGGAAGTGCCATAAAGCTCAGTTACAGAACTCGTATCGGCAGCAGTTTCTGTAACATTCCTACAACAGAGTCAGGAAAATGACATAAAAACACTCAGAAAGTCTTCTCTGCCTAGTAAAGGGCCCTTCTTTTATATACACTGAGGAAAGTAGAATGGACTTTATAGAACAAAGCCCAGGCTGACCCAGAGGAGCCAGGACTCGCCTATCTCCTATCATTTGCAGAAGTCAGATGCTGATCAGGTTGCCACAGTCATGACCACATGGCACTGACAGAAACCTGTGACAAATGCATTTGTCATGCACTTGTACATATCTTACCTGCCTTCTTACACTGCTCATTTCCCTGATCCTGCCATGGACATCTCAAAGTTATGCATAACCCAAGCCACTGTCTCTGTAAAATCCAAGCTGCCATGGAAAAACACCACCATTCAGTTCCCAGTGGCAGCGTTTGCCCTTCATCCCTCACCCCTGCTCCAAGAGAAGGACGTCTGCCTTTCCCTGGAGCTGGAAGTCATGCTCCGTGACACATTCAGTGTCCTTCCAATTTTGGAAAGACAAGTTGTGAGATGCTGTAGATGTGAAATCTCAGTCTAAAAAAAGAAATTTCCAACCCTTTAAAGCAGCTGTGGCTCCTTTTGTGCTCAGTGCTGTCAGGGTTGGACGGTGCACAGCACTATCCAGAACCTCCCTGATTAAAATCTCACTGCATCACGCTTCTCAGCTTTCCAGCTCAAGGGCCATAGAAATATTACATTTGGTTTTAGGTCCATCTCATGGTTTAAGTCAGAGTTTCTTCTGAAGCCTCTGTATTTATGTGTAATACACGAGTTAATGCCTCTCATTAATACCATTTTGCTCCTTATTACAGAATTATAAGAGACCACGGCCTAATCAACCTCAGAAAATTTCAGAGTGAGTATCACATGTGACTGCATAATGATAAAGTTCAGAGCTGCCATGAAAATACCTCTCTCTCTTCAACACCATCTCACCAAAGGGTGTCACTTTTTCCCCCTTCAGTTTTGGAGAGACGATACCCAAAGGAGGTTCAGGACCTTTACGAAACAATGCGGCGCTTTGCACGGATTCTGGGACCAGTAGAGCACGATAAGTTCATTGAGAGCCACGCATGTAGGTATTCTGAGGGTTTTAACAAACGTGTTCTTCAGTAGGCATAATAAGGGGTTGCATCATCTACAGCCTTTCCTGAACCTGTGCCGCTCCCGGAGGCCAGGAGGTTGTTCCCCCCTCTGGTCTAACTACCTCAGGAAAACAACTGTTTGTGGGTTGGTGCACTGAATGTACAACAGATGTTTCTTCCCACAAAAGCGTGCCCCAGTTCTTTGACTTCTCAGCTGACCAGAGCTGCTCACTTGCTAGAAGCAGCACTTTCTTACCCGAAGCCCACTGCTCATTTACTGATACTGCGTATCACTGAGAAGAAAATCCCTAAAACTGAAGTCTGCATTGAGGGATAGGGAGCTGGCAGCAAGGGGCAAATTCTTTGAAAGATATGCGTTAAACTATTCTGTGTGTGCATAATTATATTGTACAGCTGTCATTACGTTCCCTGCCTTAAAGGGAGAGGCATTGTTCCATCACCGAATCATCTCGAGTCGTTATGCATAATCATAGCATGCATTCAGTCAGATTCCAGCACGAGTCATTACATCCTGCTTAATTCTGTGTCTTAAATGAGGAAAATTATTGCTCATTAGAAAGAACAAAGCATTTCAGCAGTTGTGACTGTACTCTCGAGACACTGGTGTTAAATACCAGAGGTGTGACCCTGCAGACCATGGGTCCGACATGCGTGCGTTCGTCCCCAGCTTCGTGTTGTCACTGCAGTGCCAGCCAAACCCTCCAACTCACCTGTGAGCCACATGCAGGCACTGAGCATCTCCTCTGAGAAGCTTGAGGAAATGAATTTGAGACTGGCAGACTTGCCTGCTGTAAAACTGGGCAATGTCTTGGAGCCAGCTCATAAAAGCTATACACAGTAAAGAGTTCTGAGCACAAGAAACAAGGGTATTTAATCTTAACAACTGCAGAAAAGGAGAATTTTCCACAAGGAAATATTTTGAGAGGTCCAGTTATGACAACTGTAGTTTAAAGACAGCACTGGATGCTATAAAGGAGCCGGGATGGAGTCGTTTTTAGACCAGGTGAAGTTCCTTCCAGAAATCCTGTACTGTTGTTGCTTGCTTTGGCCGGGGTATGGCAAAGGAACTGTCAAAGCATGAAGAAAAGATAATTCTCCTGAGCACAAGAATGCTAGAAACTAGCTTACCTCTGCCATCAAGGGGTGCTATGGCACGGGCAGAGTCGGGAGGGCTCACACAGACTCGTGCAGAGGTTGGCCCTGCCTGCTTTGTGTACACTTCACAGCTCAGCTGTGCAGGCAGTTAAGAACGAGCCATGTTCGCCATCCCCACTGACCCACGTTTCTCTTTTTGGTTTCCCCTCTGCTTCCCGTTGGGATACAACAGTGGAATTCGAGCTGCGAAGGGAAATAAAGCGCCTGCAGGAATACAGAGCAGCAGGAATCACCAACTTCTGCAGTGAGTACCTGAGGCATTATTCAGCCCGTTCCCATTCATCAAGGTGTGGAAGGATGAGTTTGCAAGATTTAGGATGAGTTGAATAAAAAGGCATTTTTAAATGTGTTTGCCTATCGCTTTAACTGAGCACAGCTCTGGCGGTGCTGTATGCGCCCGGCCGTGCTCTTAGAGCTGCTCTGAGCTGTCAGCTGGGAGAGCTGCTGCCCAGCACCGCTCTGCTTCACTCAGCGCCCCACAGAAGCCCCATAAAAACACACATTGTGGCACAGTGGTCTCCTGTGCCTCACACTGGGGCACTGTCACTGCCTATCATGAGTGGGCTGCTTGGAGAGAAGGCTACTGCCTCTCCACAAGTAAAATGCCTGGCTTTGGATCGTGGCAGCCTTGTTTGTTCAGTTTTGGCCTGAAATTGATGGCGGGGAGGGGCAAGGAGCGGAATCCAGTACCTTCTCATGCCAAGTAGTTGTCATGAGGGAGAATAGCAGAGTCTGGTCCAGAGCTAGAGAACAGTTTCTCCCTTATTCCCCAAAGCAGAACAACAGTCTGAACATTTTGACCGAGGCAGCACAGGAGATGGTGGTATCTGTTACCCACAGGTGCAAGAACATACGACCACCTAAAGAAGACGAGGGACGAGGAGCGCCTGAAGCGCACCATGCTGTCCGAAGTGCTGCAGTACATCCAGGACAGCAGCGCGTGCCAGCAGTGGCTCAGCCGGCAAGCTGACATGTATGGGCGCAGTAAGGCCGTGCTGGGTGCTCCTGTTTGCTCAGAGAGGGGCTGAAACACTTTTCGGTCTGATAATGAACACATTCCTGATCTATTGCAGTAAGAACAGTCTGCAGAATACAGAAGGGTGAGAGACAGGGGTAACAGCAACAGCACTTGCTGGAGTTCAGGGAAGGAAGGGCCTGACGTGGGCTCAGCATCTCCCTTTTCTGTATTGTATATTTCAGAGGTTTAACTGCTGTTAATGAAGGTGGGGAGGGAAGTGAGGTCTTTCAGGATATTAATGAGAGCAGAGATGACACTCGGACTGTTTCGTGTGATTTTAGATGTAGCAGCATTATTAATGTGCCGTCACCCCACACAAGCACTTTGATTTCAGGAGCAAGCTGCAATGCAAAGAAGTGCTGCAGGGGCTGATTTGTCATTTCCCCAGTCGGTCCCCACTGATGTCTCACTGCCCCCCAGCCCCACACACCCCTTTCTTAAAAAATCAGGTTCCAGAGGTGGTCCTCAGCCGGGGAGTGGTAAATATTTAGAAATCCTGCTGACTTCAGGTTGGGGCCTGGGTTATGCAAGCTGGATTGTATAAGCATGAGAAGCTGGAAGAAAGTCTCAGGGCCAGCACAGACAGTTACACCTACAACAGATGACAGCAATTGAGAATTTCCTTTCTTTGCAGTGATTCCGGCCCGACTCCCGCAGCACCGATCCCTTCCAATTCAGGTGAGTGTCAGGTGGTGGTGATGATAACAGGCTCGGCCTGCACCCGGAGCACAGCTCCCACCCCGCTGCACAAGTGCTGGCCCTGTAGTGAAGCACTGCTTTCCTCGATGCTGCCTCTATCTGAAGCTCATTCCACATGCAAAACCGACTGCTTTTGCTGAATTCCTGGGTTGTTCTGGTTACAGACTGGAAACCCATCCTGAAGCCACATTAACGAGGCAGGAAAGAAAATAATTTTCACATGAGAACAAAATTATCTCTTAAAGATAAGCCAGTCTGGTATAGTACACATCACAGCAGTATGAACTGCTGCTCTGGGAGAACGCAGCATTGTGCATCCCGGGCTGGCACCCAGGGTCCCTCCGGTGGGGACGGTGTGCCCTAAAGGGCTGCTGTGCAGAATGAAGTTAATTGTGAAGTATTTTGTGGCCGGTGGGGGAGAAGAGCCCAAGGAAAATGAACTGTTTTGCCTGTGGAATTCAGATAGCATGCGGTGTTTACAACCAGTATCTCATGTTGAACAAAGCCCAAACAAAATACCAAATAGTTGCTAATTAAGTGAACATCCTGCATACTGAACGAGGCAGGGATACTGTGGAAAAACTGCCACGTGTCTATAATTAAAGGCTGCATCACACTGAATATACAAGGGGGCAAATTATTGTTGCTTAACTTTAATTCCAGATTTTACGATCTTGGCTTTGCAGCCTTACTATATGATCTTTAACGCAGTTTGTATGTGTGTGTCACTTCCTACGTTCTTAGAAATTCAAATTCTGCCGTGTCCCATCACAGCACACTGCTTGCATCCCTCGGAGGAGGAGGGGGCGGTGCTGGAAATCACCTGCTATGCACACACGTTGCTCACTGCTGCACTTTTCCTCCTGGTTGCTGGGCTCTCGCCCCTCTGAGCTGGCTGACTGAGCAGAGCTGCCAGCACAGCGCAGGGCAGGGCAGGGCCTGCAGCAGCCTTTGGGAAAGCGGAGCTGCAGATTTCCCAAGATCTCCCACTTTGCCAAACTCTAGAAGGCTGTCCTGGGACAGACCTAGCCCTGACAGTGCCAGGTGTGCAGCCTGCCGCTCAGGGGCAACAGACTCCACAAACACCAATAAATATCCTTCGTTCTGCTCCACACTCTGGAACATGGGGGGAAAAAATCCCTCAAACCTGGGGGCAGACAGCCCTCCTGGCAGCTTGAGCCACACCAGCTGCAGTTCCAGTTGTGAACCTGAGAACTGTCAGACCACCGTGTAATAGACGCTTCCTTCAGCACCTTTTCTCATCACAAACAAAAATAAATGCACAAACTGCATTCGGTTTGCAACATCTGCATCACATTCAAAGGCATTTAAAGAAAACTCTGCTTCAAGAAGCTGCCGGTGTAGCCCATGTCAGCATTAGCAACCCCTGCATCCCCCACTGCAGTGCCGTGGGCAGCCCCCAGCTCCCCAGCCCACAGCTCTGGGAGGTGCAGCCCAGCTGGGGCAGCGCCCACTGACAGGCAGCCCTACGCCCACAGATCCTCCCTAACGCCGGTGAGGCATCCATTCACTGCGTAAGAGCCCTCATGCATGCATGCATGCACAGCACTTAACTACATCTGTTGCAAAACCAGACCTTTTGTCAAAATAATGCCTTTTTTATGTTAAGCCCTAAATACCTCTGAGTATGAGCCCTTGGATCGTGCAGGGTTAACACCACGGATTTAATCGCTGCGGTAACGCCCAGCGCTGCCACTTCCAGGCTGCCCCATCAGTCTGTCAATGTTTCCCTCCCTTGTCCCTGCAGGCAGACGGAGCGCCCCGCCGCTGAACCTCACCGGGCTGCCAGGGACGGAGAAACTGAACGAGAAGGAGAAAGAGGTGAGGAAGCGAATGCAAAGGCAGCACAAAGCACGGTGTTCACTGCATGGGTGTACCCGCACCGCCTGCACCAGCTCTGAGGATAACACAGCAGCTTAGGCCCTGGCTACCTGTTCCAGCTCACAGCGGCCATCCAGGCCTTCTGGGTGGCTTCTTAATTTCAGTTAGTGCTGTGTGTGTACAAAGCTGTGGCAAATTAGCTTATTTAGCAAAGAAAGGTAGGGAGAGCCAAGGTGTCATTACATGCCATTACAACATCCAGAGATGGCATCCTGTCCTCCTCCATCAGGAGGCCGGGCTGAGCGCAGGGGTGATATCTTCTTAATGAACATCAGCTTTCAGGTTGGCAGAGGATTCCATTATGGGCTGCCTGGACACCTCGCTGAACCTGAATGGTGTGGCTCCTCTCACACCGTGCAGCTCAGAGCCAAACCTCAGCCCTCAGCCAGCTGTGCTGGTGCACAGGGCACACTCTGGTGCTGGTGAAACATGGATCTATTTCAGACTTCTCTCTCTGAGCGGAGATGGGTTTCCTCATCACTGGGGATGGCGGCATTGAAAGCCAGCTCAGAGGTCACCGCAGAACATGGCACTGCAGCTGCATTTGGCACAGCTGCAGCTCAGACTGGTGCGTATGGGGCACCTGTTTCCTTCTCAGCTGAGACAGAGTTCCTCTGAATTCTGCCATTTCTTACCAATGAGAAACAATCGTTAAGCACTTCCTCATTAAAAGGAGGAGACAGCCCATGTGTCCCCTGGACACAGCACCGTGGAGCAGCTGCTGTTGGCAGCTGATGGGAGCAGCGCAGGCACTGCTGGCAGCAGCTCCACGGCGCGGCCCAGCACCCGACTTCTGAACGCAGCACGCAGCTCCCCTGCACGGCTTCCACCCTAGATTTCCAGAAGGGCTGAATGTGTGCGTAGCTGCTTTTGTAGAACGGCATTAAGGACTTCGTGTGCCGGGGATTAAGAGGCAGATGCCTGCCCGGCTCTCGCCCAGCAGGCTGAATTGCTGCTTGTGCGTCTCTTTGGCATGCGTACATCCCCGGGTTTGTAGAGAACAACGCCCACACAGGACACACTCATAGCTACGCTCCTGTGAGCCCGGAGCTCGCTTTCATCCTCCTGGTTTGTTTCTCAGTCAGGAATGTTTTTGAATGCAGCAGCCATGGGCTCCTCCCTGCCCACCTGCGGCTCCAGGCCTCGCACCGCCATCACCGCCTGCCCCCCCCAGAACACAGCCCAGCTGTTCTCAGGGACGTGTCACAACGCTACTCCCCCAACACGGATCATGGAATGACAGAGCAGGACAAGTGGCAGCGCTTATTAACTTCCCCTTTGTCTTCCAGCTCTGTCAGATGGTGAGGTTGGTCCCCGGAGCCTATTTAGAATACAAAGCTGCCTTAGTGAACGAGTGCAACAAACAAGGAGGGCTGCGGCTCGCGCAGGCGAGGGCGCTCATCAAGATCGACGTGAACAAAACCAGGAAAATCTATGACTTCCTCATCAGGGAAGGGTACATCACAAAAGCCTGAGGAGCGACACGGCGCTCTGCTTGGAGCACACGGAGAAGCTCTGAAGTCACTTTGACAGCACTGAAAGATTTTAACAGTGTTAAATGAAGGACATTTTCTATTGTTTAAAATCTTTTGGGCCTTTGTTAGAAGCTCTGTTAGATGGTATGAATACTGACATTTCTTTGTCTGGTTTCCTTTTGACTGTGCTGCTTAACTCTGCTGTTGTCAGAATTACACCACCGCGTACTGCTGCAAAGAATCCTGTGTCACAGAAGCCGGCCTGTAACATGAATGGCCGTTCCTTCCCCACTAAAAGAACCACGGCACTTTTATTCTGGCAGTGCAGAGAACAAGGACAGGAGGGCAGCACACTGACTCAGCCTGAGTACAGGTACAGAAATGCAGAGCCCTCCCTCCTCGTACTCCTTCCTAAAAGTGTCAGCTTTCAAAGGAGACAGCACACGCCCGAGGGTGCAAATAGGAGCTCACAACAGTCCAGTCTTTTTAACTTAATTATGACAAAGGATGGGAAAGGACATTGTGGGGAAGCTCCTCAGCAGTTGTTACTTTTATGTGCTATTAGCACATATCGCAGCATGAGAGTGCTGTACGAACAATGAGCTTCTTCTGCTGCCACTTCACTTGCCGTGGTCATATTAGGTAGAATCCTTCAGCTGAAGTCTGAAACCTCGGCTGCTGTGGCTCCGTGGGAAGGCCGTGTGGTGGATGGCAGGCTGTGTTACAGCCCCAGCTGCCCTCCATCAACAAAAAGCCACTCCGTTCCCAGCATTCCCTCCCACCAGAGGGGAGAGCACTGCACACACCAGGCCACGCGCTCTCACTTTGTGTGTCCTCAGGTCTGGGTTCTCACACTGCAGAGCCCAAGCTATAACTACACTGGTGCATATTTAAGATGTTTGGCTTTAGATTTTTGCTTCCCCCCAGAAATGTAATTATCCTGTGTACCTGAGGTGCCACTGACTGTGCGGTATTTTGGTCTGTAATAAAATCAAGTTGATCTGAAACTATCTTAGATGGGTATTCCTGGGCTCCAAGTGAGACTGCGAAGGTGACAGAGCTGCCCCTGCTCCACCCGGCTCTCCGCTGCCACGAGAGGGGAGAGCTGCGTCCCTCTGGACAGCAGGGAGTCTGAAAACAGCGTTCTTTTCCAGGGAAAGTAGGAGAGGTGAGGCAACTGGAAACGGGGCAGGGAGGTTTCCCTCACACAGCATCAAAGCAGAAAAACAACAGGTTTTTCTCCTCTTGCAGGGCACCTCGCAAGCAGGGAAGGCAGCAGGCTCCTAGCCTGTGCCACGCTCAGCACCTCCCTGTTCCTATTCTCATTTCCAGGCTCTAGTACAATCCTCCCGTGCTGCAGGACGAAGGGCAGGGAGCTGTGCTGGGTTACAAAGCTCTGCCCAGGCAGGGCACGCGCAGCACCATGGCACGGCCGGCCCACGCCACAGCCTGGGGTTGGGTGAGCAGCAGTCACCGCGATGGCAGATTTTTGGGTCCAATCCTCGTAACACCAGCTGGGAGCTGACCAAACAGCAGCAGGAGGCAGAGCGGGACCTCCCACCCCAGGAGCTTTCAAATCTCTTCCAACGCAACACAACGCAACGAGCAGACAAGTAAATGGCGCCATTCCGCAGAGAGGAGGCCGCGCTCAGGCAAACCGCATCCCCATCCCTGGTGCCCTCAGCCACTTCCAGGGAGGGGGACGTGGGGACAAAAGCCACCCCGAGCTGCCAGCCGCCCTGCTGCTGTGCCAGTCCCTCCTCCTTCGCATCCCAGCTCCTCTCCTGCTCCACAAAATGTCTCCGCACCACCCAGCCCGGCCTCCAGCAGCTCACTGCAGCAGCGGTGGCACTGGAGAGGCCACGAAATGGGGATCTATCTTTATCTGCGCTGGGAAGCTCCATGTGCGGCTCTGGCACTGTTCAAGTAATTAACAATAATGAAAAGTTCGCGTTGCCATGGATATGGTGTTCTATTTACAACACGCATCTCTCCCCATCACCCAGACCCGCACAGCAACCAAAGGAAATCAGAGCCCCATTCACAGCCCTGGTGCGGGGCTTTATTTATAGCCTGCACTGCCGCAGCATCACGGCCTCAGCACTGCCTTCCCCACCGAGACCCCCAGCTCCCCAGGCAGCAGCTGCCCACAAAGAGAGACCCAGAAAGAGGCTTTTTAGACACCTCAAGCTAACTGGTCACGATGGTTTTTTGTAAAACAACACAGTCCCCGTGCACTGTTTTTGAGAACTTTGCTGCTAACGGGCCCTCATTCCAGACCCCGCTTCAGGATCTGCCTTACTGCAGGGCAGGGAAATATAAAGACAGAAACAAAGGAGCAGAGGGTGCCCGTGGGTTTGTTTGCACGTGGGTTTTGCTCGCACGGCGCTCCAGGAACGCCAGCCCTCGTTAGCACACTGCGGGCACACTGCTAAGGATCGCAGTTGGCTTAATTAGAGACTCAGGTGTACATGAAAGATTAAATATGGAACAAGGCCGGGGAGGGATGGAAGGCAGCCAGTTCGGGTTAAACGTGCCTATCTGGGTACCTGCAGCGTTAATTACACCCGAGCTCAGGAGATAGGGAGAGGCTGCAGCTGCTCCATCCCAGCACATACGTGGTCTCCTGCAACGGCCATCACATGAGGCGTGCACGGGATGGATCTTTGGGGCTGTTATCTGCCTGCCACTAACAGCATCGCTGCTTCTGTCACTGCAGGTCTGAGCACTGCAGTCACACAGCGGCGATGCGCTTGGCCCCTTGGTGACGCAGGGCCAGGAGCTCAGGGCTGCACAGAGTGGGTCCTCTGGGCTGGCACAGCCCCAAGCACAGCACTGGGCTCCTGCGGTGCTGCCGGGCTGCAGCGGAGCAGGTGATGCTGATAGCAAAGTGACAAGAAGTGCAGCTTTAGCACCTGCTCAGGTTCCCATTGCGTGGGGCCCGTGAAACCTAAACCTTTTGGACACAACCATCACTGCTCTGGAGCAGCAGCACTTCGGCAACAGTTAAAGGAAAACTGCAACTGTCCTCCTGGCTTCTTTGAAATAAAAACAGAAAAACCCACTTGGAGATGCCCCAGAGCAATTTCCTCTGCTATTCCAACAAACAGGTCCAACAACCTTCCAGGGAAAAACAGCATGGATCTGCCAGCACAGAGAAAGCGCACACTGCGACCGGAGCCCGCACCACACATCCCCACCACAGCACGGGGTACGGCAGTGTGGGAACCCAACAAGCACCGGATGGAGGAGGAAAGGGCACGGTAAACATGGATGTGGAGTCAGTCATCAGCAGTGGCACAGCGTTCTGCACTTTTACCACGCGGGAGCTGTTAGGAAACACCTGCTCTGCCACAGGATTCCCACTGGCCCTGAGCACAGATCACCTTTTGCACCACAGAAAGCAATCTGGCATCCCTTGAGCTTTCTGGGCAATTGCTTGTATCTCATTTTTTTTCCCCTGAGCAGGAGGTGCCTGCAGCGAGGCAGTGACCTGGCTCAGCTGCCCCAGAGGCAGTGCAGGCTGAGATGGGATGGGATGAACCACAGTGGGAGAGGTGCAAGGAGCAACAACCACCTTTGGAGGCTGAGCAGCCAGGCCAGGCCACATCAGCCCTCGCTTGCCCCCGGTCACAGCACACAACCCCGGGGCGCAGAGCATCGCCTGCCGGCTGGGCCAGAGGCAGTAGACTGTGGCTGCCCGGCCCCACAACTCAGTGGGCAGACACCTGGATGGAGCTCACCCCACCCTCTGCTGAGCAGACCCCAGTGCCCCCCGCACCTCATTTCTTGCCAGCACACAGCCTGCACCACAGGCCCTGCAGTTCCCATTCTCTGCTTCCCCATCCAGCGAGCAACCCATCAACTCAACAAACAGCAGAGCTGCTTCCCATGACCCAGTAGAGCCCACCAACGCCTACGGGAGGGAAAACTGGCCCTGGGAGCGGGCAGGGATGCAGGGCGAGGTGTGAGTTTGGCCCCGTGCTGACTCAGCCCTGGCGCACAGCCGGGCACCCACACCTGGGCTGCGGAAGCACTTCCAACTCCACGCACCAGCCCCATGAATCAGAGCACCCCGTGCACTCAGATCAATCAGGCACCCGGTGCCAGGGCGGCACTGCAGCCACCACGGGATGCAGGGACATGGCAGCAGAGATGTCCCCCTGCCAGGACACAGAGGACCCACCCCACAGGTTGCATACGTGATGCTCTCTGCTCCCTGTGTTGCTTGAAAGTGAGCAAAACTGCTGCTGTGCCCTGACATCCGCCTGCCTCCCCAGAGAGGCCTCTGGTGACCTATATTTGGCCGCTTAAATCGTAAGCGGTGACCTCAGTCTCAGGTCTTGTTTTCCCCCATTAACAAGCCACAGCCTGAATGCCTGCTCAGGGCTCCCTCTGCTCCGTGCTGTCACCTCGCATCTAACGAGAGGCGGCCGACGGCTCCTCGGCCAGAATTATCCACAGGAGAGCACATGCTGGCTCCCCGCATGTCCCTGCCGGTGTCACTCACAAGGCGGGGGGGCACAGAGGGGAAAGCAGCCCCCCAGAACCACACCACAGCCCCACACACCCCGAGGTGCCGCTCAGTGGGCACATTCTCTAGAAGGATGCCGTGCCACGTGCTTTAACCACCCCGCGATGGGGAGGCTGGTGTGGATAACGCGGGAGGGCCCGATGTCCCTGGCCTGCTCGCATCACGCAGGGTCCCTGCCGCCCTTCCAGGGAAGGGTACACTCCCGTGTAACCATGGAAACTGGGGAGGATGGCTGGCAGCAGGGCTGGATTCCTGCTCGCATGGCGCTGGGTCTGGTGCGGAAACCTCAGCCTCAGCCAGCACGCGTGGCCACCGCTGATCACAGGGCACAGCAGGAAAACACCCCAGTGATTAAGCTAATAGCCCTAACGAGCAGCTGATGAACCCAGGGCCGGACGCACCCTTTGGGAACGCGCCCGGCACCACACCATGCTCAGCCCAGCATGCCGGGCACGGTGACACCGCGCCCAGCTGTGCTCAGGGCCCTTCACTCCGCGGTGCAGCCCGGTCCTGCTTCACGAGTCACATCCCAACACAGTTTTCATCTCTCTTCCAAGAGAAGAGTCCCGTGCAGAGGCTGAGCGGGGGGAGGATATCTCCTTTCAACTCCCATACCTGCTTCCTTTGTTGTGCCCTTGGGTTAAAGGTGCCCTCTTTGCCTGCTCTGACCCATGCCGAAAGCACACTGAGCTGCGGCAGGCTGTGCTAAAACCATCCACCCAGCCACGGCACAGCCAGCTCTGCCCAGGAACGCGCTTTGTGGTGCTTGGAGGAGCACTACAGGTGGCTGCCACCCCACAACCATCTCCGGAAGGCAATACCCCGGGCCTGAAGACCCAAAGTGCTCTCTGGAGGACCACACCATGGGGAAAAACCTCACACCCGGCTGCAGGCCCCACGCTGAGCATCGGTCCATCCCAGCCCACAGAGCTGCTCCTCAGAGCGAGCAGAGGGAGAGCAGAGCACATCTGACGCAACACGGAGGCAAAGCAAAGCCTCCAGCTCACGGAGCTGAAATCCTCACATTTTCATTTCTTGGCCTTTTGAGAGCTTTTTTATTTTTTGATTATTATTTTTTTTTAAATTTGTCTATTTTTGTTCCTCGCCCACCTCCGCGCTGAATGTGCTGAGCTCCTGGGCTGGAGAGGCAGCGTTTGAAGGGAGAACACTGGCGTTACAAAGCAGAGAGGCTCTCGGAAAAACAGCCTCTGGAGCAATAAACAGATTTGGTGCTGAGGGCCGCGAGGGACGGCTCCATCTGGGCTGCTGAGTCACAGAACCTACTGAAGTGAGATAAAAGCTAGAGGGCTGGAGGTGAGGGAAGCTTCCTACTAGGGATTTTTGCTATTTTGGTCCAAACACACAACGACGACAGCAGAAAGCGAGCAGAACAGGGCCAGGGCGGCGGTGCTTCGGAGGCTGCCACTCTGCTCTGGCAGCCGCAGGGTTAAAGCGCAGGCTGCCGCCTCCTCCTCCTCCTCCGCGTGCCAGGCCCCGCTGAGCTCCCAGCCTGCTCCCAGGCCTGCCGCCCTCAGCAGCCCACCCCGCCGGGAAGGCAGCGGGCCGGGCTGCCAGCAGCGCTCCTGGATCATCCTCCTCCCCGCAGAGCCGCCGCCATGCCGTGGCCGCGTCCCCACACAGCCCCACGGGGACGTCCGTGTGTCCCCGCAGTGACTGGGTAATGCCCCGCAGGGGCTCCATCGTGCTCCTCCTGTCACGTCCTGCAGGGACCGCGCCACGTCCCCGCGGTCCCAGCCCCACCGGGACGGCGCCGTGCCCGCACGCACCGCGTGTCCCCACGGGGACCCCGCACCACCGGGTACACCGCTGTCACAGCCACAGAGCGGCCCCTCCACGTCCGTCTGCCACACCTGTCCCCACAGAGATCCCGACACATCCTCACGCACCGCCGTGACAGTCCCTGCCTGCACACGGACCCCTCCGCGCCTTCCCGCACAGCGACCCTCGCACGTTCCCTCTCTCACTCCGTACCGTCCTCGCGGGGCCCGGCCGCGTTCCCAGTGCACCGCCGTACCCTCCCCGCCCCCACCCCGCTGACCCGGGCGGCGGTTCGGCCCCGAGGCAGCGCTGCGCCTTTAAGCGCGGGCCGGGCGCCAGCTGCCTCCGCCCGGGGGCAGCGCCGGGCGGGCCGGGCCCCGCCGTAGCC
>JACDJE010000010.1:1354326-1402689 GCA_016647715.1 Pavo muticus | reverse complement strand
GGTGCCCCCAGCCCGGCCCTGCTGCCGCGGGGCTCGGGGGGTTGGTGCGGTCCCTTCGGGCAGCGCGCGGCCGTCCCCGCGGCCGCCGCCTCCGCTGCGGGGGTCGGCACGGGCACGGCCCGGAGAGCGGGACGGGGCACAAAGCGCACGGCCGGACGGGAGAGCCACGGCGGCTCAACGCGCCCACAGCCAAGTTCGGGGCGGGCTGGTTCATCGGGGGGAAGCTCGACGGCGGTGCCGGGCAGCGCATCCCGCCCGCCAGGCGCTGACCCCCGGCATCCCGGGCGGGACGGGGCCGCGCCGTGCATTAACTCATTGCCGGGGCAGCCGCCGGCAGCAGCGCGACTCATGGCGGCCCGGTGCCCGGCGTGCGGGGACGGCGGGAGGGCCGTAACCTGTTCGACGGGACGGCAAACGAGCGTCGTGCCGCGCAGCTCTGCCTGCTGACGGGTACCCTCGTGTCATGTTGTGAGTTCGGTTTATTCCCAACGCCGCAGGAATGGTGGATGGGTTAGCAATGGCAAAACATTGTTTTCCCTTATGATAGGCCACATCAGCCCGGGCAGGGAGCAGATTGCTTCTCCCTGGGCCTCCCCATCCACCTCCAGGAATGCTGCTGCCCCTAGTGCTTGGGTTCCGGCCTTTAGCACAGCTCCTGCTCCCAGCCAGCAGAGGTACGATAGCCCCGGTTTGGGGAGCGCACACCAGCAGCGCTCTGGGCAATGCAGCCCTGTGAGCAGCAGCAGCACAGCAGACTGGAAGCACAGCAGCACAGCAGCACAGCAGACTGCTCAGCAGCAGCGGGGGCACGATGCTGATTGTGCTTCCTGCCCCTGGGACACACGTCCCACTCCTCTGGGAGCAAGCGAAATCTCAGGGATTTCATTCCCGCTCCAAGAGCTCCCAGCTCTGGCCCAGCTTCCACGTTGGTCTGGTCAGCATGGGAAGTGGCACAGTTTAACCAAACAGCTGAACCCAACTAAATCTCAGAACTGGAGAGGCGAGCCGAGGCTGCTTTAGTGTTCAGAAATATATGGGGGAAAGGGGGAAATCCTCTAATGGGATATTATGGAATAGAAGAACAAAATGCAGAACTCTATACAAGAGAGGCTCTGTTGGAGCCTCTCTTTGAGAGGCAGTGCTGGCTTTGATCACATCTGGGACCCAGGTGGAAGTGAGGAGCAAGGAAGCACATCGGAGTGAGGCAGAGCTCTGTCAGCGTACCCCGCACACAGCCCTCCTGCTGCCCCAGACCACAGGGATGCAGGCAGCCCTCCCTCCTGCCAGGCTGGTTTCCCATAGAAAGCAACATTCATGCCTCAAATTGGGTATAGGAGCTTCTCCCAACCCCCTCTGTCTCTAGATATATGCACACTGAGTTCCAGCTCCAAACCAACACCTTAGCCAGGGCTCTGATGCTTGGAAATAGATTGGAGGCCTCTGGAGCGCAAGTCCCTGCAGCTGGAGGCCCTCCCTGCTGCTGAGCTTGTCCCACCCAACTCCTCTCCCCCTTTAAATAAGGCAGCAACAGCCCTCAGGCAGCTTGCATTAAATTAAACCACCACAGCTGGCAGCTTCCTGCAGGACAGCTCACCAGTCAGGTGCCAGTGTCTCCAGTGGGGTGTTTGGAGACAGCACGGCCCTGATGGGACTTCATGTTCCCCCCATAAAGATTGCATCCCCCAAGACTGAGCAGGGCTGCGTTTCCTTGGAGCCAGGAATCCCTATTCATGAGCAGAATTGGCATTCGCTGTGCCTTGTGCTGAGCGGCCGCCCATACCAATGGGAGCGCACGGAGACCAGGGGTGCTGGCTCTGTGCTGTTCGCATGGGAAGCATTCATGCTGCACGTAAACTTGATTTCCAGCTAATTGATTACAGTTAGCCTCCATTCCTGTTACCCTAAGCAACCCCATCAATGTGCTCAGAGCGACCTCATTCCTTCCAGCTGCTGCAGGCAGGAGGCCGGCAGGGCCAGGCAGCTGCTCGCCAGCCCCGCTCCACTGCTTTCCCTCCAGCTCGGCTTTCCACTGGTACAGCCCTGTGCTGAACCTCCCCAGGGCCCTGGGGTGCCCATGGCCCCACTCACCCACCTGGGGGGGTTCCCCACCACAGGGGCACTGAGAGCACAGTGCTCTGAGATCGGTCGGGGAAGGAGGGCTGTACTTAGATGCACGCTACTTGGAACAGCCTCTGAAAGAGGTCTGGGTGAGCACTGACATGGAGGTGCCTTGCAGTTTCCAGCAATCACAGCAGTGAATTCACAGTTGCCTTCAATTTTACGGGTTTTGATGCAGGCTGAGGCAGAGCACAGAGGTGCTGCCCAGCAATGAGAGGGCAGCAGCAGCCTCTGAGCCCTGGGTGCAAACCACACAGCCCCAGTCCCCAGCAGCATCACAAAGCCATCAGAGCAGCTGTTTTTCTGTGCAGCAGATGGGGAAGGGAAAGCATCTCTCTTTATCAGCTGTGCACATCCCTAGGAGAAAGGAGGCTCCATCGCACACCCCAGGAGGCACAGCCTGCCCACAGCTCTGCTCCATGCAGGTGCCCAGGCAGCCAGGGTCTCACACACACACAAAATATGGGAGCGGGGGAGCTTCTCTGAGCTCTGCCTGCAGCCCAGATGCCATCAGCTGGTGCCAAAATAAGCAGCATAGCTTTGGAACAGACGCTCTCCCTCCCCTCTTGCTTTGAGAGACGTGGAATTGAGAACAGCCCCCAGAGCTCAGCCAGCTCACAGCCCTGACGCTGCACACAGCCATAGGATCCAGCTCACGCCTCCTCAAGGCTTCATTCTGCTTTTTAGAAAGCATTTGATGCACCCAGCCTGAGTTTAAGCAAGACACAGGTGGCTGCACTATGGGCCTGAGCAGCGGACACATGGAGTGCTGGAGCATACCAGGAGCTCCAAAATAAAAGGCACTGCTTAAAAAAAAAAAAAAAAAAGGCAGTTGGCTTCTCATGGATAAAACCAGTTGCCGAGGGAAGCTCGTCCCCAGAGCACAGCCCTGCATCACACCGGGTTCATGAATACCCACATGCTGCAGGCTGTGCAGCTCCAGTGCCCAGGAAGGGAGCAGAGCCGTGACACCAGCTGTCACCTCGCAGGCAGTGTCACAGAGGCTGGGGCACCCAGAGATCAGGCTCGGGTCGTGGGAGCAGCCCAGATTCCCGCTGTGCAGAGGAGGCAGTGCCACACCAGGGAGATAAAACCTCGCTCTCTCCAACCAGATGTGCTGGATGCGGGGTCACCGAGCAGCGATAAGCCCAGGACCTCTCACAGCCAAACCATGCACGTCCCCTGTGTGGCAGGGAGCCACGCCTGAACGCAGCACTGACAGCAGCGTGTGCCTGGGAGTGCGGGGGCTGCGGTTGTGCTGGGTGCTGTGCGGGCAGCCGGGCCTGCTCACAGCTTCTGGGAGACAGATTGTTATCTCGAGTTCGCATCTGACAGCTTCCATCCCGTGCTTGCCTAAGAAGGTAATGCAGGCAGCCAGCAGGAATCGGAGCAGGGCTGGGCCACAGGTGCAGGGTACAGCTGAGGCATCCTCTGTCACACCCACATCACCCCATGTCCCTGCTGTTTCCCAATCCAAAACCCAACTGCTCATTTCTCTGCTCACGAGGACACACTGACGGCTGACGGCAGCCAGTGGCAGCTCCAGGAGCACATCCCCAGCAGGGCAGGGGCTGCAGTTCACATTCCACCTCCCAGCTTTGCTGCGGTAGTGCCCGCAGAGGCAGGGCTGCCCGCTGGCCTCGAGCCCACCTTGAGCTCCCTCAGACCTGCCACGAGCAAGCTGTGACCCTGAGAACAGCAGTACTTTGTGCTCCTGCTGAAATTTATTTTAAATACCATTCTCCAAGACCATTTCCAAAGCAATTTGCTGTTCGGCCTAGCTAGGAAGGGCCCTGAGCAGACTTGTTCCAGCGCCTGCAATATTGACTCTTCTCTTTACTGCAGCGTTTGTCATCTCTAAAATGAATAACTTTACCTCTCCTGGGAAGGGGGAGAAGCAGCCTCAGTGCTGATACCTCACACACCCAGCCCACAGACCTTCTTCAAATCCTTGATGATGCTCTGGGAAAGAAACTGGGGGGTTCTGCTGCTTTGCTTTGTTGGGAGTGAGGCTCTCTCTGCACCTGCTCCTCCCCACGCCCTGAGCTCACTGGGCCCCTCTTGGTGCATTCCCACTGTCCCCAGTGCTGCGCAGCCCTCAGGCTGTGGTGGGGATGAGCAGAAGGCAGCACCAGAGCAGGGCCACCCCTCAGCACCAGCCTGCAGGCCCAGGGCTCACGGTGCAGGGGGAAAAGAGCCAGGGAGGTGCTTTCCCCTCTGCTAGGTACAATACCACGGCACCGACGTGTAACGCAATGCTTACTGCAGCCCTGACTCACACCCCTTAGGAACAAGTCAGTGCCTCTGCTCTCAAGCCAGAAGAGCTCTTAAAAATGAAAATCCTCCAAATCCCCCTAAAAAGTCACAGAAAAAGCCACCCAGCATCCCCAGAATGAGAACTTTGAAGTTCAGAGCTGCCATCTCATCGCTAGAAGACCAACAAGCGGGGCCTTCCAGCATTCCAGAGACCACAGCACATTTAACCGTGACATCTGCCTGCATCTGCCTCAGTCTCCTGAACTCTCAGGGGTGTTTTCAGGCCTTTCTCAGGAGACCCAGGAACCAAGAATGCTTTCCTGGCAGAATTTCAGTTTTCATTAATGGAAATCCGTGTCTCTGGGAACCAAAGCCAGAGGAGGAAACACCAACTACTGCACGACTTGGAACAAGAGAGCTGTAAGCACCATCAGTGGTGGCCTTTCTGAGGGAGCAGACCGCCCAGCACACAAACTATTACAGAGAAATTATCGTATTGCTTTTAAAACTCCCCTACCTGGAGAGGAGCTGCTGTGCTGTCAGGAAACCCAGCCTGCTGGGCACACGCAGCCTCACAAAGACACACACCCAGCAGCCATCTCACCTATCTCCTGCAGCAATGCACATGCCCCTTCTCCTGGGGGATCAGCACAGATAGACCACACAGCTTCACAGCAGAAACACACACAGAGCCCAACGCAAACTCACCAGACTCAGTAGAACGCAGTCATGTAGCACATTGGAGCCAGCAGGAGAGAAATGCTTGTCAGTGGGCAGAAGCAAGGTCCCTGCTGTAGTGAATGCTGGGAAGGACCAGCTGGGCACTATGAGCCCACCCCCAGGACAGCTGGTACACACCTGTAGGCATTAGAGGTGGGCTTACCTCCAGGCTGTAATTAGTGAGTCCCTTCCCCCATCCCTCGTTAGGCACAGGAGAGAAACACCAGCTTCCACCTGGGGCAGGAGGGGGGACTGCACCAGTCCTCAGTACTGTGTTACCAGGGACCCCACTGAGCTCAGTACGTGGCACAGGAGCACCCCAACAATGGGGACGCGTGGGGCAATGCCACCTCTGTGCTGTGCGTGTGCCTGTGCCTGTGTCCTGAAGCTTGGTTGCACACTTGGCTGACCACTCACGTGCAGCCAGGATGGAGACATTGACTTCAGCCTTCTGCAACAAACCTTGACCCTGCCGGCACCTGGAGCCTCCCCCTGCAGGAGCAGGTACCTGCTGGCTCCGTGGGGCTCACTGCTCACTCCTTCCTCAGTTGTTTTTTTGTTTTGGTTTGGTTTTTTTGGCATGCAGCAGGAGTTGGGAAGAGCCTTTTCAGCCTTTTCCTCTTTCTCTGCCCCAGCATAACGATGGGAACCATTGCATGAAGACTAACGGTGCTGGGTTACGGAGGGGACGAAGCAGAGCAAATTGGGCATATTAAGAATGGCAAATGGAGTTTCACAGGAGTGAAATCAGAAGCTGGCTGGGGCTAGGCAGGAGTGTTAGGAAGGTGCAGCTGTGAGGGCAGGTAACGACTCACACCTGCTGCTAGCTCTGTTCATCACCCAGGACTACCACAACCACCACAGGCATGGAGCTGGCACACAGCAGAGGCAGCATGCTGTACCCAGAGCTATTCCAGCTGGATGATGCCGGGGAAGGTGCTGCTCCCTGCATCCTCCTGCCTTCCCCAGCCCTCTGCTCTCGCTGCTGTGCAGCACCCTCGGTTGTGTTGAGTTTGCTCAGAGCGTGGCAGCAGCCTCAGCAGTTGCTTATGTAATGAAATCCTCCCCAGAACATTAACTGTTTCTGGTCGAGAGCTGCTCTGCTTCACACAGAGGCAGTGCTGCCAGGTATCGGCCATTTGGAGCTCTGTTGCTGCTCTCTTCCTGGCCGTGCAGTGTCCCCTTAGCACAGAGCTGCTCATCTGTCCGTCCTTGGCCACTGTTGCGGGTGAGCTGCACGCAGTGCACAGGCAGCTTGCTGCCAGCCCGGAGCTGTGGAGTTTGCAGAGCAAGCCCAGCTCGTTGCATGCAAATATCCGGATAAGTCACTGCCTGCAAGCAGGAACCACTTTATGGAAAGCAGCAGAGCCTTTCCCAAAGCACCCGAAGCCCCCGCAGCACACTTGCAGGGCTGGGTCTGCACAGGGCTGCCGCTGGCTGTCATGCTGCCAAAACCAAGCCTAGCTCTCACTGCTGGGAAAATCCAGCTTGTCCCTATTCATGTTGCATACCAAAGGGTTCCCATTTCCTCTCTGCTGCCTTTTGGCATTGAAGATTTTTTGGTGGTCCTGTGTGGAGCCAGGAGTTGGACTCGGTAATCCTTACGGTTCCCTTCCATCTCAGGATGTTCTATGAAGATCTCACCTCCAATAACTGCCCTCCCGTTTGCCAAGTCCAAAGGCACCTGAACCTCAGCCCTCCTGCAGGTTGCCACTCAGGCATGTGTGAGGACCTGGGGGATGTTTCTGTTCAGATGTCTCTCTAAAGCAAGGAACTCAGCACCTGATGGCCAGGAGGAGACAGATCCCTGCCCCGCTGCAGCCCCTGGAGCTGCCAGGGTCCCAGCGCTGAACTTCCTCATCCCAGGCAGCAGCAGGTCAGCAGGGCAGGTGACATCAAGGAAACAGAGATCAGCCAATTTTGCTGGCTGACTCCCTGCAGTGAAAGCTGAGCTGAGACTGAGCAAACAAAGGCCCTGGATTCAGCATTTATTAGATGAAACAGGCCAGATCCTCCTGCTCAGCCCTCGCTGGAGCAGCCCTGCCCAGCCCTGCGGCTGTAGCGTGTTTGCAGGTCACCTCCCCGGTAATGCTCCCCGGCCCTCCTGGAGGACGGCGTGGAGTTACGATCCTGTTTGAGTTGTGTGCTGCCAGAGCCACATCCCACCCTGCCCGCCAGCCCTGCAGCAGGCACGCTGCCTGCCAGGCTCCAGCACCACTCTCATTGCTCCTGGCCCTTTTCACCTAAGACTGGAAAACTACCTAATTTGGTGGCTAAACATCCTCAGAGTGAGATGCTGCCTGGTGCTCTGTCTCAGTCCCACGTGGTGCCTAACAAACCCATGCTCTCTTCTCTTCCCAGCTCAGCGTTGGACGTGCTTTGAGATACCCAGTTCCAGCAGCCCACCACCTCCAGGTGCCAGGCGGTGCTTGGGAGCAGCTCGTTCTTGAGTGTAAGTGCCCAAATCCTTTGTGTTGCCAGTAGTAGATATTTGAATAGGGATTTCCCCTGCTCTAAGAACCCAATTTCTTTGAAACGCCATGATGTTCCCTGCTGCTCCAGCTGGGTGCCTGTGGTGGGAAGCTGAGTGCTCACAGCTGCAGCAAAAATCTTCTTGTTGGAGCACGAACTTCTGCAGCACTGGCACTTTGGGCCCACAGTTTCAGGAGCTGCTCAAGTAGCTGCCAGCAGGGAACAAGCCACAGAGGAGACTGTGTTATGCTCATTAACTTACCATACTGCAAACCCATGCCAAAAATCTGCTGGCAGCGCTACCAGCCGCTGCTGAGACCTGCCGGCGCTTCCCAGAGCCCAGGATGCTGACAGACCACTGAGTGGCAGTGTCGGGCCTGGGGACACTGCAGGCACTGTCGCAGCCCTTTGAGGGGGCCCAGGTGGCCTCTGCCCCCACCTCCGTCTCTCCCACACCAGGCTCCAGCTGGAGGCCACATAGGTAGAAAAGACTTGCAAGGTATTAACGCTTTGTGGCTCATCCCCTTGCTTGCAGCTTCTACACTGGCTTTGGAGAAGTCCTAAAGGAGTAGGGGAGATAAAAACAGATCTTTTATTTTCCACTCTGGCCTTTGAAATAGCAGGAGTGCCCAGATCGTGTCCTTCCTGGGGCCCACAGCAGAGGTGGCCGGGGATAAATGGCTCACACAGGCAAACCCACGCCTCTGCGGAGCATGTCTTTCTCCAAAACATTAGTCAGTTATTAAAGCAGCAGGAAAAGAGCCTCCCTTGTCCCTACCTCTGCTTCAATTTTACTCTCTGTTTGACATAACCAGGTCACTCTTTCCACACTTCCCCAGCCTCACTGGGAACTGATTGCTGATCGAGATGGACGTGACTCACTGCCTTTTTTAATGAGCAAATTTCCTATGTTTATGTGCTTTGGCAGAGACTTTCTTATACCTAAAAAAGGAGAAGGGTGGCACTGGGGAGAGGGCAGGGTACATTGCTGGCACCTATATCCAGCCTGAGTGAGATGTTTCTTGCCCTCCCCTTGGATTCCAGCCAGTTGTGAAGTTGCTGTTTTTGAACGTGAAAAGTCGTAACTAATCTTCCATGTGCTAATCTGGATGAAACACTGTCCGGGCCCACAGGTAGGCTGCCTAAGCCCTTGACAACTAATTGGAGCTAATTAGGCTGGAAGATTTTTGTGTTAGTATCTGTTCAGGCTGTGCCTGGGGGCCCCATGGTAATGAGCATCATACAAACACAGGGCAGCCTTACCCCATGGAGGTTTGCCAGCAGGAGACTGTCCAGGCCACAGCAGGGTGAGTTGGGTTTTCCTTCTCTCTTGCACAGTCTCGGCCTCATCGGACGGGTGCCCCACTCATGCGGTGTTGCTTGTGTTTTGCAGTGACTAAGCGGAGGAAGCTCTTGCTATCCTTGCACTATCGGGCCAGACAATCCTTCCCTTGGCTGCAGATCCCACTGGATCCCTTCCCATAATGGAGGTGTGAGTGCCAAGATCCTCCATGACCTCCAGAAGCCACAACTCCTTACCGAGAACTCTGATGGCTCCACGAATGCTTTCCGAAGGTGCCCTCGGGGGCATCGCCCAAATCACCCCCTCGCTGTACCTGAGCCGGGGCAGCGTCGCCTCCAACCGGCACCTGCTCCTGTCCCGAGGGATCACCTGCATCATCAACGCAACCATCGAGATCCCCAACTTCAACTGGCCCCAGTTTGAATACGTCAAAGTGCCTTTGGCTGACATGCCCAACGCCCCCATCTCCCTGTACTTCGACAGCGTTGCCGACAAGATCAACAGCGTGGCGCGGAAGCACGGGGCCACCTTAGTCCACTGCGCAGCCGGCGTGAGCAGGTCGGCCACCCTGTGCATCGCCTACCTGATGAAGTACCACAAGGTGTCCCTCTTCGAGGCTTACAACTGGGTCAAATCGAGGCGCCCCGTTATACGCCCCAACGTGGGCTTCTGGAGGCAACTGATAGACTACGAGAGGAAGCTGTTTGGGAAGACGACGGTTAAAATGGTACAGACACCATATGGCATCATCCCAGACGTTTATGAGAGAGAGAGGAGACCCCTAATGCCTTACTGGGGAATTTAATGTGACTGCGGACGGGAAGCACAACAGAAGGGACATGCTGTTCCAAGTCAACCAGACTGGAGATGTTCCCTTCTCTTTCTACAGCCAACTTTGGTTCTTTACCATACAGCAGAACCTCAACTAATTCTCACCTCACTAACCCGCAAGGCCAACGGTTCCCTTCGAAGCATTTCTCTCTACAGGGATTCCCCCATCCCATTTTTCTCTGATTTAGCAGAATGAGATCTCCTCATAAGTTTATTCCTTTCATAAAGCCTCCCTCTCTTTTTAGTCAGTTTATTAGTATCCTATGAGGAAAGGCCTACGAGGCGTTTGGCAGAGTTAATGAACAAAGCGCGCTTTGTGATGCGGTAGCCTGGATATTTCTTTAATAGCTCGTTTGCTTCCTTGCAGAATCCTGTAGTGGTTTGGGAGCGGCACTAGCACCGGACAGGGAAGCTCGGCTCTAGCGGCACGGCTTCCAGGAGCAGGGAGGAGGCAGTGCAGGGTTGTGTTGCTAGTGCTGGTGTTTTCTTTAACATCTGTAGTGACTCTCAGTATATAGTGTTTGAGATCTTTAGTCAGCTCTTAATCTGTATTAGAAGTTCAAAAAGAATGAAGTCAGTCCGTGTCAGGCACAAGTAAAATAAAATTTGAATGATTGGAATCAAGTAAATACAAAGTCCTTCTTCGCTCATTCCAAGCCAGGGCAATAGTCCTGGAATACACTGACACTTCTGAAAAGTGCTGGTGGTGTTCTGTGGGTGGAAAGTAAACAAATTCGTGGACATGTGGCTCAAGGCAGCAGCGGGGGGTTAACCCTTCCCTCCCCCACCGCACAGCCAGGGGATGTTTAGGAAACGCTGTGTGTGTGGCCGCCTTCCTAAAGGGCTGGGTTGCATTTCCTAACGTTCAGACAACCAGTGAACTGGAAGTAGGTACACCCACTTGAGTACTTTGCTCTCTATACAGTCATGATCTGCCTTAGCCCATTTCTAAAACACTTCATTATGTCCTCAAGGTTATGTTGCATTCTAGAATTGTTCTGCACAAAAAGGCGATCTGATTGACCTCCCGGCCGGGGACGGCAGTACGGAGAAGGCTTTGCCTCGTTCTGTTCGTGATGAGAAAGATTCCAACTGGAGATGTGGGAGAAACCTCTCTGTGGCACAGCTGCTGCCTCCTGGGCACCGCTGCCCTCCCTGCGGATGGAGCAAGACCTTCCTGTCCTCTGCTGCATCCCCGACGGATGATGCAGACTGCTGGATGCTGAGATAGCTATCTGATTTAAATGAGATTCTATACTTGTAAAAAAAAATCAATAAAGATTAAACTAGAACATGCGTTGGCTTCCTGTTCAGAACTGTGCTAATGTATCTGAAGTAGCAGTGGGAACATGGTGTAATCCTGAGCAGCACTTTATGCAAGTCTGGAGCTTGGTCTGGAGAAGCAGTTCTCTGTTCCAGGCAGTTTCGAGGTGTAATGACTGTCAGGAGCAGGGGACAACAGCCAGGCAGTTCAGTTAGTGCTGCAAATTCCTCAATACTTTAAGGGCATCCAAAGTGCAAAAGGAGTTTCCTGTGTGCATCTATAGCCTATAGATGCAAACCTCTCTTGTGTCTGGGGTGCACTTACCAAAACTGCAGCTGGAAAACCCCAAGCACTGGAGCACCAGGTTTTCCAACTGCCAGCACCTGGATCTCAGGGCCCTTCTGTATCCAGCACAACAGAGCAGCCCTGCAGCGCCAGAGGGAGTTCTTTTCAGATGAGCAAGAATCAAGTTTCAGCCCACAGAGATAAAAGGGAGATTTGCCACACGCTGTGAACAGTTCGGGTTTCAGCGGTTGTGTCTCCTGGCGCTGTTTGCAGTGACAAACAAGCCGGCGCATCAGACTGAGTGTCCACCTGAAAATACACTTCTTTTTTTCTTTGGAGTTAAACATCACCGGGGAAGTGGTAAGCAAGAAAGGAAGTACAGATTAACAATAGGGCTAAGAATTAGTTGGGAGAAATCCTGAAAGCACTCAGAGGGAAAAAATACTAAAAACAAATGGAATCTTTCAAAATTTAACTTCACCTAAAAAACTGAGTAGGCCTAATTTAACAGAGCTTTCTGCATAAAAACTAGGAGGGAAAGCTTCTCCACTTGGAATAGTTATATGCATATTCTGCACATACACAGCTCCAATGCCAGGGGAGGGGGCAGTACCAACAGTGTGCAACAGCCAAAGCATAGAGCGACTTTGAAGCAATAGAGAATGCAATCGCCTCACAAAAGCACATCATGAAATAGAGAACTCATCCGGAACGCCCAGGAGAGATTTCAGAGCGCAGTGATACCAACACTTAGAGGTATCTCTCCACAGAAGCTCCTCATTCCAAGAGAAGATATTTTTTCCCCCAGGTTTTTGTGCACCTTGAAGCCCACAGAAGCGGAAGATGCGAATCCCGGCGGCTGGAAGCAGGGCAGCACGACGTGAGGGAAGCACCATTCCTCCTCCCACCCATCGTCCAGCAGAGCGCACACCTTTTCTGCAGAACACTGTAGGTGACACCTTCCAGTCGTTGGTCACAGAGATTCTGCATCCACGAGCATTCAGCACGTGGCCCCAGCTGTGCCCTGCAAGGGTCCCTGCAGGGATTTCTGCAGTGACTCTGGCACAGCACAGACTGAAACAGCCCCAACTGCGAATGGTGAAGTCACTGCTAGAAGACAAACAATGCTCACCCAAAGGGGACAAGAAGGACTCACAATACAGATAGATTTTTTCTGACCTCTTTTCTTCATAGTACTGAGAACTGGAATTAAATACAGGCCCAGAGATCAAAAAGACATCTTCCAGAAGAAACAGCTTGTACAATAGCAGCTTTTATTGAAAAGGCCGCCCTTGTTTCAAGTTTAATCAATCTGACACAAAGCTGAGAAGGGAACTGCATTCCATGGGGCGTCACAGCTTCTTCCCAACCCTCGGCTACGCTTCCCCTCATGGCACCGTGTGCTTCTCAAGGAGGGGCTGCTCAAAGCATGCCCAGGCGAGGAGAAACTGCTGCTTGAGTTGGAGAACCACCAACGTCCAAGAGCTGACCATTCCCACCCCACAGAGCACGGCAGGGAAATAGGGCAATAAGGAAACAGGGCAGTAAGGAAACAAACAGACCGGAGCACTGGTTTGCTCTCCAGCGCTCTGTCCACCGAGACAAAGCACACCGAGATAGCACAGAAGCATCAGGAGTACAATGGGGCAAAACCATGCATAAATTAAGTTAACCAAGGGAACAATCTCTTCAAACTCCAAACATACAGACACAGGAAGATCACTTTCCCGCGGCAGCTCCAGAGATCGCAGACGTTAGAAAAAACAAAGCCACGTTTCTCAGTTTTTTTCCTAGCCAATGTCCAGAAAAAGGAGTTACATTTCCAACGCTCAGCACAGCCATCGTCCATCAGCCTGTATGCAAAGGAAGCAGGGAATGTGGTCTGTTACAATGCACCAGAGAAAATACCATCACCTTGGATACAGATTGGCTAGCAGCGCCGTATCTGAGGAGCCGAATGCAACAGTGAGTCATTGTAAGGAGCAGGATGTGCAAGGGAAACGATCCTCCTGTGCAACGCCTGTACCGGGGGCATCAGCATGGAAAGCATTTGTGTGTTCCCATGACGTCAGAGTGCTCAGAAGAACCATTTCTGGCCACAAACGCAGCGATGCTGCTGGCTGCTGCCCCTTTGCAGGCAGCTGTGACGGCAGTGCCGAACCTCACTGCGCTCCGCTGCAGCTGTTAACTCCGAGTCCTTACTTTTATGGGCAGAAGACACTAGATCCATCTCAGAGAGGAAACTTCCCTGCCTAACAAGTACATTACGAGAGAAACGTCACTGAAAGACGTTTTTATGAGAGCATAGCTCATTCTGTATTTGAAATATTGCTTGCTTTAAGTTTCACGTTGTGGCTTGTTTCCTTCACGGCGTTCTCTAATTACAGACAAACAAACCTATCCAGTTAAGTGCTCAGGAACCAGGATGGAAACCCACGCTAACAATAAACCCCCTTTTCCCAATATAGCACTTCCACAAGCGCAGCCTTTGCGTCAGCCAGACACTCCAAACCACTTGAGAGGTCCCCTCGCCCGCAGCAAGGAGCGCAGCAGTGCCCAAGAGCTGCAGTCATTCAGCTGCACACCGAGCGCTGCCGTGCTGTGCCGCACAGACCCCAAACATCAGTGGGAACACTTACCCTGGCGATGCATACAGCCCCTCATTAGGAGGAAAAACAATCTCTGTGGTCAGAAGCTATGGTGCTGTCACTATTTCATGCCTAATAAATGAAACAGCAAGCAAAGAGTGACTGCCTTTTTTTTAATATATAATTACTGGGCAACAGAAGGCAAGCAGTCACTGTCACATGATTAAAAATCCGCCACTTGATGAGCTTGAGCTTGCAATTGGAGGCACAAGTTGTTGTTCCGTGAATGAGGCAATCTCAGGCAGCAGGAAGGCTGATTTTAATTTGTGTAAGTAAGGGGCCAGACATCTAACACTCCTAGCAGCCAAGATTCTTCCATTTGGCATAATTAACAGTTTAGTATAGTTAAGAACTAGGAAATAAATCAATCAATCACAGACCCACAGAATGGCTGGGGTTGAAGGGACCTCAGGGCCCACCTGCTCCAACTCCAGCCCCATCAGGCTGCAGATTTCATTACAGAAACTCATCAGGCATGACTTCCCCTGGTGAAGCCACGCTGCCTGCTCCTGGTATTTCCTTCTCCCTCATGTACCTGGAATTGGTTTCCAGGACGAGCTGTTTCATCACCCTGCAGGGACTGAGGCGAGGCTGACTGACCTGTGAGGTTCCCTGGGTGCTCCTTTTTAAAGACAGCAGGGACACGAGCTTACCTCCAGTCTTTGGGAACTTCTCCCCCTTGCCACAATTGAGCAGCGATGACAGAAAGGGGCCTCACAATCACATCGGTCGGCTCCCTCAGTGCTGCATCCCATTGGGGCCTATGGACTTGTGACTGCCCGTTCTCCTGAAGTGTTCCCTGACCTCTTCCACCAAAGAGGAAACATTTTCCTCTTTACAATTTCAATGTCAGCAAATAATTACGGGTCAATGTCAGTTACTCACAATGGAGGCAAGGCAAAGCTGGAAAAGCTGCTGATATCCTTGGAGAAAAGGGACTTCCAACTTAAGTCAAAGAATTAAGCAGCAAGTTGTACCTGACGGATACACACCACACTGCGTTCTCTGCAAACTGAGCAGAACTGTACAGAGGTAAGGCTCTTAAAATAACGCCATGAAGCTCCCACTGGGTTTAAAATCCCTAAAGTAGCAGCTGATGGCACTGTCATCTGGGTGTTGTATTGGAAGAAAGAGCCGGGTATGTTAGATGTCTGGGTAACACTTTGCAATAGTCTATTACAGACTTCTTCCTGTTTAGGTAGGTGCCCCTCCTGAAAGCAAAAGAACAGCAGATTGGCAATAGACTGCTTCAGCAGACAGCCTGCTTGAGGAGACAGCTTCCAGTGTGAGATCACACCTGTCCCCAGCAGGAGCTGAGGCCACCTGTGCTGCCACTTCTGGGAGTCAGGAAAACACATTATTACAGACAGCACTATATTGCACACGTTACATGCAGGCATCCCATCAAGGAAAGCATGTTAACATACAAAAAGGTAATATATACAGGAGCAGACACATGGCAACAGTGCAGTCCAATTTTCAACAGCGATGCAGCCACACAACCACCAAAGCATTGGGCAAAACAGACCTCACCTGTAGCTTAGGACAAGTCCAAGAAAGGATATTACCTAGTATTTGCAGCAGAACAGCACAGATTGCAAGTTCCCAAACCCAGCTGTCTGCACTAAAGAACCTGGATAGGAAGGGGAAATTCTAAACAATATTTCCAAGTTGTTATCCTCCAGCACTAACCACTTATGTGTTTGAATATGGTACAATTTACAATTCAGAACGGTGAAAGCACGAATACAGAATGTCTCTCTGCCATCTACTTCCTCCTATATCAGTAACTCATTTTGCCTTGAAAGGAACCACGACTAGTGCACTGTGTGCACGTAACAGCAGAGCAGCAAATATGTAAAGAAAAACATCATGGTCCAGACACCAAAAACATTAAGAAAAGATTTGTTTGCAAGTATGTACTTCCAGTACTTAAGTAGTCATTGCTATGCAAATCAATCTAACATTTCAGTTCACCTTGGAAACTACGCATGTCCTCTTGAGGTCTGCGTGTGGTTAGCAGACTGCTTGTTTGCTGACAGAGGCCAGCCCACGTTCATCTTGACAAAGACTGAAATGCCACATTTGATGCCACTCGGCAATTTTTCCCAGATATTCCTGAAACCCCAGCCATCTCCAGGAGAATTCTTCATGGTGAACTTCCATATGTGACAGCGGCTTCAGTTCATGATTGCACAAAAGCCAAAACGAAGCATTTCAAAGGAAGAAGCCTTTCCACTCACTCGATCACCCAATTTGCCCAAGCACTGCGCATTATCGTTTCACCTCATCCTCCACCTTCGGCACAACCGCTTTCACAGCAGGTCTGGCAAAATGAGACCCGGAGGCTTTGGTTCCACACAGTTGATCCAGAAGTTTGCACAGCTCGCATGGTACTGGTGCCCTCCATACGCCAGCTTAAAATTATCCGTTTCTGAATTAAAGGCCTAGAGTAACAAGAATTGAAACAAGCGTGACCATCTCACCTCGCCCATGCTCCAGAAACCAGAGTGGAAAATGGACATCACACAGGTGGTCACCCCAGAATGGCAAGTCATGGTAGAGCCTGGACCCTCTTCCTCCGAATGGAATAAACCATCTTCACTTGCAGAAGCACAGCAGCCAAACTAATGCTTTCTTTTAGTCTGCAAAATGTCTGCAGGTGGGCAAAACCTACCGCCCTCACACCTGGTGCGTACCTGTCTGTTACACCACACATCAGCTGTGCCCCATCTGACACCTGTAACTCACTCGCTGTGTTCCACGCACCTTCCAGAACAAAGCGAGTTCTGCCAGCCAACAGCCACCTGCAGTGCTGCCTTCACCGGGTCAGACTCTGCTGTGACTGAGGCTGGTGCTGCTTCTGATGTTAACATCATCCTACCACACTCCGGGCTGAGTTTGGTCCACTTCCTTCTGGTAATTGAATCTGCTTTACTACTGGAGCGCGTGAAGCCACAAACAAGCTTAAAATATCTCCATGTATGTTGCTAGGAGATACTGCTTAAATGTGAGGGGAACCGAATTTTTATTTTTATTTTTAAATAAATCTAGATATAACGCTGATTCTTTTTCCCCGGTTCAGGAGAACATTGAGCAGCTGTTTCTACTTCAGCAGAATTTCTAGTGCTTCACAGCTACCTATTTAAAAAATATTCCAAACATGTTTCCCAGATTCTGGATTTCCTGCACAGACTTCTAAAAATGCCACTGCCCACTGCATACAGACAAAAGCCAGTATTTGTAGCAGAAACCCCTACAGCTCCCCCCTCTTCTGCAACAGACATGCAGGCAGCTATGAACTCAGAAACTCACTGCAGGGACTTTTCTACCACACAACAGAAGGAGCACAAAACCAGAAAGCTATTCACAAGGTACGAGCATGCAGACAAGACAAAAGGGAGGCTGTAGAGCATGTTAGTTGATCGGATCAAGTATTAACAGTGACAAAAAAAATGACTGGAAGAAAAGGGTTCATGATTGGTACAATTGAGAATGACAGCTGAAGGCCAGCTAGCAGTTCAGCCTTTCACACTCAACTAGGAATGATTCTATAAAGAATGTTTTTTACACGTTCATACTTTTTTAGGAAGCTCTTCCACAGGTTTCTCTTCTTTCTGAAATAACGTTGAAACCAAAAAGTCAGCAAAACTGCCGAGACACATTAATTGGTTGGCATAATTACTCTTACACATCCTGGGATTCCCTCCCAGCTCTGCTAATTGCAACAGTCCCCTCCTGGTGATCCTTGGAGATACATTTCATAAAGTAAAGTTATTAAGACTTTTAATACATATACACTTCAGTCTCAGTATCCCAGTCCCTTCCCCGTGACGAGCCATTGGCTTCATCAGCCCTTTCTCCACATCTCTTTGCACGCAGAGCCCAGTGAATGCAGGCCATTGACTACAGGAGTCCCATCTATTTATGGGTCAGATTTTGCCTTTGCCACTTCCAGTTACAAATTAAAATTTAAAATTCATCAATGTGTCCCAGGCCTAAATGGAAGCCAAAACTATAAATTAACAAGGAGCTTAACGACAGAGGCCATATACTTACTTTACTTCTGGAATCCACGTTTAGGAGTCACACTCCACAGGCAAGGTCTTGGGCGTTTTTAATCCCTGGGCGCAGCATACAAGAAGAGAAATCCAGTGAGTTTTCATCTGGCTGAAGAAACGAGACAATAAAGTTTAGGCATTTTCAATGAGTTTCAGACATCATAATAAGAAGAATCGATCTGGCTGTGAGAGAGAGCCGTGGTGCCCCAACAGGCAACGCGGCAGAGATGACACAGTGCACTTCCTCATACATTGATACGTGATTTAATCAAAGCCGCTCGTAGATATTTGCAGTCCTGCTATGCAATCTCCATCAACATTGATTTATAACACTCCAGCTCTTGAAAAAGGGTGAGACTACAAAGGAAAGAATTCTTTAGTTCCGTGTTCCCACATCAAAAGGAGAAGAAACTTCTGAAGAAAGAGCCCAGGCGGCTCTGCTACGTTTCAACTGCAGCATATTAAGAACTGGACGAGGATAAACAGTGGTATGCAGCAGCTGTTTGTGCAGCTGCAAGGAAACAAGGCAGCGGCCAGCACGGCTTTCACCAGTGTTTGAAGTGGTGTCTGTATCTGTGTTTATTGTCCGGAGTTCTGTTCTATGCCTGCTCAAAAAGCGCAGCTGTTAGAATACGGCACAACGTACGATTGGAACATTAAGGTTAACCAAAGCACCTAAGAATTAAGGTCATCAGCTATTTCACGCCAGACACAAGTTCAGGTTCAAGAGAGACAAAGGACAGAGGAGATGAAGCCTGCAAATAAGAAATAGAGTAACTTCTCTGGCACATAACCTGAATTTCAGCGACAAGATAAACGGCAACAGAAAACCCTCTGTATGGGTGGTATAAAACAATGCACTGCTTGAATGCAGTGGCACAATTAAAAATAATGACTAGAAATGCTGGAAACATTAAAAAAAGGCAAGAAAAGAAAAGAAAGAAAAGCGTGACCATAAAAACATGGGTACTCCTCTCCATAGGTCTGGAATGCTGAGCAGCTCCCTGCAGAATGGCTGGAGAATAACTGAAGTCCTTTAATCTTTAAGTAGATCAATCAAATTAATAAAGGCACTGCAATATTTGTTTACTAAACGCACGAGCGAAGCAAATGAGAAGGTCATCCTGTAATTTGCAATGAAAACCACAAGGCTGGGCATAACTTTACCTTGTAACAAAATCCTTTAAAAGATAAAATTAACCTTTCCAGGCAGATGCCTCTGAGCTAGAATAATTCTCAGCACTTAATTGGCACTTCTGTGCCTTTTGGGATCTGTGCTAGGGGAACGTATGGCTGCATACAGTTCCACGTGGAGAAGAGAAACAAGAAATGATGATTCTGAGAACTGTAGGAATTGGGAGTCCCAGGAGTCCTTCAGACAACTTCGCCTGAGAAGTCACTGCTCCAGCTCCGAGTGCGCTCAACGCGTAGCTGCGCTGACACGGAGAGCCAGGCCCTACCCAGGCCCTGGGGGCGGTCCCTGCCATCTTCCAAGGAGGGCACTTCAGAACTAGATTTTGATCTGCTTGTTTAAATCAAGAGAGGGCTGTTCTGATTGTTACCATCAGCAATGCCAGGTTTTGAATAGATGAATCCTCATCTATCAACTTTACCTGCCGAGCGGTAAAATACTGAAAGGATAAATCCCACATCCTGACAAAGTGTCATCAAAAATACCCATCTGCCTCCACTATTTGTGCTCAGCTATGCAGAAAGCTCCCAAGCTCCTACCAGACTGTCTCAGAGCAGCCCGGTCTTGTCTGGCAGATCTGTTCAGAGGAGGGAAAGCTATTTTGTCTGCAGTGGGAACCAAAACAAACTGAGGCACTTCCAAACCCAGAGAGAAAAGAAAACAGCTCTGTTATGTGTGTTGCTACGTTGCATGCTCCTGTGTTGCGAGCATTAGAACTAATTGTAGGGATATTACACAGACAAGTCCGTGCTATTCTGGCTTCACAAAATGGCTCGTTACAATTGTACTAATTTTCCCTTATCAGAGCATTTCTTCTGGTGAAGATGCAGCTTGTTTTTGGTCTTACCGTTAAAGCAGCAAGCGACATGAAGCTTATGAGGTTGTTCCACACTTTATCTATATCCTTCAGCAGCTGCTGGAGTTTCTCACTACAAACAGCAGTTGCTTTGATTCCCAGTTCAACTCTCTTTGTTACTCTGTAGACTTCAACAACCCCTGTTGGAATAAACCACAGTGGAGAAATGCAGACAAGTTCACTGCGAGCACAGGTTCCTGAAACCGCAACTCAAACACAGAAGAGAACTTTCAGTGCAAGAGATGCAGGAAATTAAAACATACCCAGCAAATATTCCATGCCTTGAGCAGACTGGATAACCTCGGTGCACACGGATGAGCTGCTTATTCCATTCAAGGTATCGTTTGCTTTCTTTATGACCTGGTGGAAGCGAGTTCCATGAAACGGTGCTGTTAATTACTACAAACAAGATGGTCACCAACTAATTGTTAAACAAAACAAAGAGGCAAATTAGATAACTGCTATACTCCATCACACAGACCGGGGTAGAAGTACCAACATTTAAAAACTTAATGCATTCCCTCAAATAATTTCATTACTAAAACAGCAGTTTTAAGTGCATGCATGCACTGCTATCTAGTTGAATAATATGATTAAAAATATACATTTTTAAATTACTCTGGCTGTGAAGTATCACATTACCTGAAAATTAATGGCCTTTCCCCTTTTCATGACAAACATCCTACACTAAGGAGGAGAAGGCTGCAGAGGAGGTTATGCTCTTACCTGCAGGGCACTCTCCAGGCACCTCTGCCACTCATATGCGTACCTCTCACTTTCCTATATGAAAGAGAAGGACAGTCTGAATCTCATTTCTACACACAATTCCCTTTCTCCTATCACAACAGACATACAGAAGATGTATATTTAGAGAGATTATTTGCAGGTTATCCATGAAAACTCCTAAAATACCTTTTCCTACCTTTTTTCCTCATTTTTTAACTAGTCTCTGTGTCTGAACTCTAAAGTCTGATTTCTGGGGCTCAGAACTAGTTTCAAAAGGAAGAAGGTATACAAATGGGTAAAAGCTTGGATTGCACATACCTACTCCCAACAAATCTGTTGCAGGTCTGCTGTTAGAGAAATGAGGATTAGCAGAATTTAATGAGTCCTTTTACCATTTGCTCTCAATATGAGCAAGAGAATTAACTAACTACTATACAGCCAGAAAAGTTAGGCCATTTCCTAAAGCCAATGGTCTCAGTGCCAAAACTGGGATTAGATTTTAGTTGCAACCAATTTCCAGTTACAGGCTTAGACTACAAGGTCAAACAATTCCAACAGCAGCATTTTTTTCCATGCCATGAGGCTTTAAAGACTGAAAAAACAAAACTTTTATTAACCATCTGTTGCTTATAAGAAGGAAACAAAGAAAAGAATCCTTCCTTTGTGAACAGCAAAATCAAAACACAAAACCTTACCGAGGTTCCATCTCAGGATCATACCCTAATTTCAAGCAGCCAACGCCCCAAAGGCTGGGATACAGAACACTGATGGAAGTCACTGCTGATTTACTTGTATTCCAAACAACTCCTTACCTCAACCTCCCCAGTTAGGTCCTTGTATTTGTCCCGGATGACAGGCAGAGCAGGCTTCTCACTCAGGGTATTTGAGCGATCCCTAAATGGCTGCTCCTGAGCTGGTAAAGGTGAGGAGCGGCTTATTTCTCTGTCACCCAGGCTTAGGCTCCTTTTATGAGACCCTAAAAAGTGTGGATATAAACAAAGCTATTCTTCTATTCAAAGGCAGCGACTACCAAAAATGAACAGGGCGGTACCAAGGGATGTGCTGCTCATCCGGAACAACAAAGCCCTCCATTTACTCAGTGACTGGTGCAAACCAGTTCTTAAATTCTTACAAATTTTTGGCACAACGCATTTTTTACTTCTAGAAAGAGTTCAACTCCAAACACCATGGAAATCAGTACAGTTTGTTTCCAGCAGTCTTTGGAACAGTCCTCATCAGCAGATGTATCATTTGATTAGAGCAAATAGCCTCTGCCAAGTGTATGCATTACGAGCTTCCGCCACAGAGCAGGCTTACCTTGAACAGACAGGTCAAAGGTCGCCAGCTCACTCTTGATCATTTCTTCACTAGATTTCACCTTGCCTTGGGATGTTGCCACTAAGAAGTCAAATTTGCTGATTTTTGGCTTTTCACTTTGGAATTCTCCGAAGTCATCTGTGGACTCTCTCTGCATTTCAGAAGAGATCCCACCAGCGAGGAAGTCTGCCTCTTGGTTTGGGTCAGCTGCTGCATCTCGTGCTTCTGACGAAGGTCTCGCAAACTCGCCGAAGTCTCCGTTGTCATCATCACTTGGACCGCTGGATACTGGTCCGGAGTCCTTAAAGTTTGCAAAGGCTGCAAAGGAAACATTCTGTAAAGCATCCTCACTAGAAAACGTCGTCACTTTGGAAACGGTTGTCATGGTGATGTTTTCTGAGCTGCCAAACAAGGTCTCCTTCTTCTGAAGAACAGAAGTAGCTGCAGAGGATCCGCTTCCTGAAGCCTGGGCGAAGGAGAACTTCTTGCCCTGCTGAATGTCGTCTTTGTCGGACCAGTCGTAGCTTGCCAGGCTGCTGACTGCAGACCCGCTGTTATAGCTTCCAAATGGGGCACATTTTAATTCGTCTATATCTGAGAAAAACAAACCCCTGCCATTAGAAGCTGAAGTTCAAACATTAGTCTCTCTAGACCGTCTAGAAGTAAAAGCAACTCATAAGAGTCTTAACAAACTGCAGCAGCAAACAGTGAATCGCTGTTTTGATGAGGCTTAGAGTTGCACAAAATCATCTGAAAAATACCTAAGCACTTAAAACAAAAAGGCAATCCTTAGCCTTTGAATATTGTCTTATATTTTAATCTGAAAGTCACCATGCCACTATGGATTGCAAACACTAAAAGCACTGTTTCTAGATGGTACGGAGTGCACAGGTCACCAGTTCAGTCCCTGACGCTGGCTACAGAACCTGCAACCAAAACATAAACGTGAGCAACTCAAGCATCACCTTAGTTCACCTCAGCAAAAGCAGCCGCACAGAAAGCAAGGGCAGCTTCCCCATCCTCTGCAGAGAAGTGTTAGTACACTTAAGTTTGGTGTCATGCTTTGATACAAATAACGTATAGAAATGTGCTGCCAGAAGTTACAAGATATAAAGTTGCATTTGAGCTTCTCAGTTACGCAGTGCTGTGTGCCTCAGTCCTCAAGCTTACAAGTTTCAGAAACAACACAAACGTGGCAGAGATCTTTTCTTAACGGTATAAATAGCTTGTGAAAGCTAAGTACAGAGAAAACCCAATTATTTTGCAGAAAGCTCCAATCATTTATACTCACCTGGCAATTACATGGGCCAGCGGGCTCTTCTCCCTGCCATAAGGAGGTATGGCACAGTCTGGATGCCTACACTGCAGCCAGCAGAGGAGATCAGGGTCTGCCAGGCTGCGCCCACTACTCATCCAACTTATCTTTCCCATTCAGACTGAGATTGATCCATCGCGAAGGCACGCGGAGCTGGGAGATGTCATTAAAGCATTGAAAAAAAGCCCTTCTGCACTGCACTTGGCAGTTGTTCTCCTGCATTAATGACTGTCAGCCTGGATCAGAGCCTCAGCCGCTGCTCCGTGCCTACGGCCCAGCAGTCCCAAGGCAGAGCGGGTGCGAGGCAGCGCCGTGCCCCCCCAGCAGAGCCGAAAGCAGCGTGCCTTTAACTGCACACAGCAGGCACAGCTGGGGCAGGGCAGCCAGGCAGGGAGCAGGCTGAGCCTCCAGCTGCCCTCTGGTCATTAATAGAGGATTAAGCCATTTGAACAACGCATTTCTGCCTTTTGTACTCATTTGACTGAGAGAGGAAAGCATGCCATGCTTTAGGCTACCTTCCAGGCATGAGCCACATATACAGCTAATTAAAAAGACTAACAAATATATGATATAATGATATAGTTTAATGGCTACGACAACAAAGCGAAACGTCCCTACGCAACGTGCCACCTCTCAGACCTTCCTTAGGGACAGCCTTCACACAGCAGCTGCACATGGAGTATCTCCACAATTAACACCAGCACCTTGAACACACGCAGCAAGATTTCAAAGCGCCATTTGAATACTAGATTTGTAGAGCACACAGGGCACAGGAGAACAAATAGAGCTGAGAGCATCTGCTCATGGCAGAGCCGAACAGAAGAGGGCTCCTGGCTGGGAAGGGGCTGACCTGGGCTCAGTAATTTGTCCCAGGGAACCAAATCTCATGCCCTCTAATACAAGGCTTTGCTCAGAGAAGTTAAAGGAGCGTTTCATTAGCGCTAACAAGCGCTGGGATAACCTCCAAACTGCCATTAACCTGAGATCTCGACAGCACCACCCCGCACCAAGCACCCTCCTTTCTCCTTTGACTCCAAAGCATTGCTATTGTTCCAGCGTTCACCGAGATACAAAAAGAGGAGTGAGATCCCACCAGAGATGTGCACAGCCCCTTGTGGACGGTGCCATTCAGAAGCTGTTTGCCACTCCGTGTGAATTCACGCAGACACGGAGCCCACGGGTGTAGGTTTAAGAGCTGAGATGAAAGATAGCAATTCAACCCCATCCGTGATTCGGATGGCTTCACTGATTACAGAGCATTCCTGCAGTGAGTAAACTTTCCTACGAGTTTTGCTCCACAGAAAGGTGCTGTTCAGAAACAAAAATCCTACGGCTGAAGCAATGCTACATTAGAAAGCACAGAAATGAGTGTACGTGCCACTGTATACAATTCAAGGCAAATTAGTTTTTATAAAAAATCTTATTCTACTGGGGAGAAAAAAGCTATATTTAGTTTGGCCGTGCGCTGAATTTTGCACAGAAGGAAAATTGTGACCTTTGTCATAACAACAGCAAAACTAAAGTCTTATCTCAGCTCCCAGCACATCTCCTGGGTCAGAAAGCTTCCCCCGGCGGGGAGCAGCGCAGCTCGCCATCACTCTAATGAGCACAGAGCAGCTCGCGTGTGAAAAGCAGCTGAGCCCGGAGCACTCTCCGCGATGCAGCACTCCATTATGGGCACTGATTGCTTCGCTAAGCGCTGTTGCTTCTCTTAAAGGCCACAGATGCATTTAATGAATAAAAATCTCCAGTTCAAACGCTGCAGTTACAAGCGCTGATGTAACACAAACTTCATTCTGCTGTTATGGCAATCCGAAGTCCAAAGAGATCCATGTGCACCAGTGATAGGTTTTTCAAAGCAAGACACGATTCAGTGGGAAAAAATGTCAGTTAATTCTAATGAAGCACTGCGTTTAGCAAAGACACCTGCTGCTGAGCTGCCTCGTTTCCTCCTGCAGGAAACTTGTTCTGCAGGACCTGAACTGATAAGCATCAAATTCTATTAAGAAACAAACCAAAGCCAAAGACTAAATCTGTACAGAACTCCAAGGAAATGCTTTCTTCTAAGGACCCACAATCTTTTTTCTCAGCTGAGAAGTGGTTTCTTAGCACTTCTTGGAGACCACAGAGTGGACTGTGCCATGGAAGCAGGGCAAATTACTGTGCATTACAGCCACTGTGTATTGAGAAACCTCCATCTCTACCAGTAGGGACACATCAATAGATTTTAGTGAACTACCTCATAATAAAGCAGTATTCCTTAGTAATCCCACCAGATGCTGAGTTCAGATTTGTTCTAGAAATCCAAATGCTATAACTCCAAACACAGATAAAACCACATGGAACTGGCACAGCCAGCTCTGCCTGGCCGGCCCACAAACACACACCGGGCTGAACACAACGGACCCGATTCCCAAAGCTCTCAGAGCTGCCCTGGGGAGGAAAGCAGGTGTGTGCACGCTACCAGAGCGCACCGACACTGCACGGATGCAGTTAAAACGCAGTGTTTCCCAGTGTTATCTGATCTACACAAGCTTGGTTAATACACTGTTTCCTAGTGTTATCTAATCTGCAGAAAAACTCGACATCCTTCAGTGGAGCCAACCACAACAGTGTATTTCAGCTTCCAAGGATCAAGGTATGTCTGCAGGCAAATGCCAAGCTGCAGGCTTCAGCGTCAACCGTTTGATCACTTCAGGAAAACCCTTGGCAGCATTAGCTGTATTCTAACAAACAGGAAATAAAGGCAATTCTCAAGATTTTAACATATCTTTGTGACTGTAACCAACACATGACTCTCAGCCTGTTCCTCAGCTGGTGAAGTCTGGAACTGCTCCAACAACGAGATGTCCCAACAAACATCTGCTGAACAGCAGTACGCAGCACTGCCGGCGTGGAGCCATCAAGGATGCTGAACAGAAGATACTTCAAATGAAGGAACAAGGAGAGAAAATCCTTCAAACCTTTGGCAGTTAAAACCTTCACTTACTTCTTCTGTTCCACAATGGATGCTACCCCACAGAGAGGCATCAGGAGCCCAGTGCCAGGAGCCGTGGGGATATGTAAGGCTCCTACAGCTCTTCTGTTTGCAGAACGACGCTAAACGAGAGCAGCTGAGAGAGAGCAACATCGTCAAGCCTGGACAAAGTGTAATAAGGCAGAGTCACGAACATTACCGTCCCTCCTCCAGGTATGATTAGCTGAACAAACACTAATAGCATAAGCACTGCAGAATTCAGCCTCCCAGCTTTATGTTCAAGCCTTCGGTGTAGGAAGCTTTAGGGCTAGACATAACGTGCTGCTTCTCCAGAGCAGGAGAGGTTTTAAAGTCCTACAGATCGGTGTAACGAAGAACAATCTGGTTCCGGTGTGTTTTGCTCTCAAACAACGAAAACTCAGTTTGCTCTGGCACAGTGCTTGAACTTTATCCCACAGCTCAATTATTTTTAGCTTTTTACCTTGTGTGCTAATTTGACAATCACCCAAAGCGGCCGGTGGCCCGGGACTTGGAAGAATTCGAAGTGACACAGTTCTGCAACACAGATCTGCAGCTGTCATTTGTGTTTGAAAGCACTTCAGTATTCAGCAAGCCAGGACTCTCAAAGCAGAAAAATGAAGCAGGCCCTATACTGCAGGGCACCAATTAACTCACTCCCTATTAGCTAAATAAATATCAGAATACTGTTTAGAGGTCTCTCACCAGCAAAGGCCTCCGCAGCAACACGTTTCCAATTGGCCCCATCACAAAGCGGTGGTGCGGCCTTGGCTGGCAGCAGGGAAGTGCAGACGAGGAGACAACAGGACAGAGGCACTTCTGTGCTCAGCCCCAGTCAGCACGGAGCTCCCCAGGGCACGGCACAGAAGCAGCCCCGCTATGCACGCCGCTGCCCATCCTGCTGTGCAAGAGCTCTGCAGGCAGCAGCTCACCCACACACGCGCTGGCTCGAGGGGATACCATAACTTTAAACTTTGTAATTTTTCTTTTTTTTCAGGAAAAAGAGGTAATGCTGCTGGATTGCAAACAAATCACACGCCCCCACGTCTTCAAAATATGCCAAGATAATATTTATTAACACAGCAGGACTTACAGATCACAAAAGATAGTGATACACAGGAGCTCAGAAGGGTGTTATCAGAATAAAGCATGCAGGTCGATACTTGCAGAAGAGAGATATCAAAGCAGATCTGAGAAGGCACATTCACACAGGAAATGTTTAGTTGAAATTAGACATTAGAAAAGCAGCAAAAAACCTGAAGTTGATTAAAATATACAGAGATCTCCAGTAATGCCAAAGAAAAAGGTACTTTACAGATTTGTAAGTGCAGCAAAGTGGATAACCCTTTGAGAATACCCCAGGCAGGTACGCTCCGGCTGCAGCGCTCGGCAGGATGCAGAACAAATTAGGTTTATAGGAATGACGAGGCGTTAATTAAAAATGCTCGAGTCCCAGAGCGAAACGTAAATTTGGTTGAAAAGAAGCAGCCCGGTTCAATTACAGCATGCAGGCAGTGCTCAAAGGGTTATACGAAGTATATGCAAGAGAAATCAGGCAACATTAGTATAATCTACCTTCCACACAGAGAATTATAACAAAGTTTAAAGAGACAGTATCCCCTTCGGAGAGCAGAACTAAAGCCTGGCTTCCCGCAGAGCTCCAGCGCAGCCGCCCGGGAGCGGCCGGGCAACGTCCTGCAGTTCCCAGCACCAGCAAACCCACCTGCCCGGCCCGCAGCCACGCGACAGCAACGCTCAGCAGGCAGAAGAGCTCCACAGTGGCACATCAGGGACGCCCAGCCGTCCTCCAGCAGCCCCCACCCGCGGCTCTGCGTCGCTCTGGGTGCCGCGCATTGCTTCCAACAGCACGGCTCCCAACGGGCAGCCTGCCGCCTCTCAGCAGTGAGCGCTGCAAAGGGATACTGTCCCTTTTGACATTAGATTTACAGGTCAAAAGAAGTGGAGAAAAAAAATCTGCTCTTTCAATTATGTAAACTGAAAAAAAAGACTTGAACATCAGCAGTTCACAGCTTGAGATGCATCCAACACAAAGGAACACGTGAGCACAGGAGTTGGTGACAGCGCAGAGCACGCTCCACTACGAGAGCCAAACAGAACTGAATAATGGAGTAAAACCCTCCTCGTGGAAAAAACACCTAGCTTGGCACCATAAGAGAATACAGACTTGTTTGAGTTTAATAAAAATAGCTTCTAATTAATACTCCAAAGTCCCAAAGTTTAGCAAGGAGCACATGATCGCCTAACGCCCTTAAACAGAAAATCCCTCCTGCCACAAAGGGCAAATTCTTCATCGCTGACTTCTGTGGCAAAAGCTCACGTACTGTAGAAGAGCTACATAAGTCAAGCTACCACCAAAACAGGCTAGAAAAATATTATGAAAAAGTGCTTTCAAAACCAAAGTAAACATTCAAGAATACACTGTAGGTGCTACGTTTTGACAGCTCGCCCAACTTGGAATTCCACCAAGCAGTAATACGAAAATTAAATGTCTTTGCTAACAAAGTTATTCCTGATATTTTGTACCCTGTTATAGAGTATCTTCCATGCCAAAGTTGCCAACTTAGTTTTCTCTCCCCTACTTAAAAATAGCATATAATGCAAAATTACAGTACTGTATATTTTCTCTACCCATGTCTGCAAAAATGGAAGAAATATTTCATCTGAGAATCACCAATTCTTGCAGTGACAGCTTTTACGTCTGCAGTTTGTATGCTCCCCTGGCCAGAAACGTCTCTGACTGCGTAATACTTGTCCCTAGAGCACAGTAATGGTTCCCATATTATCGAAGGCCACAGAACATTCAACTACACCTTGTTTTCCTATGTACATATGAAAAGAAAAAGCAGGACACTTGGGAAATTTCATGATATGCAATCAGGTTGGAGATGGTTAATTCATTCTCTCGGGAGTACTTTCAAAAAGGGAAATTAAAGAAGGTAAAAGCTTGTTAAGGATAAAATAGAAGTCCCGTGGTTTTAGGTTGAGGCCCAAAAGCCATCGCTCATGGCATCAGCATTTATGGATCCCCTGCACAATTATTCCAATGAAGGATTTAATCCTAAGAAGCGTACAGGATACCTGCGGTCCTGCAAAATACTGGCTACAGTGATGAACCCCACCAGAACAGGGATATAGCAGTGCTGTTGATTAGACAGCTTTTCATCAACAGCACATCTGAGTGCCTGCCTACCCTTTCAGCAGCACAGAGTGGGTTAAGACCCCAAGCCGAATGCTTTGTTGAAACCAAGAGATTAAAGTGAGACTCTGCCATTCATCTTGCTAATATAAATGGAATGATGCTGTTTGCATTAGAAGATTTTCCACTCAAATTCCTTAAGTGACAGTTGCTAACGGGTACCAGTGATAGGATGTTGTCAAACCTCAAAAATAAGCGGGAATTGAGTTCAAACTGCTCCACCTATTTATAGTCACCTAACACAAGAAATAAATGCTGCCGTTTAAGGGGCTGTTGGCTAGCAGGTGCACAGATTTAGAAGCCTTTCACTACTGAAAGACTAGTGCATAATACTGTAACTTAGCACACAGAAGAATACTGACACCTCCATCACCTTTGTTACCAGAGCAATCTAACCAATTCCTCACCTGCTGCTGGCGGATGCTGGCCACTAACTGTTGGCAAATCCAAAGAGCTATCAGACATGACATGCTTAAGATCTCCTTCCACATCAGTCAGTTTCATGTCAAACTGAACAGACAACGCATCTTCAGAATCCTCCTTGCCAACACTGCTGCCACCAATAGAAGGGAGATCCAGAGACTTGACCGAAGCGGAGTCTTCTTTGGCCTGCTTGAAAGCTGCGACTTTGTCCACCAGGGACTTCTCCGCACTGCTGCACGTGGAAGAAAACTTGTTGGAGTGAAAATCGGCAAAATCATCATCGCTCTTCACCGAGGAGAGCGTGCTGTCCTTTGCCTCCTCAAAGCCTGCTCCAGGGCCTTCCAGAGAGAGCTGCTTGAAGATGTCGTATTTGGTGGGCGTAGCGGCGGTGGCCGAGTTCTGCCCGCTCCTCCCTGCGCTGGCAGACGAGCCAGGCTGAGGAGCGGGGCTGGTCTCTGCCTTAAGTGCGTTGTATTTGTCATCTGGTTTTTGTTCAGAAAACCCACTGCTATTGTTGAAAGCCATGAAGTCTGCAAAGTCATCTTGTCCGCTGGCTGATGCGCTGTTAGAAAATTCCCCAAAAAGGTTGAACTCTCCAAAGTCATCAGCTAAGCTCGAGCTTTTGCTAGGTGCTGGCTGGGCCGCGGTGGGTGGTGGTGGCGGAAAGGAGGACGGTTTTGAAGCATTAAATGCAGGCGGAAAGGACAGCTGCTTGTTTTCTCCAGGAGAGGAAAAAAGGTCCAAGTCTGCTAGATTCAAAGAGGTCTTAGCTTGCGGTTGCTGTTTCGGCTGGGCGGGTAAGGAAGGGAAGGAAGCGGGGAAAGTTTTGTCTTTTGCGGGCGGCTCTAATGGCGAGATACTGTCAGCGGTTTTAAAATCTGTGAAGCCATCGTCGGATCCTGCAGCCTTGAATTCTGCAAGGTTCTCTCCTGACAGGGAAGCAATGAGAAAGTACTAAGATACTGCAGTGACAATGAACACATCGTACTCACACCATGCAGCAAGCAGCTTATTTCACGCCACGTCAGAAAGCTTTAGGCAAGCTGCTGAAACACACCGGACTGCACTCAATGCTGCGAGCCACACACGCAGCAAGGCTAGCAATCCTAGCAGTCATCCCAGAAAAAAACAAACACCCTCACATCCTTCAAACAGCCCCAGTAAACGCAAGAACTCCGGCACCTTCCTGCTCCTGCTATGCCTGACTGCAGCTTTCCTAGGAAGCCTGGAGGTGGACTTCCACGTGAAAGTGACTGATCATAAAATGATTGACCATAAGACGTGGAAGCTCTCAACTAAACTTCTTACTGAATGTGGGGTAGTGCAATAATAATGTAAAACGACTTAAATGTTAGGTAGCAATGTTTCCACTGAATTTATAGTAAATATTGTGGTGTACTATGCAACTTTCTTCCCATTTACACACTATTGTTTTAAAAATGAACATTTTAAACACGAAAAACATGACAAATGCTGTTTAACCCATTCACCAGCATATGTATTTACTTGGATTACCTGTAATTCCACAGTATGAGTACATTTTATTACAAGTGTCCAATAAACAGATTTTGCTCTATTTCAGAAATACACCATTACCTTTTAACTCTTCAGTCACCACGCAGTGCCACACTTTACATTAATTTAACCAGGATTTGAAAGGCTCCTCCTTAGAAGGGAAGGAGAGGACCGTGACTGTACCTGACATCCTGCCGTGCTCCCTTCCCTCCAAACCAATTCACTTGGCCCAACGACAGTGCAAGTATTTGTGAAATAGCAGTTTGGTTACCAAAACCAGAACATCACAGCAAATTACACTTACTGATGAATTGCAAACTTTTCCATTAGAAAGGTAAGCTGGTGAAAGGGTTAAGAATGGTCAGACCTGGACAGCAGGCAAATACAGTCATTTCCTATTTTAGGACATACACAGAAAGACATTTCATTGCATTGCATGCATTTAATCCCAAAAGGAAGTACTGAGCGTGGAAATTTCACAAAAGATGGCAAGAGTTTCAAAAAAGTGTCTGAAAAAGAGAATTCCACCTTTGAAAAACATGGAGAAGGAAGAAACCAGGGTAAGCAGCCTTGCCCCAGAACCTAGAACTGCTTACTAACAACAACCCAAAACACTGGCCAAATTATAACTCTGTGGAAGTCGGATTAAATTTGTAATACACTGATCTTCTGCTATGTCTACTGATCATGTGAGAAAGTAAAATCTACCTTTAACTCACACTGCATAAATGAGTTATACATATGTCTGGAAAAAGCTTAGGGAGGGACTGCTTGTGTAGCCTCACAGCTATTACATCTCACATGCCATCTAGGTTTTACTTTTCCCAATCAACAAAACTCAAACAGATTTCAAAACGAGTGACCACATTTGTTCTTAGGGCAAAGGCCATAAAAGGTTTAAGGTCTGCCCTAACAATGTTGTGCAGAAGCATCTTATTCTTCTTCCTTCTAAGAATCCTGACTTGAAACAGACAAATTCTAACCACAGTTATTTTAAAATGAGCCTCAGAAGCACCCAGAAGAGACGCTTGTCTTCCAGAAGCACAGACTGTGGACTGTTCCAACAGTCACTGTGCTATTCTTTCCAGGATGTTTCCTGATGAATTGTTTGGAGCAGCAGAGGGACCATTATTCTGCAAACCTAGCAAGGGAAATTCTACAGTTCATGGAGAACCACAGAAACAAACCAAAAACACCCTCGCAAAAACATCCAAACCACCCCCAAAGCCCATCCTGCTCACCTCCATACTTGCTCTCTGATGGCTGCTCCAGTTCACGGAAAGCACTGTACTTGTCTCCAGAATCTTGCAAATGTGAGAAAAAGAAATACATTTACATAAAGCTGCTATGAATTCATAATGCAAATTTTACATTGGCATGATTACTCTGACTTTTTACATTAACTTTTAATCAATGCCGAAACAAGACATAAAATACTGTAATAAATTGCCCAGAGTAGTTGCATACTTTCCCTTTTACCTCCAAAAGTGGCTGTACTTTCAGGCTTCTCAGCTGCAATTCCTTTAAACACGGCATACTTATCAGTTGATGAGAGTGTCTTGTTACCTGGGAGTGGCATTAGTAAAGAAGGAACACTAAAAGCAAAAGAGATAAAAGCAAAGATCCTTAAGTTATCCATAACAAATCTACACTTCCAGGTTTCATCTAAAGGAGCCTCTCATTTTGACTACAGCTTGGGTCACTAAACTTAAGCTTCTACCCTAAAAACTCTGAATTTGTCAGTGTAGATGGTGAGTTCAGACAGCCATCTCCTCAGTAGCATCAGGATTATTCCAGTTACTTTACGTACTTCTCTGCATTTTGCACATAAACACACACTACTTTATATAGTAAAACTGCCACCATAACCTAACATCACATTAGCAATTGCTGGAAGATTTAGCAGATGCTTGCTCGCTCTCCACACAAACCTCCTTATCATTTGCAGCACTACAGAGCAACATCCTTTACATATGAATGATGCATTTCACCTCCAGTATATGTCACTCAATACTATGCACACTGAAAACATGAATGAATTGCTATGGCATTCCTTGGCCTGAAGCAAGAATCTTTCTGGAGCCATTTAAATCTCCTTACCAGCAGCCAACAAGCACCACACAGACCCAGCTCTTGCACACACGTGCTAATGCCAGTGATGCCTGCAGATAGGCAGTGCAGTGTCAAAAAATACAGCTTCTGTTAAAATAATTAAAGTTCACATCACTGCAAAACAGGCTGTTAGATCTGCAGTCCTGGCAAATGTCATCGTTATTCATCTGTGCTCCACAGATGGAGTTTTTTTCATTTTAAATAAAGCCCCATAAGCAATGAGATTACAGCTTATTGTAACCTCTTGGTCTCTTTTCCAAAACCGAATGCTTTTACAACCTTACAACTGAATAAAAAGAATGGCTGCAATGAAGAAACACCTTCTATTTTTTTCTCCTTAAGATCCCCTCCTTTCCGCAACGTTTCTGTTGAAACTTTCACTAACCAAATAGCTGTTACTGCAAAATGATATCTGACATACACCTGAATGAGAGCCCCTTCAAACACACGTGGCATTACTGGTTGACATCAGCAAAATTAAATCCCTTCCATGGAATGCCATTATGCGCAGTGCCACTGAGCGGCCTGTTTTAGTACCCCCAGCTGACAGCACTGTAGAGGAAGCATCTAGTAATCACTGCTTACCTGCAAAGCTAGACAGCAGTTCTGACTGCAACTAGGAACAGACAGTTCAATACACAGAAAATAAGCATGTCCACAATTGGATACCTGGGCGCTGTGTAAAATCCTGCCATGTGCAGCAGGATTAAACACCACTTGGAAATCTTATTGTCACGGGACTTTGAAAGATTCATTTTAAACTCTCAAAGGCAGTAAGTACACATTTTACTGTGCCCAATTTGCCTGATCCGGAATTACATTTTGGCTGTCTCCCAAAGAAAGAGCCAAGATTGTTGAAGACTGAATGAGATCCAGATTTATAGCCAGCTATCAAAAGTTTACGTCTTGGCCAGGGAACCACAGAAATAAAAACCCCATCCACTGGAGTCCTCATTCATTTAAAAGTACAATGTCACGCTCTTGACATGAATGCTGGGTTCCTTCTTCAGGGTCTGAAGAAAGGCCTTGGTGTCAGCAAATGGTTTCTATCAGCTCCACCAAACACTGGGTCCGACTATTAATGGAAGCATACAACACCAAAGGCAGAACTCCTCCGCCCTCGCGCATTCTTTCCGAACAGCTTTATGTCACATTTTTGCCTGAATGCACAGTATGAAGTAACTTTCAATCGCCTGTGCAATAATATAAGCACTCGAACGCCTATCCACATGTCCTGTATATGCAATTTACCTCAGCACGGTGACTGGAATGGTAAAAAATGGGCAACCACCTATGGCACATCAAATGTCATTTTGGATTTAGAAAGCCTAATTGTAGTTGCAACAATCTTGAAAAGAAATCGTTGGAGAAGTCAGGTGACAGAAGGAAATTACAGGCTAGAAAGCTACCCACAAAAGAGGAAAACATTTAATTTCTTAAAAGAATTCCAAAATACTGACGGAGTGGAAATCAAAAGATCTGCTACCTGCTCCGGTGCTGTGAGCTGGCTGCTTTGGAGGAGCCAGCTCCATCCCCTTGGAAATCAGTGAAAGAGTCATCTAGGGAGCCAGACTTCGAAGCATCCTGAAACTCCTGGAAGTCATCATCTTCTGGCTTTACTACCTACATTGCAAATAATATTGCATATTAAAATGGACACACCACTGCCTTTCCAAATTGTCACGTAACATAAAAGCAGCTCAGAGTAACGTGATCAACTTCAAAACTAAAATAAAATCAAAATCCACAACCCTCTCAACATCAGTGAGCAAACTCAGCACGGTCAGCGTACCAAACACTTCACCTGCACCTTGGGGTCTATTTAAAGCCACCACGCAGCTCTGGAACCGGCCAATTCTCCCTGCAGGCCCCGATCAGCCATGCAGAGCCCTCACCTGGCTGGGCGGGTAGGAGGGCGCGAAGGCTCCCGCTGGTGGCGCTGCAGCTCCGCCCGCTGGTGCTGCCGCCGCCATGCCCACCCCCATCACGGGCGGCCCGATGCTCAGCGGCACGGAGACGGGCGGTCCCGCGGGCAGCAGGGGCTGCTGGCTCACTGCGGCAGGCAGCGGCATCGGAAACCCAGATAAAGTAGGGACGGGGGCAGCTGGAAACTGGTTTAACATATCGGGACTCACTGCAGGCATTCCCCTCTGCAAAGGCACAAAGAGAAAAGACAACCATATGAGACACGTGAGCAAAAAGGCATATTGGACTCACTCTTGTTTCGAGCTTGTATTACTGACACTAAGAAAGAGCAAGGTTTCATTCCAGCTTCAATTAAATCTTAAACAAACAAAAGTGACAAAGATCCTGTACTAAAAGAGTGAATCTTTATGCTGAGGGAAGTGACAACTTACTGGCTGAGCAGAGGCATTTGACATTTGATTGTTCAGCTTTCAGAACATCAATCTAGTGCGTACTGGCAAGAGAAGGCACGCTGAAGCAGGTGGGTACCATACACACCAGTCCCATAAGATCAGCTTGGATCCTTATTGCTCAAGATACTTTTATGTTTGATTTCATGCAGGGCTGGTATTTGGAAATAAACTGGTGAGAGATGATGCTACACTGACAAACAACAGAAGCCTGAAGTTCACACTCCACTGGTTCAGGAGAGAAGCAACAAGTTTACTTGTTACACACTTGTTATTCATAGACTGAAGGGATACAGAATCCGTATGGTTTGAGATCAGTTGCGTAACAACAGAAAAACATTCAGTGCTTTCCGTCAGAGATACACACACACACTGCTGTTCGGTAGGTACACTGAAGAACCATCTTCAACTGACATTAAAGAAAGGAGAAATAGGATGTAAGTACTGGGATGTAATTACAGTCCTCTCGAAGCTATGAGGGAAGTTCCTCCCCTTGATTTCAGCACAGTAGTACTGTTATTAGAGGCGTGGTACACGACCCACCACGCAACAATGGTGGATTAGCCAAGGGAGCCATCTGCACACTAATCCCCAGAGCCCTAGTCATACCTGAGTTACTGCTATCATCGCCAGGACAGCATAGAGCTCTTCTTTCGTAAGCTTCCCAGGGGTGGTTCTGTTGGCTAGAGCCCATATTTGTCCAAGAGTCTCTCTGGGCAGTCCAGATGACATCAGAATGGGATACAGCTTAGCAGTATCTATCCCAGCAGGGGTCAAAGTTGTCTCTAAAATTTTCTTATACAATTCTGTTACAAAGGAGTCAGTATTAGTCAGGCAAACTGCTTTCTCCAAGTAAATTTAAGATTGCTTTTCTGTATCAACTTCCTAAATCAAATTAGTAACATGCCAGAGTGCTTGTTAGTGTACAGTGCATTCAGGTATTGCACACTATCATCCCTTTTCACCTAACCATGTGAGTGGCAGCTCTTTAGGCACAAGTTTAAACAATCAAGAATAATATTTTATACAACCTCTACTAGCATGACCTGCTCTCATAACAATTCTAAACATGCTTGAAGAAAATCCTTTCTTTAAATGCAGATAAATACTACAAATATGCATCTCAGCAAAAATACAGCTCCATTTGATGGCTGAAGAAAAATGCTTCGATCACAAACAAAGGCACAAAGGCAATGGAAGCACACACCTCAACACTTCACACTGCCCACCCAGTCAAATGCCCGCTCTCCTTGCTTACCTGGAACCAAGCTATCGCTGTAAATCCAAGGAGGCATCATTGGCTGAATTGGATCCTGCGAAGGGAATACTCCGACGCCTGAGGTGTCCCATTTGGTAAGAAAAAGACAGACAGTTGTATTAAGGCACAGAGATTCAGAGCATGGAAGTCTTTGAGACTAGATCTGAGCTTGTCAGCATCGTTTAGCACTCCAAGCAAAGTTTTCAGAGGAAAAACAGCTCCTGCATAATATATTTCAACATAATGACAGAAGATTAGGGGCAGCAGCGAGAATTCTGCTATATACACAAAGAAACAAGGAGCTCCTCACTCGCCAGATTTCAAGTTGCACACAACTCAAGTCTCATAACCTCTTACAATTGCACAACAGCAGTTCTGTGCAATATAAGCTGAGCCTTCCCATCACTATGAGGGCTACTGGTGGGAAAACGAATTCATACTTATCCAAAGGGAAGCAAAAGAACCACTCACAGCATTCCACCAGGACATCCTCAGCAGGGAAACACACAAATAGCCCATCAAACTGGATCTCAGCAAGTTCTTTTCCCACGCTCACAAAAAGGTATCCTTTGCCTCATTGTTCCTACGCTTCAGATTCAAAAGAAACCACAGCTGTCCTCACTACTACGGACTTCCACGTGATCTGCCACAACTCTGTCCCTGTCAGTTGGTTACTCTCTTCTCCACTACACTAACTTTCACTAACCAAGCACACAGTAGTCATCTTTAACAAAATCTGAACTGGAACTAAAGCTGGTGCAGCTTTTGAAACCATCTCTAAAACACAAATAGCTCTAGACATAATGCTACGAGTGGCAAGTGTCTGGGAAGTCAAAGGTTTAGAGAGCATATCTGGCAGAACATTGCAGAACAGAAAACCTGATTAAACAAACATGTTAAATGTGATTACAGCAGTAAACTCACGTGGGGAAAGTCCAGAGCAAAATCACAGTTGTTACTTTTAGCAAGGAGCAGGAGGCCCTGGAATATTATTCAAGCAGGCGTTCAGAGCAAAATTACGCAGAATTGCCTTAGAATTAGAGTGTTAGCATTCAAGCAGCATCTTATTAAATTCCGTCAAACGTTTCATTTGCTCACCACACTCTTCAATTGCTATGTTTTGTTCTGAAGCCTTGCGCACCTCTGCAGCAGTGGCACCACTTTCATGTCCACCTACAAGAGCCCAGTCACTGATGGCTAGACTGGGACGAGCTTGGCCTGGAGCCGAGGCTTTGTGCCCAACTTCGGATGTTTTAAGTTTGGTTTGCTCTTGTTCAGATTCATTTGAGCCATTATCTAAGACTTTCTCCTCCAAGGAAGAGCCTGAATGAACAGCAGGAGGAAGTATTTACACTTTGTTATTAACCACCCAGATCGCAAATCCACGCCTTCAAAGAAGTATTACTAGTACCACTGACAGGTCACGAGACAAGGACCTGTCCCATCGCAGAGCAGCAGCACTGCCCTGCTCAAACATGTTTATGACCCAGTTCTGCTTTTCACTTGCTATGCATACACAGCAAATTCAGCTAATAGAAAGAACCACGCAGGGAATACATGAAACCATTTCCTGTATTAGGGATACCACTGCATAATCACCTGGATCGTGCAAAAGAATGATTTAAGGCTCAGGTCAAATACCTGCTTATATATGCTTAGTTCTTCGTGTTGATCTTACCTACACCTGCTTAGTCCCCAAGAGAGGAAGCACACCAGCATTCCATGTCAGCACAATAATTATTTTTCACACCATCTTTTCAACTATTCTATTACACAGACTTCATACAGTGCTAGCACACAAGACTTAATACACTTGAGATGAGCCAGATGCATATTTAGCATCCTTAAATCCACACAACTTGCTTTTACAGTGCAGTTCTAAGGGAAGCAGGAAGGGGACATCCTTCCCCACGGATCAGCAGGCTTCTACTTCATTGCCTATATCTTTCAGCCAGACTGAAGGGAAAAAAACCAACAAAATAGGTAAAGACTCTCTGCAGCTTTACAACAAAAAGTGATATTATGAAAAATAAAATTAAACAAAACTTCAGAGTTACCTGTTTTATGGATATTGGGTGAAGATGCAGAGGTAGGAAAATAGGGAATCTGCCCAGCTGTACCATGCAGGAGGGATAACACTGGAGTCTGGGCTGGAGGGAGAGGTTGGACCACAGCCTTTTCTGAAAGCAGCTGTCCAGCCTCAGCAGAATGGAAAGGCTGAAAAGGCTGCGGGGTGGGCTGAGGCACCGCCATGGGGCTTTCAGTAGGCCCTTGTATAAAGTCACTAAATTCTTCATCATCGAGAAAAGAAGAGTGGGAAACAGATACAGCAGAATGGGATGATGATGTGGGATGATCTGTAAAATGGAATGAACACAACGCAAAGTGATGAGGAGGAAAGTTTTTAGGTGGAAAAGCAGGGAAAATGGCAAACATAGCTATAAATAGCAAACGAGTGAGGAGGAAGAGCAGTGGAGATGTCATTTGACAGAGATGAGAACAGTGACTACTGTCAGCACAGCAAACACATAGGTAAAGCTGAGCAGCCTCTTCCAACCATGCATCTTCTCTCCCAGATGTAAATACTTTGATTGAATCTTGACTCTTAAAACCAGCTGTGGAAGTATTCCATTTGCTTTAAACAGATTGGGTCAAAACACATCAAGAGGAAATATTTCAAACTGGACATGTTGGGTGGATGCCAATCGTCCCTCAAAGATGCGTTTTATCCTCAGACACTCAGTAATCAACCATGAGATACAAAACAAACGTGATGTTCCTTCAGACAGTTTTCTGCTTGATCCCTTCCTCAGTCACCCGTTTTAACAGAGCAGGATGGGAAATTTAACAAACAATGGGAGAATGTTAGAAAACCACTTGGAACTTCAAGATTATCAAAGAGCAAATCCACAGTAGAGATAAAGGTTTGACATGTGAATATTCTTGTCCAGATAAGTTTCATTTAAGCTCGCTCTGTGTAGCCATGTCTTAACCCAAAAGAAACATCTAGTAATAATTATTACAAACATCGTGATTACTGAGAAGAGAGCACAGCAAAGGCTTTGATTTGACCATGCCCAGGCAAAGGGAAAAAAAAAGTAAGCTACTGCAGTACTGTGAAGGCTTTACAGAAGGTTTTGATCATTCTTAACACTTATATAGCACTTCTCCGCTTCAAAAGCGCTCTGCAAAACATTAATTAATGCTTTGACTAGAAAAGAACTCAATTATAAGAGTTTGAATGGAAGTATAAAGAAAGTTATTAACACTGGGCTCGCCATCCATTATCAATTCCCATGACATTTCACAGTAAGCATTTCACATTACATTTCTTTTAAAGATTACCAAGTCTTCCAACAGAAGCTGAAATCTCATATTTCACCCCAAGTGAGTGAACAGTTGTTGGGATGGCACTCGAGCTTACAGAGCACGAATACACTCACTTTATGTCATCAAACAAAAACGCTTCTTTCAATTGGTTCCTTCTGCCAAGGATTTCAAATATTAGTTTTATTTTCAGTTGGAAGAGAGGAAGATGACAAACCTGGCTTCTTTGGATGCGATGCTGGCGTTGGGTGCATTTTAGCATCCCTAGAAAAACCATCTAGATTTCCTTTAATGGCTTCCAGGGCATCATCTCTGCTTTTTTCACCTGTCTGAAACGTTATGGGGGAAAAAACCAAAACACAGCACAATTCAGTCTCCTTCCAATACCCACACTTGTTCAGCACAAGGTTTAGCACTGCCTGCTGTTGGATCAAACCCTTCTTTCTCCAGCAACATCTGAAGCATATTAACAGCAACTCCCGTATTTAGAAAGCATGTATTTTGCAGGCTACAATAACAGCACCTCTCAGTCTTCTGACACTTTACGTACAGAAATAATACATAAACCTTATTCAGCTATTTGCGGTCTTACAAATAAGAGCCTCAGAGCTCACTGGAAGGGCCCCAAACTTTGGATAAAGTTAACAAACAAGCCACCAAACATTCTCTTTTCTAGAAACCTCCATCTGTTCCCAAATGCTGCACTCCAGGTTTGTTTAAATTTATTGCACAGAAGTTGGTTTTCATTTGCAGACTTTGTCTGCACTGCAACAAGAGTGTGCAAATGACTGAATGCTGCAGATGCTCTCCAGGATCTGACGTGCCATGCAAGTTCCCCACTCCCTTCCCAAAATAAAGCACCCTATTAAATGCCATTGAAACAGCCTCAAGGAAACAAACCTCGTCCCTGCTGTTTAGGACCTACCTTGGGTTTCACACTGCTTAAGAGCCTCAGCTTTTGCTTCTGCTCTTCAAATTGGCGCCGTTTTCGTTCTTCTTCTAGAAACTTCTGCTGGTGCTCAAACCTCTTTCTGAAATGATTGAAAAAATCTAGAACCAATTTTTCATGCCAATCTCCACATCCAACTCCTGCTAGATGCCCTTCCATTTCTTTGGACTCAAACTCTTGGCCAGTGCACACATCTGCTTTCCCTCAGAACTGTTTAACAGCCACTGCTGATCTTACAGACTGCCCTCAAGTGCAATGGAATTATCTCAAAGCTGTTCCACCATACTAAATGAACTGCTTTTCCAGAGGAACAATGGTCAGTATTTTTGCTATGTGGACTACATCCCAGACCACAGCTCCCCGTTAAAATGAGTAAGCAAACAAACAAGCAGAAATAAATAAAGAGAACAACCGCAAGACAAATAAATCATCACTTACTGTTGTTCCTCTGCAAACTGCTTCTGCATGTCAGGGGTGTACTGCGGGGCTGCCGGGCGCATTCCTATGAAAGAAGCCTGCCCCATGTAAGGCATTCCTGCTGCTGGCATTGGCCCTAAGGGCATGCCACCCTAGGACAAAATGAACAATACAGCTTTGAGGTTGTTTTCCTCCACAAACAACCACCGGCAATCACATCCTGCTAAATGACAAGCTAGGCAGATCTCAGAATTCAGAGCAGAACTACTGTTACAAGCTGCTACGGAACAAGGCGGTGGTCATTCAGTAGGTGGCACTCTTCCCTCTCCGTGATGAACCACAACTCTTAAAGGGTTTTAGACAGCACGATGGCTTTCTGGGCAAACGCAAAAACCAAGGCAGAATCGACACAATCCAGGTGAAAACACTGCAGGCATCCTAACCTACACTGCTAACAGAACCGTGCACTTGGTTTCCTTGATTGTTTTTTAATGTAGTGTCCTACTCCAAGTGATTGCAGAATACTCCTAAGCCCCATGCTGGGGTGCATGCATCCAGCCAACAGCGGGTGCTGCCAAGGCTGGATCTGATCACTGTACAGAAAAAGCTCATCTGGGCGTCCGCGGGGGCAGAGCATACAAAGAGCAGCACCAGGAGACTGAGCCGAATGGACTGCATGCAATGAGAAGTACCCGATGATAAACATATCCTGATGTGGTGGCAGCAGCAAAGCTTGCCTAATATAGAAGCAGCCAGAAATTCAATTACTTCTATTATCATTCATTTTGTTTTTGCTATCGAACACAAAGGAAGTGAACAAATGCTATTATTTTTAGACTAGCTCTCATAAAACCATCTTCCTGCTATAAATTTTAGGAAATTAATTTAATAATGCCCGGGTGGGGGTGGGAAGTGAGAGGAGAGCATAAGGAGATGGCAAGACGTAATCAGTTCAATTTGAGGCAGCAATTTGGTTACAAAGCTTTGGCAATACATAAAATTTCAGCAAAATGCAGATCTGTACATAAGCACAGATGGCACCAAACAGAAAACAAATGATTAAAAGCAGAGAAAATATAGCACTGGCTACTCGTACTTTGTTCTTATTCCTCAATTAGCAATAGTACAGATAAAGACAAAGCTGCTTTAAGCAAGGAAAAACCAACAGTGCTACAGAGGAAGCAGGACAAACGGGAACGCTGCTCATGTGAGACCGTGCAGCACGTTTCTCTTGAACTGCTTCCTCCCTGCAACAAGGCTCCTAAAAAGACAGTTCATGAACTGCCTCTTGCACTTAAACACAGCTCTACTAACTTCAGCACTGGAGTCACAAAGAGAGAAAGAATTCAGTGGAGTGGTCACCAGCACAGCGTGCATCAGCTGACAGGGGGCTCGGAAATACTGCACAGCTGCCACCTCAGCAGCAAGGATGTAGAACCAAAGCAAAAGGAGCGTCTCATTTCTACCCACGTCTCATCAGCACACACCTGCATGGCCATGGGTCCAGGAGGCATCTGAGAGCCGTAATTCATTCCCATCATGCCTGGCATGTTGGACTGCATGACGGGAACCATTGGAAATCCTTGCTGTTGCATAGGAATCATCCCTGTAATAAAACGTTCAGCAAGGTGAGCACTTTGTGTTAAAGCCTTTCTTTAATACTTGAACTCAGCCACCACAGCAAAGTAAAGGAAGAACAAAGAAATCAGTCCCGCTGAACTGTTTCAGAAGTGAAAACCAGGCCCAGGGCAGACACTGCGGAACATCCTGGAGTTAGCTACGGGTCAGGCTAAGGGAAGAGACATTACAGGCTTTCCCACAGCCAGGCAGATGAAGCCCCCACCACCTGAAGGATTGGCCGTGGGTTTCTTCCCATACAATCTTCACAGGGTCAGTCCCAGCTAATGAGAGTTAATTAACCAGGTTGACAGCTGCTGATAATTAATTGCCCATTACTCTTGAAAGGGAAAACTTTAAAACTGGGAGCATTTCAAGATCAGCCTCAGGAAATAAACCCATGCACCGCTTTCACAAAGCAGCTTCTCCTTGTGAGCTGGCTGGGTCACTCGTGCCCCGGGCAATGAGCCACCACAGACTGGAATGGACAGAACTATTTGCCAGTCAAAGCTACATTTGAATAAAACATGACAAAGCAAACTGAAATGTCATCATTCACAGATGAGGCCACGTGGATTACGCTTCGGGATCTTTGTCTGTTTTGCTCCCCTGGGAGTCAAACACCAAGAGGAACCTCACAATTGCTACCAGCACCCCATGAGAGAATTCCGACCGCCTGCAGCTGAACACCACGTGCAAATGCACTGCAGGAGGGGTGCAACAAGCTCAGGAATAACCACAAATCAGTCCCCCAGTTTGATAAGGAAACTGTCACTTGTTCAAGTTCTCTCCGTATTTTCCATTAATTAAACAAACAGTGCTGCAACAGCAATGAGAACAAAGGTGATTTAAAGCTGGGGCTCTCCTATTGTCTGAGCACCTTCACACAGGTTGTGACTGCTGTCCCAAGGTCCTACAGAGCTTTGTAAATATTGACTGGGTACTGCAGCACCCACACAACAGCAGTATGCACAGCTGGCAGGAGGAGCAGAAAGAGGTTAAATGCCGTATTCAAAATAATATAAAAATCTTAATGGCAAATTCAGGGTCAGACACACCAGAAGTATCATTTTCCTGGGTCTCTGACCTAGCGCTTTGCTTCATCAGACTGCACAGACAGCGTTAGGAACCGCTGTGAGATTCAGCTGAGCAGCACCGAACCGAAGGGGACGACCAGCTCAGGAGTTCACTTAACCACGCTGCGAGCAGCGGCACTGAACAGAGATCACTTGAAGGTGGTTAATGTCTCCAAAGGTAACAAAGTTAGTGCACAGAGCATTACATCCATACATACCTTGAGGGGGGCCCAAAGCGCCTGCCACGGGAAACATGAAGCTAGAAGAGGAGGGAGAAAAGGGAACGTGAACATCAGTGGATGAAAGCAGCCTCCGAAGTGCACCAGCCAGTCCTCACACCACATCCAGCGCCTCCACCTGCTGCTGGGCACTTCAGAGGAGACACTGGCAATATTACACACAGTCCCCTGCCACACACAGCCCAAAACTTCACAGCTCACACTGCAGAGCTACGAAGGAACAGACCTCAGCCTCCGTAACAGCAGGAAAACGGCTTTGACTCATCCACATCACCCACAGGAGAACTTCCAGCACCTGCGCAGGTCAGCAACAGGTCAGTCTGCGAGCTCGGGCTGGGCCTTCGAGCACTGCAGAATGAATAAGCATCTCCTGCCAGAAGCATCTGATTCAGCAAGGCCATGAAACGCACCAGAAAACAGTCCTCAACTCCTCGGTAACTATTTTGTACAGGGAATAAACTGCCATGAGACCCCACTGCCTTCCCCTCTCCCCCAGAAATGGTGTGCATCACAAAGTAATGCAGTGGCTGTCTTCTCAGTTACATCTAAGTACAAGAAGAACAGTCGGTTGGCAAAAAACCATTCATCCAAGCAATAAACACCAGGCACACCTGGAGGAGGAACTGCTGAAAATCCAACCAAAGTCCCAATGGAAGATGCTAGACCTCGCTTCCAAACAGGAGCACACGTCGTGCTGCCAAGCAGGAGAAAGGCCCTCGCTGGGGAGCCTCACTCACAAGAAATGGACGTGAGCAGCAAGTCACAAAACAAGAACTTGAGTCGGTGCCCCAGCCAGCTGCTCCCTCAAAGCGCCACGCAAAGACAAATGCACTCACAGATGTTCAACACAAAGGGGGACTCAGAACCACCTACGAGTGAAGGAGGAGAAGACGCTGCAACTGACTGCAGGCAGTTCTGCACACCCTGCAGGAAATCACAAAGCCAGCCTCATTTATACGTACAGAAGAGCTGAACAAAATAAATTCTAAGACAAAATAAGGAATCCGCTTTGTGGATGAAGGCAAAATTCAATTGCTGCTAGCTGTTGCACAGACAGCAGGTGACGCGGTCACCAGCACAGCCCTCTGTGCTCCTCAGCTCACCCTCTCACTTGGAATCTTCTCAGTGCTTCTGCTTTTTCTTTTCACCTACAGAAACAGCTGATTATCTCGGGGCTGTCAGCACAGAGTGCCGCCGCAGCCACAGATCCTCTGAAGCCACACGTAATTTCAGCTCCTGCACACAAAGCGGTTCTGTGCATCTTAAAAATACACCATTCCTCGTTTCTTTTGAATTATAAAATATTAAAAGTTCATTTTGAAAAGCTCACAAGTATCACAAAGCGTCCATAGCTTTATGTTGCACTTCCTTGTCAGGGAATCTGGTCAAGAAGCATTCTTCCAAATTAGCAAATGTAATGTAACCTGAACAAGCATAGCGAGGTGCCACTGCCTGCTGGAAGCAAATAAAGGACAGGCTATGAAACATTTATCCCTTTCCACTAGCTCCTGATTTATTTATAGGTCTCAGTGAAAGATAAATAAATAAACAAACCCTGGAACTAATGAGAGGGCACTGGAAGAGGAAGCTACACTGAAGCGGCAAAGCAAGCTCCTAGCACAGCTCTCACCACGGTGCTGCCGGGCCGCTGCCGGGAGCTGCTCAATCCTCATCACATCTCTAAAGGCAAGAACCAGAAGCCTTATTTCCACACTGCTTTTCAGGGATGCAGAAGGTATGGCCACATCCAGCTAACGCAGCTGATTTGCAATGCTGAAATTAAGGTCTCAGCCACTGCTGAGATAAAGCAGAGGTGGGACAGAAAACCAAGAACCTGACAAACCATGCTGATGGGAGCAACATCAGGAGCAGCTTTATTTAAAGGAAAAAAAGACATTTTAATTCCAGGTACCTCAAAAATAATAGAACTGATGACATAAATAAGCAGGCAACAATAGGACTGCCTTCAAAAAACAAAACGGGCACAATGAAGTCCATCTGTAAGGACCAATACGCCTCTTGAAGGCTAGAAGAGCATTTATTACAGACAGTTGGAGGCAAACGCCAAAACTCCCAAATGCACTTCCCTGAGAATGGAATCCCTCCCAATCTTGGTTATTTAGAGCAGCTGACTACCGTCAACCATGCCATTTCAACGGGGTTTCTTATTCCTCATCACAATACAAAGGGTTTAAAAGCAGCTGCAGAGATTTCTGTTGTTCTTGACATCAGATGCCCCTCCACCAGCAGGGCTGATGCAACTAGAGGTAATACTTGATATAACACAGTAAGAAAACATTCCATGTGTCATATAGTCTGCAAAAGACAGAGTAAACATAGGGAAAGCGAAGCAGTTACCCTACAGCACTGCTACTGTAGGAGTTCTATTAACCCGTACGTCCTTATTGGATAAGTACCTTAAATGGGAAGCTTCAAAACCAGAAGTCAGCCTCAATCACAGCACAGGAGCAGCTCCTACACTGTATCTGTGTGTGCCTTCACAAGCTCCAATCTACACATAATGCACTCCTAACCACAAGAAGATTTTTAACCCCCCTAGTTCCCAAGGAGTAAAGTCTCAGTCTACCAACGTGCTTCAGGATACACTGGAGTACTTCTCAGTGGCAAATTTCAACCCAGAAATCCACAGAAACGAGGCCCCCAGCACAGAAAGTGAATCTCTACCTCTGGATTCACTCTCAAAGAAACCAAAACACTGATGGGAAACAAAGGCTCTGCAGTGAGCGCACTGTTTTAGCCTACAGCTCACTGACAAATGCTCGCTCCTCGCTGGCACGCAGCGCTGCTCTGAGGCCGCTGTTTCGCAGCCCCTCTCCGCAGCCGTTCCGGGTTTACACAGACAGCGATACGCGCTGCAGAACCGGCCCTCGGACCCCAGCGGCTCAACGCACACAAGTTCTCTGTCAAAAGAGCAACTCACCCACCCGCCCCGAAAGCAGGGCACCAGGAAACAGCGCACCAGAGCCCGGGTTAAACGAAAGCATCGCCCGAGCTTCCCCTCCGAACGCGGCGATGCGTGAGGGGGCCCTGACGCCCTTCTTTCACCTAACTCCATTCCTCCACCTCACACCGTGCCCGCAGCGGGCGAGCGGCCAAACGGTGCCTGGCGCTGGTGAACCACCACGCCTGTCCCTGCCGGCACCCAGCGGGGCTGCGGGCCCCTGCAGAAACCCCTCTGCCCGAAGAAAGAGATGTTCAGAAGGGAGCGGCAGGCGGGCGGCTCGCACCGAGCGCAGCAGGCGCCGGAGGGCCCGGCCACAGCCCCCAGAGCCCGGCAGAGCGGCACAGTGGGCCGGCCGCCTCCGGGCCCCGACCCCCGCCTCCCTCGCGGCCCTTCAGCCCCGCGCCTAAGCTCGACGGCCTCCACCCCTCGTTCAGTGCCCCCGCAGCCCTCCGACCGCGGTCCCCCTCGAGGCCTGGCCCCGCCGCACCGACCTGGCTGCCCCCGCGCCTCCTGC
>JACDJE010000010.1:1278105-1354279 GCA_016647715.1 Pavo muticus | reverse complement strand
CGCCGCCCGCCGCGCCGGGCCCGGCCCGCAGCGCCATCTTCCCGCTCCAGCCCGGCGGTCAGCTGAGCCGCCGCGCTTCCGGGGCCGGGCCGAGTGCGGCCCGCCTCAGCACCGCCCCATCCCTCGTGCAGCCCGGCCCGCCCTCAGCACCGCCCCGCGTGCAGCCCGGCCCCGGGCGGCAGGGAGGGGAGGAGCCCCTCAGAGAGCGGGCGGGAGGAACGGAGCTGGGATCTACGCCCAAACGGATTCATTGAGAGAAACCGAGATTGTACTGTTCACCGACTGCTCCATCGCGACTGCAGAAACGGACACAGCTCCACTAGAATCCTTTATGACCTTATTTATTCTGCTGTGAGGCTCAAACAACACGAAATTACTGAGAGTCAGAGGCACCTAAAAGATCCATTATTCCAAAAGCAGAAGGAAGGCTTCGCTTCCCCTATTCGTGTTGTTTTGCATTTTTACAAAAACATGTCCAGGGAAGCATCTAACAGCTGCAGTTCCCAGGCCTAGCAGTACCCCTCCCCTATCTTTCCCCCCACAACCCGTATTTTCTGTGAGTCTGACACATGTTTTAGGGATCAGCATTAGGGAACACTGAACTGACAGTAGTTCCAAGCAGTAATACAAAACTGACAGTAACACAGACACTACTTTCGAACAATTTTTTCAGTAATATGAAGTGTTCAGTAGTATTCACTGCAAGAGCACATTCTGCAGCTTCTATAAGAAGCACTCAGGAGTCCTCTACTCATATTTCAGTAGAGACTTTCTTGCATGTAAACATCCCACCTCACACAGAAGGAAAGAGGAAGAAATACTCTTCTTCCTTCCCCTTCACCATCATCTTCATTCTTCCGTTCTTCAATATGGGCACAGGCATCAGTCCCAGCTCAAGAGCCATCTACCACTGTTCAGCTTTTTGAAGCAGTCTTCAAGTTACCAGTATCTGTAACTTCTTTAACTTTCTTTTTTTCCTTAACATTTTCCTTTGCAGTTCTCCTACAAAAAAGACAGTATAGACCAAGGCAGCTGAGCACTGCATATTAAAAATAAAAGAAAATAAAGTACATAGAAATACAATAGACATCAGTCATTCTGCATTATAGTAGAGCAACCGAATATAAATCCTTCAGTAGAAACCATCTGAAGATATAACAGTGACAATCTACCATATAAAATTGCTACACACCAGCCAGCCTGATTTTGTGAGCTCTAGCCATTGCAATTTAAGATTTATTTCTTGTATTAATACTTGGGTACCCTGCCTGTGGCAGGGAGGTTGGAACTTAATGATCCTTGAGGTCCCTTCCAGCCCAAGCCATTGTATGATTGATATGGCAAAAACAAAGCAAGCTCTTTACCAGAAGAGGAGTGGGTTCTGGAATTCTGCTGGGAATGCTAGTCTGAAGTTCAGCTTTACAGCCTGTTACAGAGCTACCTGTAATGCTGCCTTCTCACATGCAGCCATGTAGGGTGAGCTCAGGCATTAATCCAATTTCCAGTAGCAGATACTGACACTAAAACTTCACTGTCACTACAATACAAGTGTTATGACTTGGTGTGTCCAAACAAGATGTCAGTTACAGTGGAGGAAACTTGCTGGGCCTTTTCCGGATAAAGGACAGGAACAAAAAAGCCACAAACCCTCCACACACACGCTCTCTTACCTTTTTCTTCTGCCTTTTTTTAAGAAGCACTGAGGAGTGGTACAAATTGCTTCTCTCGTTAGTGGTTTCTTAATGAATTTCTTCTTCTGTTTGCTGAGAATGACATTTAGTAGAGGATTAAGTGATTTTAAAGGACAAAAATTAATATTCAAAATAAATAAAACAGACAGTGAAAACCTGCACTAGTTTGTAAGGTACTTATGGGTCCGAATGTATTTTCAGCATTTATTCCAGGGTCAGTTCAGCTACATTATCCCCATAGCATTCAAACAAACTTCCTTTTAATATTATGGTTAATATACATATACACACACACAAAATTTGAAATTAATTTTGAAAACTATTAGAAATTATCAGTCAAAATAAAGCATTAAGAAATACTCTTTACCAATCTATCCATACACATACACCCACACACCATCTTAAGGTAACATTCTCATGTATTGGAAGCCTGATTCATGAGTGCAGGCCTGGGCAGCCTGGGGCGTATTTCAGGGAACCCCCTGCTCTCCAGGAACTAACTGCTTCTCTGTATTAGAGAGTTCTTTCTGTTTCCATTTTTTCATCTGGGTGGAAAAACACACCATCACAGCTCTGTCAAAGATTCCTTTTGCAGCTGAACTGCAACAGTTACTTCTGCAACCCTCACACCCCAACCAGCCCTCATGCTAGATTTTAAAATGGAAAACAAACTGGTAATCTATTCAAATGAACATACCTTTGAAGTTTGGGAAAGTGCTTTATGTAGTCTGGCACAGGACAGCCAGCTCGCTGAATAACATTGGCTATACTGAAAGGCAGAGGAGGGAAGAGATTAACTCTGGCAGTAACTGTGGGAAAACCAGAAGAGGAAAGCCAGCTGAACAGTCTTGAATCTCCCCCCTCAGAAGAGTTCAAGTCAGAATACCAAGTTTCACTCAAAAACACTATGAAGTATGCCCTCACACTGCCATTATTTACAGCATAACAACATAGTGAAAGAGCACAAGTTTCTCTCTTCCTGTATTAGTATAAAGCTTCAAAACAAAACCTTAAAATTGAGATGTTTCAGGCTTTCCCATTCTGCTCACAAGGTGTGTGGCATCAGACAGAACCATGCAGCTCAGCAGGACACTACAGCAAAAATATGCTTTATTCTTTGTATAACATGTTTTAAATTTACCTTCGTAATAAAGGTTTATCATCTTCTGTAAAGAAAGTGACTGCTTTCCCTGTGTGTCCTGCTCTTCCAGTACGACCTGTCAAACACAAATTGAACAGAGCAGAGGTCTTTCTTCAAATACCTTTATTCTACTCCTCTTCATAGCCCCAGCCTCCCAATGTACGTCAGCATACTAAGCACACTACCAAGCAGCTGATACCCAAAGATCATTTCTACTGCATGAAAACAACAAGTATGTCTGAAAGGTCTAAGTGCTCAAGGTCCATAGAAGCCTGACAAAAAGCAACTTTTTTTTACTGAAAGGTGAGACAAGGTATAAACTGACTCAAATGAGTCAATGCTGTAGCAACAGAGGAGTCTTGCTGTCAGGATTTTCACATATGCATAAGAGCTTTTCCATTAAAGATCCACAAACTATGGAAAAGGACACACTTTGCAAACAATACTCACCTATTCTGTGGATGTACTCCACTGCACTCGTTGGCAAATCATAATTAATGACCATATTTACTCCTTTGAAGTCAATCCCTCGAGCTAGTAAAGCTGTGCAAATGAGCACCCAGATCTTCCCAGCTCTGAAACTGTGCACTACATTATCTCTCTAGAAGAAAAAAGAAAGGTACTTGGAAACATGCTGACTAGCAGTCTGAGGCAAACTTGTTTCCTGGAAGTTGTCACATTAATAAAAAAACTAAATCTCTAAACCAGAACATGCAGTAAATTACTGTTAAACTTACCTGAAGTAACATTTTAAAAAGGAAATACCAAGTACTGTAAAGCATTTCTGGGAAAGGACTTGTAACCTCCTACCTGTTGTTGAGTTTTGTCTGCATGGATGACATCTACGTTGATGCCTTCATAAATAAGTTCATGGAAAAGCTCTTTAGCCCTCTCAATAGACTGTACAAAAACAAGGACCGGGGGAGCAAAACCCTGCAAAACAGAAAGCTTATATAAGGTTCAAGTCCTTTTCCTACTGTAGCTGGCTGCAGACCATGCTGCTACCAACTTAAATGAACCCAGTATTTACATCTTAGAGGATTATCTTTTCTTAACTAGCAAACATAAGCAAGTTCAACTCCACTACCTTCAATGGAATCATTCTTCACTTAATCATCAGGCTGTATTTTAATCCACAGAAACTTTATTCTTCCCCCACTCAATACGAACAACCCCTTTCACACTGCCAACTAAAATTAAATGCACCATTAATGCAGACCACTCCCAAGCAGGGCTCAAAAATATTACTAACAATGGAAAATCTTCTAAAATTTCACAGGGAGAGTAACATTCCTCTTGTACGGGAGATCTGGACAATGCTTTAACGTGTACCACAGAGAAACCTCGAACTGAGAGATAGAATACAAGGCTCAGTTCAGAAGCAGAATGCGCTCAATCACTCCAAAATACCTTTTTAACAAGCTCTCTCATTGCTGTTAGTTTTCCTGTCTCAGATCCAACAAACAACAGCTCCTGTTCCACCGTCTCTGCTGCGGAGTTTCTGAAACCAGAAATCCAAAAAATACATATAAATATTATGTGGTGGGTGAGAAACACTGCATGCAAGACAAACTTTCATCAGTACGTGCTCCAAAGGTTAATACTCATTTGACAATGAAGTAACAGGCAAGGAAAAAAAGAGAGAATCAGAGCGTGGCTGCACACCTACCTTGCACCAACAGACACCAGAACAATACTGTCCAGGTTGAGTTTACACCACTCCTCCACATCACGTGCAAAGGTTGCGCTGAAAAAGGCTCTTCTCACCACATGGGACGTGCATGCCAAGAAGATGGAGGCCAACTGGTCTCGGAATCCTGACTTTCCATCTTCAAACAGTTTGTCTGACTCATCCACCACCAGCCACTCCACACTAGGAATAAAGAGGTTTTCTTCTCAGTAAGAATCACTTGCAGAGAAGCCAAAAGTTCTAAGGAACCTTACAGACACAGGGACCATGCACACATCCACCTTCCAGTGGCAGAGCTGACAGCAAAGCCACATTTGATATAGTACCTGGTCAAGTCTATTGCTGGAGGATCTTGTTTCAGTAAATAAATGAGTCTGTTTGGAGTAGTAACTAGTATATCTATTTAAAAAACAAAACAAAACAAAAAGAAAACCAAAATGTTAGAAGAGACAAAACAGACTTCAGCAGAGCATTTAGCAGAGCATTGAGAAATATGTTCCTACCCAATCAGACAGATTTGTTGGTTTGGGGTTAGGACAAGGCACTCCACTGCTGCAATTCATTGAGGGTAATATTTAAGCAGCAGACGATATTGCAAAAAGGCTGTGGATTTCTTTTATCACCACACGACTTTATGGGTGTGGCTGTTTAAATTTAGTAGAAATAGATACTAAAATCAGTTCCACTCTGCTCTTGTTTGGAGCCCTATCTACTGTAATATTTACCTTATATTAAGCCCACAATTTAGAAAGGTCCACTGTCAGGCTCACTCCCTATTTCTTCCACACGAGCTACTTTTTATGTTGACCAATAGACTGTACAGCTTGAGTGGTGTTAACAATCTCCTTAAACCCACACAAGCCAGAAGAGCGAAGTCAGTGGCATTTCTGAAACTTTCAAAAAGCACTTCAAGCAGAGAAAACAGTTACCAAACTTCTTAGATGACTTGGGCCCAAACTTCTTGGCTGCTTCAGAGGCCTTCTGGATCATATGGATTCTGAAGCCTGTCCCCTCAGCCAATTTCACCAGCTCCCGATGTGTCTGAAAAGACAGCAACACAGATTACCTTTTCAAATCCAGATGATCAGCTTTTGTAATCTGAAAAACTGCAGGCATCCCTCAATAAAGTTTCAAACATCATTCAGATTTCAGGATTAGAGAAAGCTATCTAGTTTATGGAGTGCAATAAATGAGCAAGTACACACATTTGAAAATAATTCCTTTCTCCACAACACGCACCTGGCTGGCAAGCTCCCGGGTAGGCGATATGATCAGAGCTCTGAACCCTTTGTTCATGGGTTGTTTCAGGTGCGTTAAGAGAGGAATACAAAATGCCAGTGTTTTTCCAGACCCAGTAGGAGCAGAAGCTAGAAGTTCTCGACCCTGGAAGAAAACCAAAAAGGGACATTATATTCTACTCAAAGAAGAAAGACAAAGCAAAAACAAACAACAACAAGAAAACCACTACAAAACTAATCCCAAGCACATTAGTAAAAGCACAGATCAAAAACCTTTCATAGCTGCGTTCTGAAATGTGATGCCTTTGATATGTTTCTGAAGCTGTACAACTGACCACTAACAGGACTCTAAAGAGAGACCTCTCTCCAAATTTCGCCACACCCCCCATAATAATACATGATTCTGTAAGACTTACATGAAGCATGACTGGAATGGCCTGCATCTGGATTGGCGTTGGAACCTGGAAGCCAGCAGCTTGAATATTCTCAATGACTTTGGGGTGGACTTTGTATTCCTTCTGAAGTTGATCAAACGTGGCAATTGGGTCGGGAAGATCTGTTCCCTGAACATTAATCCTGTGTTGATTTCTGAAACGGTTTACCTAAAAGGCAAGAGATACACTCTTCCTTTAGTTTGCCTTTCAACTCTGTCATAAAACTAAATGCATATTAATTCACCTTCTCGTTACTTTCACCATACTCAGTCACGCTCCTCCCAGGAGAAACTACCTCAACTGTTGGATGCAACACTCACAGAAAACAAGCAATCAGTTGCTACAGTAGAATGCTGTGGTCCTACCTTCTCCCTTCTCAAACGTTCAAGCTTTTCTGCAGTAGGTTTTTTGTTGTCTTTTGTATCTTTGACTTTTGCTTCCAGGGAGGACATCCACATTATCCCATTGCTTTCTGACAGCTCTGGCACTGATACTGCTTCTGGAAGTTTCAAAAAAACAAAGCTTCCATTGGTAAAATCCAATCAAAAAGGACATCTCAAAACCTTTTTTGTCTCATTCCCACTGGGAATGAAGACACCAATTACATCCCAAAACCTCATTACTGAATCACACCACAACCATTCTATCAGCTCTAACGTTGTGCAGCCAAAGACACCAGAGACCCATTTTTTCCCAGTCAAGTAATCCGCAATATTTGCACATTTAATGCAAACTGAAACAAGAAGAATGAACTTTGTCAGGGTACTCTATCGTGTACACGTATACATAAATACCTTGTATCTTTTTTCTTTTCCTTTTACCACTTTCTGCCGTCCTTTTTCTCTTCCCTGCCATCTCCACGTCCTTTTCCCCCGCTCCATCCTCCTGCTTCCCCGCGGACCCCCGGGGGGCTCCCTCCTTGCACCCGAAGAAGTCGAGATTCTCCGGTGGGCCGCCACTTCCCCGGATCACCTGGGGGAGGTAGCGAGGAACACGGTGACACACCCGGAGAGACTCCCGGTGAGGATCCCGAGCGCCGCCACAAGGCCGCGGGTACGCGCGCGGCTCCACCGAGCGGACGGGAACGGGCCTGGAGCCCCGCTGAGCCGTCTCGGGTCCCGCCCAGCCTCCTCCCGGTAGCTCCGCACCCCGAAACGCCGCGCGTCCCGCCCGAAGCGCTGCACATCGAAGCGGGCCCCGGCGCCCAAGCGGCGGAACAGCTCCTGCGCCTCCATGCTGCCACCACCTCCCGATTCTCCCCGCGGCACGCCGGAAGCAGAACGCCGGAAGCAGACTGCACTTCCGGGAGCGCGGGGGCGGGGCTAGAGCAGCACCCCGCTGTCATGGCAACCGCGCTGCAAAGTGTCGTGGCTGAGGGAGGTTTAGTGAGGCTGTACCGCCTTCTGTCAGCGCAGCGCTTCTCGGGGCCAGGGCCGCCTGTGCGGCTGTGGGCCAGCCCGAGCTGAGCCCTTGGAGACCCTGACAGCACGACGGTGGTTGTTACTCCCCTCTTCGTGACACTCACGTTCCGTTTATGAACGCTACCAGAAGGTTTTGTAATTGGGGGGTAGCTGGAGAGCTCTCCATAAGCGTCTGTCTTTCATAGTAGAAGGTGGGATCCAGCCATATGCCCAGTTTCTGTCTGTTTGCAATCAGAACACAGCTTTGGGTGAGAGGGCAGAGGAGGAAAGCTGTGAGAAGTGGCCGAGAACAAATTTTAAGCATTACTCAAGGCTGAGGTCATCTGCATGAGATCCAAATGAATCAGAAATATCAAATCTGGAGTATGAGCTGTAAAGCTGTTCTACATCTTTATAGGCTCATCACAGCACTTTGTCCTTTTGTGTATTTCTGATGGTGAGTTAATTACACTGACTGCTGCACCTATTTTAAAGGAGCAGCTCATTTAAATGAAGGGACAAAAGCTTTTGTAAGAAGTTTTTGTTCGTGCATGTCTGTGCTGTCATGATTTACAGTATCATTAGCTGGTCTCAAAGGGCTGGTGGGCAAACTGCTGTTCTATCAATCACAGAGAGACCTCATTGGTCCTCTGGGCACAAACACTGCTCTCAGAGCTGCAAACTTGGGCCCTACGTATTTCTGAGGAGGAAATCCAGCGGTTTATTAGTTCTCATCTTCTCACTGTCAAGATCATCCCTGGTTTTACGTTCTTTTCATCAATTGTCTAGAAAGTCCCTTTGTGATCTGCAACAAGTGGCTCTGCCTTGCTGCGTGAACGTTTGAGCATGTTCTCTCTTGGTCTGAGTCAAATTCATTGCAGCCAGGAATACTGCACTGTGCTCTTGGTTTTAAGACTCACACTGACATAGATTCCCACACACATTTGGCATGAAGCAGTGTAGCAGTTCCAGTGATACCTACCTCAAAGTTAGGCACAGGCAGAGTTTGTTTAATCTTTGATGTACACTGATATATTTCACCTCACAACTGTGCTTAAAGAAATTATTTTAGAAGCAAAACAGGAGCACCAGAGCAACTGGCTCTACTGTTCAGGCAATCAGAGAAAAATCAGAACTTGTCTAATTAATGTAATTATTCATTATGATAAGCCATGAGACACAGTAGTAAAGGTAAGTCTCCTTGTACTCTGTATCAGATCAAATGATACAGATATCTTTCCTTGTGTGCTTGAGGTAGAACAAGCAAATCCCATTAAGCAACATAATATCAGCATTACAAAAACCATTTCACATAATAAAATTCTCAAAGGCCAAACATCTACATCACTGAAGTCTGAGAGCCCCAGAACATCCAGGCAATGGTTGTTCCTGCTGTAACATTCATTACTTTAATTACAAGCTTTGAGATGAAAAATTGCATTAACAAGATCCTCCCCACAGCCCATATCTGCCTGATTTATAGCACTTTTTTTTTCCCAACCTTTTGACTTCTCAGCGGAGGGATGAAAGCAGCTGCGCAGAAATCATGAGTGGGTGGGTACAGCACACCACCGTGTCCCTCCTGGCTGCCCATCCCCACTTGCAGCTGCTGCTATGTGCACAGAGAGTAAAGCAGTGCAGGAGAGACCCAAAGGAGCATCCTTCACGCTGATCCCAGGCTGAAGCTCTTGCTTTTCTGCTGGGAGAGGTGGCTGATGGTTGCTGTGTGAGGATAAGGAGGAATGTGGAGGAATTTGTGTAACAAAGATCTATAAATCATCTCCAGTATCCATCACTCCCCAAGAGATGCTGTCAGCAGATTCAAGAGCGAGGAAATGGGAAATACTCTCTTCATCAATTGGCTGGGAAGTGCTTTTGTGGCCAGGCAAAGGAGCTCTGCACTGAGGTGGGACTTTGGAGGGAGCAGAATTGGAGCTTGCTCCCACCTGCTGGTGCAGAAAAGGAGAAATTGAAAATGTGAAATTGAAACAACCTGAATGAATGCAAAGTAAAACTGCTCTTGTGAAAGCATCAGGTTTAGCTTTGCTTCCCTGGTGCTTCTCTATCAATTACTCAACACTAATTGCCAAGTCAGCGCTGTCAGCAGATGACCAGCAAAGGTTTTACAGAGTATGTGTGGGGTGCATGTGGTGCTCAGACCTGATGTGATTTGAGGGCTTATGCATTCCAACAGCCTCGTGTAGCAGGGCAATCCTTTCTTAGGAGAGCTTGCTGGGCTGGGTCTTAGTTCCACAAAACTCAGCTCAAAGATGCACCTGACCCCCAAAAGTGATCCTATGTCCGTCTCATGCACGAGGCTGCTGCAGGATGGGAGCACAGGCAGCCTGAAGCTGCTGGCAGGGAGCTGGGCTGGGACCCCACAGGTCTGCTGGGCGTTTCCCCTCAACATTAGTCAGGGCCACGTCCCACAGGTGGGGCTGAGGTAAAAACCTGCACAGTCGCAAAGCAGATGTGGTGAACAGATTTAGTTCATGCACAGCCAGATCAGGGGTGTTCACCTATAGCCGTGGGATCCCCTCCCAAGGAAAGCCAGTATCTTTTTTTTTATTTGGCATTATGCTTTCTTAGCCCGTGTAAGGTAGGACCGCATTCATCAATGGCACTTCTGCATATCTGCTCCCCACATCCCACTATCCTACTAAATTATCATCACTAATATGCACATAACAGTCAATTAGCCTGGCTGAGCGCACTCGTGACCTCTGATCCCTGCTGTGTCCCTCAATCCATTAACAGGCCCTCGTCCTCCAGCTCCCAGTATGAATTGATGTCGCATCTATTCTCTTTCGGCAAAGGAACACGCTTCCTCATTCATCTGTCCATTTCCACTTTCTGTTCTTTTGTCCCCTCCTTCTGTTCCCTGTGTTGCTAACCTGGTCACAACTTCTTGACCCCACGTCCTTGTCCCTCCCGAGGGTGCTGTTATCCCAATCACTACCAAAAAACTTTTACTTTTTTTCTCCCATCTTATTTAGCAAAAATGGTTTCCAGCAGTGTGAGAGCTTTGATCCCCTATTCAAGAAATCCTTGCGATGTTTTTTTAAAGGCTTTCTTTCTAAGGCAAATGAATTCTTCATAAAAGGGGAAATGGTGTGCTAGTTGGTCTCTGTTCATCTGAGGAAGACAAATGATCTCTTTTATTACTTGAAAAGCGTAACAGTTGAGTGTGTGGATTTGTGATTTATCTGTAATTAAGAATTCATTTGAAGCAGCGTATTAATTACAGAAAGGGGAATTAATTTTGCAGGATATACAAGGAAAATCAAAGTTCCTGGAAGGAGAAGATAAAACCGAGGTTTGTGATTTGTACATCTCTGTATGAACACGAACACTGGGCTGGGACAGCGCTGCGGTGTCTGTGCAAGGTTTTTGACCTGGAAGTTTGATGCCTGGGCTGGAAAAATAACTGCCTGGGTCAGAACTCCACCCCAGCTCTGCTGAGCCCTTCGTCACAGCACAAACCCGTGTGTTGGGCAAGCTCCAGCCCAACCAAACCTGCCCAGAGCCCCCAAAGGGTGGCCCATGTGCCATCCACGGGGCAGCGATGATGCTTTCTTCCCAGTGTCACACAGGAAGGAAGCACCCAGGGAGCACAGCCCTGGTTTTCCTGCCCAAATTTTCAGCGCGTGCGGCCATCTGACCGGACTGGCAGAGCCGGTCTGGAAACGCTGCACGTTTGAAGCTGGGCACTCTTGTGCAACTTGGTGTTACTGCTACACACACGACAAGCAGCAGTTCTGATGCTGCTCAAATAGCTTGTCTGTATTCCAGTGTCCATCCAGAGGCCTTTTTGGTAATGCTGGGATCCAGGAGGTTTCCTTTGTACCCACATCTGCACTCTAAGTTAAATGCAGTGATACGGCTTTGCTCTGCCTAGAAGGAGGTGGCAGTTGTTATGGATATAAAGGCGGCCCTTTAAAGCCTCGTGACAGCCCATGGATCCTCATGTGCAGGAATTCCCCTGCAAAATGTCTTTGAACTTATCACTCAGCCTTGTAAAACTGTATTGGTCATAAATGGGCTCTGTCATGTTTCTGCCAGGTGTCCCTGCTGTATGACAACTGCATCACCAGGCACAAAATGCCCATTAGCAAAAGAAGCAAGCAGCCACGCTTTCTTCCTCCAGGCCCTCTGGTACCCAGAACTGACAGCACACAAGCAGCTTTTTGGCAACTCCATGCATACACACCTCTTGGGTAAACACTTTCCCTTCTTAATCGTTAGTTCTGTTCATATTATCAATTTTGTCCTGCCTTCTTTATCACACACTCTTTGCTCCACACTTGCTGCCTTCTCTGTCCATGCCTTTGTTCAGACGTGTCCTGTGTCCATTTCCCTTGGGCTCAGTCCCTCCCATGACCTCCCAGGTCTTCTCCCATGGGACTGCACCTCCCCAGGGTTTGCACTCACCTTCTCTGTGTAGCATTCTGGAGAGTAGTGCTGATACTGGGCCACTTCACAAGCAATGCTTTACACACAGCCCTCACACCCCAAACCCTATACCTCTCACTCCATGTCTATCATAAAGAGAGTGCAGAAATCATACTCAAAACAGCACTGCTCCTCATGGAGTATCAGCTCAGGTACTACAGATTATGTAGTGCCTACTTCCCTCCTTCCTTCCCATTGGGTTACCCATTCTTCTGTGGGACAAAGTCAGCCTGACACTGGATGTGCACCAGCTGGGGAACATTCACCCCTCCGCCTTGATGAGCCACTCAGGGAGCAGAGCACCAGCTGGCAACAGCAAGAGAATCCAAACTGTTCCCACCCCAACCTGCTGGGAACTGAGCCCAGGCAATGTCTGAGAGCAGAATCTGAGCTGATTGAGAAGGCTGAACTGCACTGAAAGGGCATTGCTGAGCAGGGAGGGGCAGTGGATCTCTCTGCTTCAAGCATGCATCTTTTCTCCCAGTCTTTGCTAACAGAGTGTTGCTTCTGAGTCTTTGTGAAAGGGAGCAAGCAGTCTTCATGCCTCCTATCCTCTTTCACTTTTTGTCTAGGGCAGTAAAAAATCACAGAAACTTCACAGGAGGGTTTTGATTGGGGTGTCCTGCTCTGGCCCTAAATGTGAACACCAGATCAATGCTCTGAAAGCCCTTCTCTCAGCACCCACATTGAACAGATGAAGCCCCCTGAGCCCCAGATCCCTGCTGTGCCCCAGCAGCACTCTCAGCTGCAGCCGGAGTCATAGATCACATGGCAGCAACGAGTCTGAAAAAAGGTTTTTAATTATGGTATACATTAAATTAAGTGTAATTTGAATATCAGTCTTCGATTCTTGATGACTTATTCCCCATAGGGTTGCTCCTATCAGTCCTGGCAATGGTTATTGTACAAATACACCATAAAATAGCATTTCTTGCCCCAGAAAAAGCATCCAGCGTTCTTCTGAGCAGTGGCTGACTGTCCACAGGCACCTCCACTGCTCTTCACCTCTTTAAAGCACTCTCAGCATTTGGCACACATGACAAAGTTTAAGAAAAATTTAAACAACCGAGGAGCATTAGATCCATTTCCAAAGGGATGTGGGTATGGAGGAGCTCATCCCATGGCAGGTGAGATGATGCCTTTCACAGCTTTGGGAAGTCAGACTCAGGTAGATACAGCAGGGCAAGGCTCTGGCAGTGCAAGCACAATGTCCCCAGTGGGTTCCAGGCTGGGACATGCACTGGCTGCGGAGTAGCCCACCCCGTGGCAGCCCTACTCTGTGTCCCCAAACACAGGAGAGTCCCCTGAGCTCCTCGTGTCACCCAGTCCTGGGGCCAGCTGCTGGGGCTCAGCTCGGTGCCTGTCCCTCTGCGGGTCAGGGAGCAGTGCTGGTGTCTCTGCGTAGGCACAGGGCTTTCTTCATTAATTAACTCCATTAAGGGAAGAAAGAAAATACAAAACCAAAACTGTGCAGAGCTCTGACCTTTACCAAAAAATAAAAAATAAGACCGAGGGAGAGAAGAAATGCAGGAACAATATATACAGATGGGGGAATTGCACTTAATTACAATAGTTTACATCAATTGGACAAAATTTACTTCTTTTATATAAATCTCTATGTATAGGAGCGGGGATGGGTGAGGGTGGAGCAGACTGTACCTATATTTACAGTTTAACTGGCTCAGTTCAACAGCACGAGATTCCTCCTTCCAAAAGCCAAGTAACAGACCCAGGTCCCTCTCAGTCCATCGGGTGGAAGAGTATAACTTAAATACGATCCATCTTCTGCCACGTCCCAGTACAGCTTGTTCCTATTTCCTCGGGAGAGCCAATGGCCTCTTGGAAGTCAAATACTTAGGAAAAAAACAATCCTTGGGACACGTCTCGGAAATACTGCGTGGAGGGGAGGAGAGGCGCGGTCCCGTGGTTCGGGTTCGGGTTGGTCCCCGGCGTGGGGCTGTGAGGCTCCGGCCGCATGTCAGGGTAATGAGCTCCTCGCTGTGACACTGAGCTTCACTCCGGCTCGACGCGTGGGTCACCAGCGGGATGTTGTGGAAAATAAGTTCCCGTTGCTATGTGCAAATGCAGCGAGGTGTGGAGCATCACCAGGCTTGCAGGGGACACTGAGGAGGGAGAGAGCAGCACGGTGAGCGGTGGGCCGGTGGGCCAGGGCTCCCCAAGTCATCTCCTCCCACACCCCAAGCCCTAAGCCCTCTAGTGCACTCCAGAAGGAAAACACTTTCTGAGCCAGATATTGCAATCCTACAAAAACAATACCTTTTTTTTTTTTTTTTTTTAGTAGAAAAGGGCCTACTGCAGGGGTTGTTCCAAGGAGTTTGTGTTGGTCAGCTGGACAGCAGTGGCTGTCCCCAGTGCTGCTGTCACCTCCGAGATGGACGGGCTGGCCCCTGTGGCTCCAGCAATGCCACCACAACTCCGTTCCCTGGCCCCCCGGGGTCCCCCGGTCACCACTGGGGTGGGGGCTGGCAGCCAGGGTGACCTTGTGGGCTGGAGCGCACAGCAAACATCGTAACATGGAGATAAGGAGACGCCAGGAGCCTCCCGTGACATGTCATTAGGGACGGGCCGCAGCTATCAGGTGTTTGCTAACGTAATAAACATGGTGGCTCAGCCTCGAGCATTGTCAGAGGAACCGAGAGCTGCATGTCCCTTCCAGCCCCAACCAACAGCCACATCTCATCCTTCTCTGCTTTAATTAAAGCACGACGGGGGGGGGAAGGGAGCGCTGCCCACCCCAGGCAGCGCCATGTCAGGGCAGGCCAAGCGTGGGGCCTGCAGGCCGCAGCCCCGTGGCAGGGATGGCCGGCTGCTATTCCCACACGAGGGACATTTCCTGTGTGTGCTGGGCTCGTTTTGGCAAGCCAGCATCAAAGCCAGCCTGTGGCAGGAGAGCACAATTAATCAGGGGCAGTTCGGGCTGAGCGCACAGCAGATGGGCCGATAAAGCTGTGCGGAGGAAATGGCGGTCCTGAGGAGCATGGCTGCGCCTGAACGCTCCTGCACTGCTGGGCGCAGAGCAGAGGGAGCCCAAAGTGAGCTGAGTCGGGCCGAGCTGAGGCACTTTGCCTTCCCCCATGGTTCAACCCCAGGGCCTCCACCATCCCCACCCCAGCCCCAGCCCCTTCCTTGCCCCCCAGCAACACAGTGCCAGGCATCCATGCGGAAGTTCCACAGCAATCCCACGCCGTATTTACTCTGTGGTCATTGCAGACATTTTTTTTCCCCTCTGCTGTCTAAGGTTGGTAAGAGAGTTTATCTGGATACAAGTTCAAGGCTCTCTCATATTTATCTAGCAATCAATAAGGGCCGCATATTTCCCACAGTCCCCAGAGCTGGCATTTAGAAAGGGGCTATTGTCTGAATAAGGCCTTGTGCACCTGATTCGAGCTGGGATATGTCTTACACCAACATGGGGCAGATAAACGTTGGGGTCGAGGCCGCCACGCCACCTGCAGAGCCGCCCCAGCACTGCTCACCAGCCATGAAGGGACCAGAGCTGCTCACTGCATGGTGCTTGGACAAACCCCAGCACTCAGCATCCAGTGCAGCCACCCACTGCCCAGGTCTCCAGTGTGGTTGCCATCCATGAGCAGGTTTTTCAGAGCCCATGGAGGGGCTGGGGCTGGGTTTTTGGGGCTGGGTTTCCAGTGCTGGAGGGCTTGTCCCCAGCAGGACCCATGGGGCAAACACCACAAATTACACCAGCACACCCCAATCCTGCTGCCAGCACCCAGCCATTACCTGCTTGCTGGAAGACATGTTGGTGAGCGTGCTGATGCTGCTGGTGTCTGTCACCACCATGGCCGAGGGGAAGCGGGAGGTGTGGGAATACTGGGGGGGCTCCTGCTTGTGTGCATACACTGTGGAGAGAAAAACAACATCTTGGTGCAGGAGCAAGGCAGGCAGACAACGCGCTACGCACATAGGTGTGGGGATGGATACTGTGCAGACAGGAATACAATAAAATAAATGGAAAGAAACCACCACGTGCCTCTGGCATAGCGGGGAAGCTTTTGCTTTTCTGACCACTAGGGCCAGTGGTGGCCAAGGCAAGAGCAATAAGCAATATGTGACAATAATAACCCACAAGGAAAAAAAATCCTTGCACAAAGCCAGACAGAGAGCACCATGGGTGGCACAGCAGCAGAGCAGAAGTCACTTTCCCATAGGAGTCAATTTCCCAAGTGCTTGGCCCCTTACTGTGCGAGTTCTGCAGCTGGGTGACGGTGGCCATGAAGGGCTGCTGGGCCATGTGGCTGGGCGACTGCTGCATGAGTGGCTGCTGGTGTGGGCTGTGCAGCTGCTGCGAGAACTGCACCGGCTGCAGGGCTGCCAAGCTGCCGGCCACGCTGTTGATGACAGGGACGCTCTGCGCCTGCGAGGTGTTCAGACCTGGGAGAAGGGAGAGAGATGGCAGGGTGTCAGCACTGGGGCTGGGATCTGCAGGTTGGGGTCCAGAGACTGGGATCCAGATGTGCCCTCATTTCACACTTACTCTGTGCAATAGCCATGACTCCTGAGAGTGGTGTCATGATGAGGTTCTGGGACTGCTGCGGGTTGTGGTGGGACAGGCTGTGGATGTTGGTCAGGGTGCTCACCGGCGGCAGCCCACCGCCCGACACAGAGATCTGCAGGAAGCAAAGCAGACAGGGGCCATCAGGCACACGACGCTGGCTCCCAGCCACACCATCACCAAAAACAGCGACAGAGGGAACAGAAAAAGCCCCCCAGGAGGTGACAAGCTGCACCCACACTGGCACCTTCCAGTGGAGCACTCCTGGGCTGCAGACCCTGGCTGGGAGCACTGAGTATCACGTTAATAAATAGCAAAGCTGCAGCAGTGTGAAGCCTTCCTGGAAGCAGCTGCCAGCGCTCCAGCAGAGCACAGCGCCGGGGACAGGACGTGTCCCACGCAGTCGCCATTTGCTCCCCAGGTCCACATTCCTGCTGTTGGGGACAACTGAGGACTCTCACACTTATTAACTTCCTAACCTGTCACAGATGTAGGGGAAAGTGAGAAATACAAACTTGGAAAAGCTTAAAAAAGAAGGCAAAGTAAATTACAAAAAAGACCTCAGAGTGATCTTAGTCATCACTTTTATGAAACAAATTCCAGCTGAGGGGCTGCAGCCGCACCACATGGATGGCAGTGCTGGTAGGGGCAGGTGCATGTGGCCAAAGGCAGCTCCTGGTGTGCAACCATCAGGCACATGCAGAGGCACTGGGGGTGTGCTGGGACGGTCCTGGGAGTAGCAGGACTCTGGCAGTGCCCAGTTATTTCTGCATTATTGACCTGCTGCACACTCACCTCACCACTCTGTGATACCTCCTGCACTGAGCAACCTCAGTGCAGATTCTGAAGCCATCCTTTGGGCTCTGTGCGACACTTCTGGACACTTGGTCCTTGTTTATTTTGCCCATGTGAGCCTGAGATAGCCTCATTGCAATCGAAACAAAGGCATCAATAAATTCCAGAGCACAGGAGTGACTCATGTTTCCTTATCCAGTACTTTCCACTTTGAAAGTTTCTTCAAGGCCAGGCCACGCCGCAGTGCAGTGCAGTGCAGGCAGCTCATGGCAAGCACATGCTGCTCACCTGCGGCATGGCACATTTCAGGGAGAACTGGGCAAAAGGGCTGCACCCAAATGGGGTCAACCAGAAATGGCAGGACTGGGAAAGACCCCACCAAGCACAGAACAATCTGGGACTATGGGAACAGCAGAGCAGCACCATGGTGTATAACACCATCTCTATAGTGCTCCTCCTCCTCCCAAAAAACCAATTGCCTTCAGATGCAGCAATTTCCTTGGCAGCTTTTGGTTTCATGTGGGGCGTTAAAGGCACATGTTTACCTACTAGAAACCACAGCCTACAGCATATTTTCATTAAATAACTTGCAAGCACTAGCTAGCCTTGCTTAAAGATCAGAGATAAGCTGGCAGAGCTGCGTGCTGCCGGAGGAGCAGAGCAGCCCCAGACGGCGCTGTGCAACGGAGAGCTCAGCAGTGCTGCTGCAGCCTGCAGGTGCCTTTAGCACGCTGCTTTAACCCTCTGCATCTCTGAGCAGCTCCCTGCCATGCACTGAAAACATCCCCTTCCTGGGGGCTCCTGCGCCCCTTAAAGGAACTGCAAAAGGTGCACCGAGATTGCTGTGCCGCTGAGCTCGTAGCAGTGCTTTGTCCTCCCGTCCCCCACCCCACACCGTCTGTGCCTGCTGCTGCCTTCCTTCGTGACTCATTTTATGACTTCAAGGCTCAGGGTTACAGGCTCAACACACCCAGAGGGAGAAATGGGTGCGTGCAGGGTGTGCAGCGAGGGAGAGTGCCAGGGGGTTTGGGGTTGCTCTGTGATGGTTCCCCTGCATGGCTGAGGATACTCAGCTTCCTGGAGCAGTGCCTGAGCTCAAGGGGCTACAAGGAGACCCCATGAGTGAGAGGCAAGCAGAAGGGAAGGCAGAGCAGGGAAATGGGGGGCAAAAGCACTCAGGTTGTGGGAAGGAGCATGCAGCTTGCCCTGGTGTAGCTGCCAGGCTTGTGGGGACCTGCAGCTGATGGCCCTGAGAGATTGTCCTAAGAAAATGGAAGTGAAAACCTGTGCCAAGAGCCATGACTTTCACTTTCAGCAGGAAAACCTCCTCCCGGAAGAGCTGCCGAGTGGCCAGACCAGCCACACGGTAATGCTGTGCCAGCTGCTTCAAGGAGTGCCATGCTTGCTTCCATCCCATCCCATCCCATCCCATCCCATCCCATCCCATCCCATCCCGTCCCATCCCATCCTGTCCTCCTCACACCACTCCTTCCTGCACATTTCTGCACCATGCTCAGCCAGGAGCACTTTGGGCACTGGAGCCAGCATAGCCCAGCACAGCCACAGCACACTGGGGGCACAGCTGGGAGCAAAGTGCTTCCCAACGAAGCTCAGAACTCAGGAGGGCTTAAGGAAAAGCAATGAATGAGAGCTTTATCAATGCCCATGTCATCGGCAGGGGAAAGCAAACAGTGATCCACCCAGCGCGCATTCAATTCACAAGGCATGCAATCAATAAAAGCGGAGCGGGCTCTGTCAGGTTTATGGGCCGCACTTGGGGAACACGCCGGGGCTGTGGGGCCGCCTTTGAGGCGGGCGGTGGGGACAGGCGTGCGCCCACACCCCCACAATGCCCCATTGTTCAGCACGGGCCGCGTGTGAAACCCGGGGAAAGCGTGTTTGCTTTGCCCGCTGGGCCCTCTTATCTTATCAGCGCCGCCGCCACAATAGGCCAGGTGTACTCACCATTTTACCGTCGGGAGAGAGCAAACCGTGGCCCGGGTCCAAGCCGGCTGGGGAGACCTGCTGCAGGACCGCCTGGCTGGTGGTGACCATGGCACCGCTGCCATGGTGGCTGATGGCCCCGGAAGATGCCGCCTCGCTGCTCGCCCCCTGGCCATACCGGACCCCTGCAGAACACGACGCGGTCGGTGGGCATGGGGGAATGGGTTCAAGGTTGCACTAGATGATCTTAGAGGTCTTTTTCAACCTTAGTGATTCTGTAATTCCATGTTTCTATGAAAACCACGGTGGGAATGGACACGACTCGCTCTTGACATGTGTGTGATTAACACAGCACGAGGACGCAGCAATGGCAGGCGCAGTGGCCAAGCTCAGCCACACCGCCCAGGAGAGAAATCTGGCTTGAGCATGGGTCTTCAATACAAATATATTAAATTTGGCTAAATAGCCCCGTGCTGATAACCATATGATCAGCCATGTGTCATGGAAAGGCATCTACAGATCACAAATAATTAACCGAGGGAAACCCACTGGAAACAAAAGCACCTTTTACAGGGCTGCCCCGGCGAGAAGCCATTTGTTACGGGCAGCCAGCACCGGGGTCACTGAACTCCCAGGGATCGAAGCGGCGGCCCAAGATCCCTCCTGGGAACACAACCCATGGGAGCATCACCTATGTGCTGGGACCCTCCCCAGAATGACCCGAGCTGGTGGCCTGGGGCTTCAGGGCTCCTTTCTCCAGGCACCAAGAGTCCCACTGGAGCCCCAAGCCTGCACTGAGCCTCGGCCAGGAGGTGCCAGTGCTGCCCAAGCTCCAGTTCCGCAAGGATGCTCTGAGAGCTGCCATAAAACCTGAGTCCAGGAAGAAGAAATAAGCCATAACTCGGGTCTGGGAGCTTTGCTCCAAAGTGACTGAACTAGGCACAGCAGGCTCCCTGCTGCCTCCACCAAAAGCACAAAAAGTCGCTCTAATCGCCTCCAAATTTTCCAAACATCAGCTGGTCAAACATGTCCCGCAGATAGGAATCTCCCCGCGCTGTCTGGTTCCTGATCATTTCCCAGCAAACCCCTTTATCCCTGATAATACAAGAATGTCCTCTGGCAGGTGGATATTTGCCGGTACGAGTGGACGGCCGGGTAAACATTACTCAACCAGGGCACTGTCACCACATTCTTCCCTGCGGTCCCGGCCTCGTGCAAAGTGTGCTTCAGCCGCTGCCGGTCTGAGACGCTGCAGCACTATTCAAACAGTGGGAGTGGAGATGAAAAAAAAAAGCCCTTTCTTCTCACAGTGGTCTTAAAAATAGATGAGAAGCACAGGCAGGAGATTAAATGGCAGTTCCTGAGCCCATGAAACAGTGATAGGATTGGCTATGAAACTGGAAGTGGTTATGAAAAACATGGGACTGAATCAGACATTACTCTTAAGAACAACAGCCTGTAGTGTTTCAGTGGGAGGGACACCAACGTCTGCTACCTACCATGCCGATCTTCACTCTCTTTTGGATTCTGTGAAGCTTTCGGTAAGAAAAAAAAGAACAATTTTAAGTCCCAAATCACACTCTACCCAATTCAGCCAAGATTCCCAGCATTACAATTTTGACTTTAAGTAGATGTTAAAAGCTGATCTTCAAACTTTCCTCTGCAATCCTAAGAGTGAGGCTGTTATTGTCTGAGAAAGATGACCAGGGCTGGGATGACCTGGGGGCCAAGGCTTGGGGTCCCCAGGCACAGCTGTGGGTGTGATCATAGAATCAGAGTCACACAGTGAGAGAATCATTTGAGTTGGAGGGGACCAGTTTAGGTTGGTGGCATATGGGGCTGTGACTACAGCTGTTTGCTGGACAGGGAAAGGGTTTGTCCGTGTGCACTGTGGGCCTTTGGGAAGCCACAACCACTTCACCTTGTTTTTTTTCCATGCCTGGAGCAGGATGCATATTATTATTTGTGTGCCCTCACTGTTGGGATAGGTTATGGCACATTACATCATTAACAGTGGGAGATCCATGCTGTTGCTACCAGCGCTCCCACATGATGGAGGTGCCATCCCTCCCTGCTCCCCATCCCCACCCCATCCCGCCCAGTCCCCACCAAAGCACCCACATGGGAGATGGAGAGCCGCAGCCACACTGCTGGAGCAGCCTCCAGGCACGAGATGCCATCGCTGGCCCCATTTTCTTGCCTGTGCCAGCCGTGCCCCCAGGACCAGACTCTCCCCATGGCCCTGCTCCCACTGCCCACCCTGGGCACAGCGGTTCCCTCCTGGGGGCTCTGCAGCCACCCGAGCTCAGCTTTATGGCACGGCAGGGCAGGCGGCCGTGCAGAGCCAGGCGTGATTGTTCTGCCGCCACTCTCTTGTGCTTCCACAGCGTGACGCAGCCCCAGCACGAGATTTATTCCTCCTTGGCCTCTCCCCATCCAGCCCTAGCAATGAGTCTGCCCGCCAAGCCTGCGCCCTTAAAGAGTTTGTTTCTAACTGGAGCTACAGCCATAGTATAAAAGTCTGTTTATGGGACGTGGCTATTGTTTGGTTCCTGAGCTGCACAGCCCGTGAAATGCTTTACTGCTTCCCCACAGCTCCAGACAAGCTGCAGGCTCCGGCTGCCATAGCCTTAACCCTGTGTCCCAGCCCAGCAGCCAGCACCCTGGGCTTCCCGGAGCCCATGCCGAGAGCAGTGCATCCCATGGAGTATCCCATGCAACATCCCATGGAGCATCCCATGCAGCATCCCAAGGCGCTGCCAGCTGCAGTGCTCACACCCGGCTGCACTCCTGCCCAGGGCCAATTTTGGGGCTGCCACTCAAATTGTCCCTAAAGTGTTAATCTTGCTATGTTACCGAGGTGCGGAGTTTATGTCCATTATAAAGCTGTTTATTGGGACTGGACCCTCCCATTCTGCTGCTGCCATAAAGTCCTAATTACCCCCCATAAAAGCAGGAAAAGCTCCTAACAGCGCACTGAACCCACAGAGCTGCACAATGAGCACAACAGTAAAATCTGACAACGGCTGGCACCGGGTCTGCAATCAGAACCTGCACAGCCCGAGCTATCAGAGAACAGCCTGCAGGATCCAGATAGAAAGCGCTGTACCTCTGGACCAGGGTGTTATTAGCAGGCTCTTCTTGAAGGAAAAAAAAAAAGAGTTAAGTCACCCAAATTGCCCTTTCAGTTTAGGAAGAATCTCGGGGCGTGGAGCTGAGTTTTTCTATTTTTATGCTTGGCTGTGGAGGTATCTAAAATACATATAAATAATGCAAAATGCTGTATGTTCCTACGCATGTGCGTACCCATGGGGTCACCCTGGTGTTCGCAGTGCTGGCGGTCCGAGTGGGGCCAGGCCGTGGCGGGGCCCTTTGTATGCGGGGTGCGGGGGGCGCGTCCCTAATCTCGTCAGCACTGATTGTCCCCGGGGCTCTTGAAGATAAAAATGGCATAAGCCAGAGTCTGCCGCATGGCACCGAGTAACGAGATAAAGCCCCGAGTGACCTTCAAATCAAACAGGGAACCGAGATCTCTGATAATCCCCTATAGGAAGGGAAAAGTCCAGAGTCTGAGACACCTCTGAGATAGATAGGCTTGGAGTATTTACCTCCAAACAGTTAAAAACCCTGCACCGAGGGGCCGCCCGGGATGCTCGGTTTTACAGCCTTCCCGCTGCCCTCAGCCATCAGCTTGCCCTCTCGCCAGGCACCGGCCCCATCCCGACCGAGGGACGATGCCCACCGTACTCAGCTCCATCATTTCCTTCCCCGGGGGAACTGTGCAGGCAGCAGGGTGTGGGCAGTGTCCCAGTGCCATCGTTAAGCTCTTAAAGGCACTGAGGGCTCCAGACACCGCCGCATGCAGTGCAAGGACAGTTCAAATCCCAGCATGGATGGGGTCAGCATCTCTCAGAGGAGCTGGTGGCATTTTGGAGACTTGCAGCCCCAAAACGCCACTGCGTCTGATGGATCCCAGTGCAGGCTGAGCTCCATCCCAGCCCCTCACCCCTAAACCAGCCCCTAGCCCCATGCACAGCCCTCACTGTGCCCATCTCCTGCCCTTCGGCAAGGCTGATGCACACCAGTGCAGAATTCCAGCGGCTGAGCCCTCCTGACCCCTCCGTGGCCATCACTCCTGCCCAGCTCAAAGCCCCCACGAATGGGCTGTCAGCGGCCCTATAGCCACGGCTGGCTCCTGCTGGCCGATGCTCCAACGGGAAAATAAAGGTTGGGGCTTAACGGCCCCGCAGCCCCGAGATAAATGCCCGCGGTTCCAATAATTGCCATCCCCTAATAGAAGAAAACAAAGGCTCTCGCGGGGTGCCTGCAAGTGCGCTGGAGAGACGGGGCCACATCAAAGGCAGCGGGGTTCGTTCAAAGCCCCAGCTTAATTGTCAATTAAGCATGCACGGCGGGGACAACGCCATGACAACGCGGGGCTGCATGCTGGTGCGGTATTGTAAAGCCCGGCGGCCAACACAGAAAACAGCTGATTTTGCTGACAATGTGCTTGTAGGGCACCTTGTAAGCAATCAGCCAGTGACAGGAGGGCAAACGTCCACCCCGTCCCTGCCATTGTGCGGGGCATTCCTGGGGCAGGGTCACATTTTGGTCACTGTGGGCCAGCCCTGCGGGGAGAGCTGCACCATGAGTCAGCCTGCCGGCCCCGGTGTCCCCAGTGCTCCCAGTGTCCCCAGTGCCCCCAGCGTCCGCAGTGCCCCCGGTGTCTCCATGCCATTGATTGGGTGGTATGCTTTACGCCCATTGGCATCTCCATGCCCTCCCACCCCATCACCTCACCATGCGGTTTGTGGTGCCCAGGACAGCTCCATCCCCATCTCCCAGCCCTCCCCACGGTACTCCCTGGACATCTTCTATTAATTCCCCTTTGTAATGACGCTGGGGCTTGCAATGAGCCAGGTATGGGAATTTCTGGGAAGCAGTTGCTTTGTGTCTCCCTGTCCCAGTATTGGGGCGTCATCCCCAAGGGGGGACCGGGATGGTCAGGGCACACCGCCCGCAGCCTGCGGCCCCGCGCTGACCCCTCACCTCCCGCCACAAAGTGCCCGCTCTTGTTTGCTGGGGCTGGCGGCTTTGGAGTGCAGATTGCAGGTAGTGGCACAATAGGGATTGTTCTCCCAACAATGCCTCTTGCCCCATGCCGCCAGGCCCTCCCTGATTACCGTCCCAGCTCTGCTCTCAGCATTATCTCCTTCTCCAGCAGTGCACACTGCAGGCAGAGCAGAGCCCAACCGTGAGGCTCAGCGCAGCCCTCTGCCCACAGCCACTCGTGTCACCAACTTTAGTTCCCCAGCACCACATCCCCCAGCCCTAACTCCCCACGTCGGGCAGAGCAGCCATATCCACGCCCCTGCCCAGTCCACACTGCATCAACAAACATGCCCAGCCCAGCAATCTGTCCTTGATGGGATGGAAATCCAGCCCCCGCCACGTGGCTGGCACTGTGGGGACAGCGTCCACACCTCTCTGCACCCATCAAAGCTGCGGAGGAAGGAGAGTGTCTCCATGCTCCAATGCTGAGAGGACTCCCATCCTACAGCCAATGGGGAAATTGCAACAAGGGCTGAGCCTTGTTGCTGTCCCTTGGCCAACATGGGCAGCATGGACCATCCTTCCCCTGAGGCCACCATGGCCATGCACTGCCTCGAGTGCCTCTTTCTGCAGCATAAATGGTGCCAACATCATCAACAGTATCAAAAGAGTCAACGACTCAACAGCACAACCCTTGAGCTCACAATCCCCTTCTTCTTTAGAAACACTACCAGCACTGCCACTGCCCAGCATCACCGTTCCCATCTCACCTGGCATCTTGCTGGGCGGTGAGGCGCTGGGCTGGTTGTGGTGCGGGGAGCCGTGGGACAGCAGCAGGTTCATGTTGTGCGGGGGCTGGCCTGAGCTGTAGGCGTCCATGGCCAACTTCTGCCGGAAAGCCTCCTCCTTCCGCCGGTTGGCGAACCAGTTGTAGACACGCACCTCCGTCACCAGGTTGGAGCCAAGCCCATGTGCCTTGGAGGGTGACACCCCTCGCTGCAGACACTCGGCCCTGTGCATGCAAAGGGACACTTTGGAGCAAGGGTGCTGATGGGGAGCTCCCAACACAGGGTTTGGAGCATTCAATACCTCCTGAACACCCGCCTGCTCTTTCCAACTACACTCATGCCATAAAAGTCATCCCACCTCCCTCTGAGCTTGCTGTAACACCGCGGCATCACTGATGCATCCCCACTGCATCACGGCTGCATCCCTTCTGCATCCCTGTTGCATCTCCACTGCATCCCTGCCACATCTCCGGTGTATCTCTGCTTCATTCCTGCTGCATCTCTGCTGCATCCCTGCCGCACCTTCACTGCATCCTCTCTCCATCTCCACCGTATCCCAGCTGCATCCCTGTCACATCTCTGCTTTATCCTCGCTGCATAGCTGCCGCATCCCAAACACAGCACAGAGCTTGCTCTGCTCTGGGTGCTGCCCAGAGCTAAGCCCAAAGCCAGCAGGTGGCTCAGCAAAACCATTCCAAAACCCGGGGCTGCATGCCACGAGCCCATCATTTCGTGCAGCTTCTGCAGGACGGCAGAGGCAGCTGTTACCTGTTGCACTCCTCCACCAGAGCCTCCCGCTCCTCCTTGCTGGGGTTCTTTTGGCGGTCGTAGGCTTGGTACAAGATTTGCTGGGAGGCCGGCCCCCACTTGAAGCGGTTGCGGCGCATCTTCTTGCTGGGGGTTTCGGCGCAGGCATCATCAAGCTGGCCAGCCCCCTGGTTCTGCTGATTGAACTCTGGAAAGAGAAACAGCAGCTGATCCTGACTGCTTTTGTCTGTCCTATTTTCACACCCCTGGACTGTCTGGTTGAACTCTGAAAGAGAAAGGAGCAGACGTGACCCGGCCTGTAGCCGCCGCTCAGAGCTCAGAGTCACCGTCACGCGCGGCGGCAGCCCCCGCCCCGGCCCCCGCCCCGGCCCCCTCCCATCCACGGCCCCGGTGGGCACCGCAGGCAGGTGGGCACAGGTGGTTGTTGGGTGGCACACGCAGCACATGCACATGCATGGCCGGGCTCTGCTGGCGTGCGCTTATTCCAGGAGGAATTTTGCATGTGAGGATGGGGTCACAGCCCCCAAAAGGAGCTCGGCGGGTGCGCAGTCCCCTGCCCGTGCCCACCCTGTGCCCGAAGGGGCTCCCAGAGGAGCCCGGCCCCACACCAGGGTGACCTTCCTGTGTCCGCCAGGCACCTGTCACCACGGCCATAAAGGGAGATTAATGGGAGTTTTTATTATTCTCCATTTTGCAGGGGAATTCTCCCTCTTTTTATAATGGCTTTTCCTCTTGTGACAACAGGGGAAGGTGCGGGGCATGGCTGGAGCAGCTCTGTTTGCTTTAACATCTCCAGGTGCGCCTTCAAAGCAGCGGCACTCAGGGCTGAGCCCTTTTCTGCCTTTGGATTTTGCATCCTTTGGGGTCGGGGGCCGGGGGGGCTCAGCACAGCACCCGCCCCACGCAAGCACTGCTCCAAGCCAGGCCGCAGGGATTTACGCAGCGCGGCTCCCCATGCACGCAGCACCAGCACCGCTCCGCAGTCAGGGCCATCCGCACTGTAAATAATTCGGGCTGCAGGAGACCTTGCTACAGATTCACAATTTTTTCTTTTCCTCTCTCTTGTCTTTCTTTTTTTTTTGCATGTAGCTGCAGAAAGTGAGCGTGTTCAGAAAGCGGAGAGGAAAAGGGGGCAGAGGTGGGAGATGGATCTTATCGTGTGCAATCCTTAATCGCTTTCCCAGAGATTCAGCCGTTTTGGTGGGCTCGGGGCAGCTCGCACAGCAGTGCTGCGATCCAGAGGGGCTCTCACCCGCTCTTCCCGCAGCCTCTATCGCTCGGACCCACAAACCCACTCCGGGGGGACGTGGCGCTCTGCCCCCACCCGCAGCCGTGCCCCCCCCATCCCGCTCCCCGGTACTTACGCCGCAGGATCTCCCGCTGCTTGCGGACGTACCACGTGTAGAGGGCAGCCCGCTTCTGTGTCTTCATGGGGGTGCCTTTGTTGAGGTGCTGCGAGAGGTGCGACTGGTTGAGGCCGGTGACGTCCACCACCTCGCGCTGCGGGATGTTGTGCTGCTGCATGTAGCCCTTGATCATCTTCGCCGCCCGCCACGGGTCCTCGCTGGGGGTGGAGGAAAACGGGGGTTAACTTTGCTCCGTCGTTGCTTTTTCCCATGATGGAACCCCACTATTGTTGATGGAGACCCACTATTCCTAATTAGTATTTGATGGCAAAGATTCCTGCCCCATGTGCCAACCCAAGCTGAGCCCCTCGCCGTCATTTTGAGCCGGTCTTCGGTATTGTTCAACACTCAAATTCAACTCCATCAGAATCAATCCAGGTGCAAATTGGCTCTTCCTTAAATCCACGCTACTTTGGTGTCCATCTGTTGCTTGGCACCAGTTTGGGGAACCAACGAAACTGCAGCCAAAACCAGAACACGGCACGCGTTCCCCAATGGAGGCACGACGCCACAGCTGACGGAGCAGCCAACGCGCCCACAGAGCGCCCTGCCCCACAGCTCACCCCATAGCACCCACTGCCGTGGGGTGACGGGAAATGGTTCAACGCTGAGAAATCGGTGTGGAACCTGAGCCTGGTCACAGCCGTGCACTCAAATAATGAGATATTCTAACACTGTGCTTGGAATAACCATCCACGCATTTTTCCAACTCATTTGTTATTTTGGATCCTTCATCCTGTCAAGGGGGAAAAACCCAACAAATGGGTTTCTTACTTTTTGTCCCGAACGCAGCAAGGAAACAAAGCTGCTTGGGTGCAAAGGAGAAGCCACAGCCAGGGGTACCCGCTGCGGGGATGCAGCCGTGCGCCCCGAGCCTGGGCAGAAGGAGCGCATTGCTGCGGGAGCTGGGCCCCATCCTGCTCCCACCTGCTCCTGCTCACTAATTACTGGGTCCTAACGAGCTGGTGGAACAGAGCTTGTTCTGACAGCAGCCTGGCCAACACAAGGGCATCGCTTTGCTGGAGCCTCGAGCCAACGCTCCGGTGCACACCATGAAAATGCAAAATGAGTGACTGTGGGTTACAGATGTGATTTCGGAATTGAAATGGAATTTGGCAGCATTTGGGCTGGGGAAAAAAAATCAATGTGGGAACGAGTAAAAAAGTCCTCGAATTTCCCTTCACTTCATCATTTTAAGAATTTTTAACCTCAGCATTTCCAGCGCGCCCCAGACCTGCGCTTTCCAAACAATTATTCAGCTCTGAATTTCTGAGCAACGATTTTCTTTACAAATCAACTTGGCCGTATTCAGAAGGGTTAAACAGCCTGAAACCAAACCCAAACATTTTGTTTCATGTTAAACAAAATGTTTGGACTTGACCCAAAATGAAACGTTTGAGTGTTTGTTCGCCTCTTCTGGTTTTTTTCTCTCTTTTTGGTGAACCTAAAAAGCCACAGAGGAAAACATTTCCATTCAACAGCTCGGCACCAACCCATTTTTCGGGTTCTGTCCCCGAAATAAAAAGTTCATCAATTATCCAGCCTCCGTCGGGATGGATTTTACACGCAGGAAGAAATAAAGGAGCAATGACCCAGGTGTGCCGCGCGGCACTGCAAACCAGCTTACAGCCCTCACCCCGCGGCCCTTCTCCACCCCGTGCGGCCGCTGGCACCGAGCTGAGCGCCGCGTTAGTGCGCCGAGTGCGGGCAGCACCGCCCGGGGGGGGCAGAGCCCATCCCTGTCCCCCAGGCCTCCACCCACTCGCCCTCTGGGTCAGCCTTGGAAACAGGTAAATACGCTCCACATCCTCCGAGAAAAACGCCAAGAATTTATACAGATGGATTATAAAGCCGGCTCCCTCCATCGGGATCTATCTAATCTGCATCTCCCTGCGCACACAGTGGGGCGCAGCGCGGGTCCCACACGGGACGGTGGGGTCAGAGCTCCCCCGGCACGGAACCCTTTGGGGCCCACGGAGCCCTCCGGGGCCCACGGAGGTGCCCACGGGGCAGCCCGGCACATCGCGCCCCTCCGCGGCCGTGGGGACAGCCCGGAGCGGACCTCGGGGTCGCGGGGTGGGAGCAGAGGGGGCTCAGCCGCATGGAGTGGCCGAGATCGACGGCTCCCGACGCTCCTGCCCCGGCCGCCTCTCTCAAGTACAAAGGGCTCTCTTAGAGCAAACAGCAGCTCTTTGCAGAAGGCTCCTCAGGGACATGTGCCTGCTCTTGTTTGCACCGAAGGCAAACTTTGCACAGAAACACCTGCGGGAGAACTGCGACGCGGGCAGAGCCCTCCCGCACCCCCGGGGGCGCAGCGGCAGGGAGTGGGGCAGTGGGACAGCGGCAGCGCCCGGCGCGCGGGGGGCGGCCCGCAGCGGTGTCCCCTCCCGCACCCGCGCACCCCCGCATCCGAGCTCCCGCGCTGCCGCCGATGTCGCTGTGCCCGGGAGGCACCGGGCTGCCCGGCCGCACAGACGGACACGAGCGGCGCTGGGGACACGCGGGGACCTCCCACGCGGGAACCGCCTCTGTGTGCCCGGAGCAGAGCCCCGCTGCCGGCCCCGGGGGCTGGGGGGAATCGCCCCCGACGAGCGCAGGGCTGCTCCGCCGCTCCCTGACGGCCCGACCCGGTCCGGCCCGGCTCTGCCCGGCTCCGCACGGCACGGAGCGGACGGGCTCGGCCGGAGCGGGGCGCGGAGCCGCATCCCCCGGGACGCGACGCGACGGGACGGGACCCGAGCGGCCGCGTTTGGGGGTTTCCTCGTTCCCCCTCCCCGCCTGGTTTACAACTCCGGCAATGAATAACCCGCCTCACCGCTCGCCCTAATCGCGGCTCTTTGTGTATCTTTCTGTTGATGATTTATAGAAATAAATTAATAACACTCCGAGCTCCACGTGCTGCAGTTTATGTTTTATCTCCCGGCGCGGAGGGAGGACGGAGCCGAGCCCCGGGCGGCCGCAATCCCAGGCACCCCCGGCCCTCCACCGCGGCGAACACCCGACGGGGCGGCGGCACTGCCCGGCACCGCGCTGCTCCCGGTGCGAGAGAGGGGGCGGCGGCAGCGCCCCGCCGGGACGGGCGCACCGGGAGCGAACTCCGGAGGGGCGCACGGGGCCGCGGGAGCGGAGCGCTCCGCCGGTACCTGATCATCCTGTCCACTTCTGCCCGCTGCTCCACGGCCTCCTCAGTGTTGAGCGCCTGCAGCTCGCGGAGAATTTGCGGCGTGTCGAAGTCGTCGCCGTCCTCCGAGCCCTCGTCGCCGGACAGCTTGCCCTTGCCATGCCCGTTGGCCAGCGGCACGAAGCCGGGCTTGCCGTCGGGCGGCCCGCCGGGGGACAGCGGCAGGCTCTCCAGCTTGACGCCGAAGCCGGCGGCGGGCACCATGTCCTCCAGAGCGCGGATCAGCCCCTCCTTGGTGGCCCCGGAGCTGAGCAGGGCGCCCAGGAGCTCCCGCTGCAGGGCGCTCAGCTGGGACACCATGGTCCCGGGTCTCCCCGCGCTCGGCCCGGCCCGGCCCGCCTCCCTCCGGCACCTGCCGCTCCGCCCCGGCTGGCAGGCTGTGCGGGGCGCGGGCCGCCCTCTACCTAGCCATGACCGCCTCCATTAGGCATTATACCTTATGCAAATCAGCTCCGGGAGGGCCTCTCCTCCGGGAGCGAACCCCGCGTCCCCGCCCGCCGCGGCCCGGCCCCCGCCCGGCCCTTATCGGCCGCGCTGGGACGGACTTTGCCCGCGGCCGCCGTGAGGCCCCGAGGAGCGTTGCGGAGCGCTCGGGGCAGCGGCAGAGCGGGGTTCGGTTCGGCCCGGCCCGGCCCCGAGCGGTGTGGCACTCCGGGGGAGCGGCCCTGCCCCGGCGCGGAGCGCGGAGTGCCGTCGGGGGCCGCTCGGAGCGGCACAACGCGGAGCCGGGCGCTGCCTCGAGGCTGAGCCCCGCGCTGAGAGCTGAGCCCCGCTGCACAAACCCCGTGGGGCTGCGCGAGGCCGGGCCCGAGGGTCCTCAGCCGGGGTCCCGAAGGGGTCCCGTCGCGGGGTCAGGCGCTGCTCCGCAGAGGAGTCGCGGCAATGTGGCAAATGGGACTCTGCGGGGCAGCGCTGCTCGGGAATGCGGAGCGCCCATCGAGCCCTGATAGCCGCGGGGGTGGGGGCAGTGGAAGGCATCGGGGACCCGAACAAAAAGTGCTTCTCCTCCTGCTGTGAACGCACTGAGTCACAAAGGATCAGTAAATTGACCCAAACCAAAGCAGGCGAGATACAACAGGCACCAGCACATCACTGAACGCAACGTGGTGGGCTCTAGGATCCCGCAGGGCAGGTGTGGGAGGGGAAATACAATATCCAAACCCTTCACTCATCGCCTCCCATCCCAGCAAGCTGCGCAGCCCAGTGCCCTCCAGCCGTGCCCTGGCAATGGGTGTCAGTGCTTTCCTAGATGGGCGCTCAGTGCCCACCGCTCCCAGCCCAGGTCCAGACTGTCATAGCATCCCTGGAGCCATCGCTGTCCACCCACCTCGAGGGCTCCAGGAGTCCTAAAATGTCCCAAAAGCCACCAGCGCCTGGCAGACCCTGAGCCCTGTAGGAGCCCATTTGGGGCAGGACTCTCTGCCCTCACTGTACCCACCAGGAAAATGTGGGGCAGTGTGTTGAGGGAGCAGGAAACCTCCCTGCAAGCCTGGCAGGGATCTGTCAGACAGGTGCGTGATGGTTCTGGTTTTGCATGAGCACAATGTACAGAAGAAAGGGCAGAAAAGCCCCCGGGGCCCCAGCCCAGGGCCCGGCCCCGCTCCCAGCAGCCTGGCCAAGATCTCTCCCTCTGCCCCGCTCTCAAACCTACATATCTGCCTGCTGGGTCCCTGGCAGCCACACTCCCACCACTGGGACATGGACTCAGACTCAGCGGGCCCCGCACTGCTGCTGGCCGTGGCTCAGCTGTGCTGTGGGGCCATGCGTGGGACCACGGCCTGGGAACAGCTCGGGCTGGGGCAGCTCCCCTGTCCCTTTCAAGTGGGCCAGTGAGCTTTGACTTGGTCTTTGCACGGCTTCATGGCATCGCATGATAATCATGTTCTGTCACAGTGGGTGACCTAGACTTTGTCCTATTTCCACACGTTCGGAGCCACCTGGCTAATGAAGTGGATATTGTTTTCTGGTCCATCTCTCTCACCCTATTGCTCTTCCCCCTTCCTCCACACCCAGCTCCTCCGAGCGCTGTCAGGAGCCCCACTGCTGCCCGTTCCCACCGCTGTTGGGCACAGCTCATTAACTCCCTTCAGCAGAAGGCCGCGCTCACTGCGGCTGGGGGGCAGCGGACGCCCCGTGGGGTGGGAGCACAAAGTTTCCCAGCAGGAAGGTGCCGGCGCGGTCCAAGCATCGGTCTGAGCTCCCACATGGAGGGCTCGGGGGCTGGGAATGGGGAACCACGACCCTCCGTGCCTTGCCCACCCCATGCCAGCTCTGTGCCTTTGTGGGCTGAACGCACTCTGCTCGCTGCCATGAGTCCCAAACCCTGAGCACGGTGGGGTCGGGCACGGGCACAGTAGTGGCAGTGGGGACTTTGCTCCCAGCACCGTGCAAGTGGGATGGGCAGAGGGACCACAGCCGCACCCCTCCGTCCCCACACGCATTGCGGGGGCACAGAGCGGTGCCCCCGGCTCTGAGCTCGGTGCCCAGTGCTGCCAGGCGGGGATTTCTCCCACAGGCCGCCCCGATGTGACTCACGCGGCGCCGGGGGAATTCTGCCATGGACGCCTTCACGCATTTCGTATCTGCCTCTCATTTTTTCTTACAGTTTCATTTAACGGCTGAGTGCATGCAGACACACCGCCCTGACCCTGCGGGCAGTGGGCAACAGCGTTCCCACCGGCACAGGGCCATTAAGTCCCCACGCTGAGATGTTTTCTCCTCTGCCCCCACTCGCGCCGAGATTTTCGCATTCCCTCCCTGCCCCCGCCTCCCCCGCACCGAGGTGACGTAATGTTATGGAGCCTTCTCCCATCCCCACCTTTATTAAATATGACCCGCGTTTGATCCCCGCGCGGCGGCGAGGGGAAGCTGTGGTTTCGGGAGGCTCAGACATGAAAGCAGAGCTGTGCCGCGCTGTGTGCCGGCCCGCACACCCGGTGGGATGCAGAGCGGGTGGCAGCCACCGGGAAATGCCACATGTACCGCTGTGCCACCCGCCCAGGACACCGGGTTGGGGCACCACGTGCACCCGCTGCCCTGCCCCTGCCCCCCGGTGGTGGCTGAGGCCATGCACAGAGCTTTTGGGTGAGTGCTCGGCCAGAGGGTCCCCAGCATCCCCTGTTCCCGGCCGCGTGCTCGCAGTCCCCAGCACTGAGTGCCACTGCGGGGAGCAGCCGCGGCACAGTGCTGAGCCACACAGCCAGGGACCCGCTGCCACCGCGCCTCCTGCGATGGAGAGGTGACAAGGAGAGGTGGCAGGGCACGGGCTGGGGACACTGCGAGCCCGCGGGGAGGCGGGCAGGGGGACACCCGGCTGCAGCTCTGGCCTGCGCTCCGATAATTAATGCTTCTCCGTACACTTTGCAAATAACTCGCCACTCTCTTTGTCTGGTGATAAATGGCCCCTTTGAAGTTCTCCTTTCTCAAAAGCAAAGCAAAGAAACACTTTCATAATCCGCCTTCGCCCCCCTGTCCTTTGCTGAGCTGCAGGGCTCTGGGGAGGCAGCACCGTGTGGGTCCCCCTGCACTGCCCATGGGGACACACAGCCCTGCACCCATCCACAGCCCCAATCCCATGCTGGGACCCCCCTGTTCAGGGCACAGGGGCTCCACATGGGCTCCCCACAGGCTGAGCCAGAGGGGGTGTTGTGGCCGAGCACCCCCAGGAGTGGGGTCTCTCAGAGGGATGGTGGGTGCGAACGTGACCGAGCAGCCATCCCAAACCCTGCCTGTGTCCCCTGCAGCTCCCAGCCCACACTCAGGTTATGGTTCACTGGAACAGGAAAACAAGTTCTGCTGGGCTATAAAAAGACATTGAAACCGGGGCAAGCTAGGAGAGCTCAGAGCAGTGCAAATGAAATCAGTGCCAGAGCGCTCATATTGTCACCAGGCTTACGTGTCACAGCAAACAATGCTATCTGCCAAGGAATCGCAGCACGAAGAACACCACAACAGTGGCCCAAACCCCAAACATGGGGTCATGAGGCTGAGCCTGTGCGGATGGCTCCCCAACAGGAGCCTGGCTCAGAGCTGCTCCCTGTGCGTGGCTGTGCGCAGCAGGGCCCGACCTCATCCCATTGGCACAGCCCGGCCATCCCATCCCTTTGGTACGGCACTACCATCCCCACCCCTTTGGTATGGCACTACCATCTCCATCCCATCAGCACAGCCCTGCTGTCCTCCCCCTGTTGGCATGGCCCCCCAGCCCCAGTGCAAGATTCCCAAGACCTGAGCGGGGCAGGGAGGCACCTTTGCTCTCCAAAGCACTGTTCCCCCTCGTGGGGCGCACATTGTGCACATGCCATTCTGCGTTATTGAGCAGCCCCCTGTCCACAGACTTTTTATTAATTTTAAGACGAAGAGGAGGTGAAGCGAGCTGGAACCAGCGCGGGAGGCGGGGTTGTTTTCTGGGAAAACAAAAGCAGCGGTGCCAGAGGGATCTGGAGGGGCTGCGGGGCCATCCGTGCAGTGCAAGGACCCCCAGTTGGGTACCCGTAGCCCATCTGTGCCATCCCCTGGCTCGTGCCCCATCTGCGAGTCCCCATCCCTGGTACGAGGATGGTGGCACACACCGGTGGCCGCCCCATTGGGAAGGTGGGGATGAGTGTGGCCGCAATGGCAAAGGGACGGTGCAGCCCAGCAGCCCGCAGACAGCACAGGAAGCTGCAGGGGGTCTTTCCAGGGCCAGCAAACACCACCAGATGTGGGCTCACCCCACACCAAGACCCACCCGCGGCGTTCTCAGCCCGGGATGGGGCAGCCTCAGCCCCCAGCGGGGTCCATCAGAGGGGAGGGCAAAAAGCAGAGGAAAATTGTTGCGCTCAATGGTGTGGAACCGCGGCGGCTGCAGCGTGACTTTGATTCCCCTATCATAACCCCGAATTAAAAATTCAGGCAATTACTTGCATGGCTTCCCTCCGATGAGGCCGGGCCTCGCCTTCATTAATGCAGGCGCACAGAGAAAAGCCATTAGGGCCTGTGGAGGGGAATGTTTCTCTGAGAACAGTTCCGCTTCAGGAAGAAGCCCGACGAGAGCCGAGTTTCACACATTTCAGCGGCCGCCCGAGCGCGGCCCCGCGGGTCCTCAAAGCCGCCTTTGTCCCCGGCTTTGGGCCGGGATGTTTCACGTGGCATCGCGGTGGTGGCATTGCCTGGTGGCCCCAGGATCTGCCCGTCAGTGGTGACACCGCACGCAGCTCCTGCACAGCATAGGGAGATGCTCGAGCAAGATGCGGCAAGTCGTGCACCAGCCAGCCCGGTTTTATGGGCAAATGTCACATTTCACACAGTTTTCCCTCCCCCTTGCGCTGCAAACCTTTCTCCCATCTCAGAGGGAGAAAACGCCGGGCTCCTCGCCGTCTCCGTCCTGCCCCGGCCCCCCACAGCCTCTGCCTGTGCCAGCACAGCCGGTACCATCGAGGGACCCCGCGGGGCCGAGGCGTGCCAGCACGTCCAGGCAGACGCATCGGGCTGGGAGCACGAGGCCCCACTGCGGCGTCGGCCACGTGTGGGTGGCACAGAGGGACGTGGCTCCGCGTCTCCCCGGGCCCCCCCGGCCCCTACGTGGGGTGCGGGGTCCATCCGTCAGCGGTGACCCCGGAGCTGCCCCGAGGAGGAGCGGCGGAGGTCGCACGGGGCAGGAGGGAGAGGGGGGAGGCGGACAAGATAAAAATCACCGAATTAGCGGGGGCCGGGACGGCCGGCTGCGAGATAGCGCCGAGCCATTTTTTTACAGGGGAGACAGCAGCCGTGGGCTGAGGATTGGCCTCTCCCCTCCGACCCCGCCACTGGAAGCCACCCCTGCCCTCCTGCCCATCGCTCAGCCCCGGCCCTGAGCGCCGCGGTGCTTGGCACTGCGCTGCCGCCGCGCCATCGCCAAGCAGCGAACGGCCGTGCCCATCTCCTAGCGTGGGGAGGAGGGGAGCGGCGAGGCCGCAGACTGCCGCAGGCCGGGAGCTTCGTGGAGCACCACGTCCTCGGGGACATCGTCCCCACGGCGTCCCCGGGGCGCATCTCCGCGGCGACCCCGAAGGGGCACCTTCCTACCGCCCCGCGGGATCCCCGGGCCGCGGTGAGAGGGCTGTGCCCCACACGGGGAGCAAAAGGGCGACGGCACGGGGGAGAAGAGCCGCCCTGTCGCTCCGGCCCCACTGGGATCGCGCTGCCGGCGGCAGCTCCGCGAGCACCAGCGTCCCCAATGGGACCCCCATGGGCTCCTCCGGGGGGACTCGTGCGCCCCTGAGAGGGGAACGAGCGCATCCCCGTGCACCGCGCGGAGGGGATCCGCACGCCCAGCCGCGCACCCCGCACCGGGAGCCCCGCTCGGTGGCCCCGCTGGGGCCGGGCCGTGGCCGTGGTGCCACCTCGCGGCCGCGGGGACTCCTCCGAGCGCAGGGCCGCGCCTTCCCCGAGCTCCCGGGAACTGAATTCGATTAAAAGGTCCTTTCTGTTCGGGCCCTTGAAATCCTTCGGGTCCCCGAGGAGCCACGGGGGGGGGGGCGGGGTGGGACGGGCGCTGCCCGCGGAGGCGCCGCTTCGTGCCGGGGCTCCCCGCGCACCCCGAACTCTGCCGACGTGCAGCCGCGCTGCTGCTCGCAGTCCGTCGGCAGGGCGGTAACGGGAGAGGCATCACCGCGCAGAAGTAATGGGGGACGCGGCGCTGGGGGGGAGCGGTGCTGCAGCGCCGTGTGCGGATACCGCGGGGCGGGGAGCTGCGCGTCGACTTATCCGGGTAACACAATTAATAATAATAATAATAATAATAATAATAATAATAAAAGCAAAGGGCTTTACAGCCCGAGCTGCCATCCGAGCTTTGAAGCCGCCGGGCGGGAGCGCCGCGGAAGCCCACGGGGGTTCCTGCCACGGGCCGGCCCCGCGCTGCAGCCGCGCTGTGGTTGGCCACGCGCTGACCCCACGGAAACGCGGCCCTGGCCTTCCTGCAGAGCCCGCACGGGGCGCGAACGGCCCCGGCCACCTCGGCCATAAATCACGCCGCATGCGATAAGGTAATTGCCTTCTCCTTGAAACCGCTCGTAGGAAAACACATAAAGCGCCCGGCTGGTAAGCACGGCAATAAAGCGGCAGGGCCGTAAAAGCTGCGCCGGGTGTGGAAGGCGCCGCGCGGAGCACCGCGTGCATCGCGCGAGGACGGAGCCCGCGTGGCGAGCACGGCGCTCCGCACCGCCGGGGATGCCGAAGGACACGTCCGTGCCCACCGACCCCAACACCGCAACGGGATCGGGCAGGACACGCCCAGCACTCCCAGCCGCCACCCGCGGCGCGGTCAGCCCGGGGCGCCGTGCACAGCTGGGCCCTGAAACCAAACCCGGGCCCCCAAAGCAGGCAGCCCTGAGCGCCCGCAGCGCCGCCCGCACGGAGCGGAGCAGCGCGCGCCGCACGGCGCAATTTGCAGCCCGGGGCAAGCGGCAGCTGAGGCGCGCGGAGCCCGAGGGCGGCTCTGCTCCGCTGCGGCTCTGCTCCGCTGCGGCTCTGCTCCGCTGCGGCTCTGCTCCGCTGCGGCTCTGCTCCGCTGCGGCTCTGCTCCGCTGCGGCTCTGCTCCGCTGCGGCTCTGCTCCGCTGCGGCTCTGCTCCTCCTGCGGCGCTCCCGAGCAGCGGCCGCTCTCCTCGGTGCTTGCAGTGAGAGGCTCCGGGCCGCGGCTCCATTGAGCTGAAGGGGTTTCGGATACTCAAATACTTGAGGCCCACTGAAACCTGTGGCAAGAGCAAGGAGGGAAAAAACAAAGCGGACAAATGCTGTATGCAGAGTGCTTTTATGACAGCGAAGGCTTGCTCTGAACTCTGTTCAAACATCCCCGCAGAGGTTAGGACAGCGGGGGCATCGAGCTCCCCGAGTGCCTCATTCCTGGAGGCACCGATCGGTCCCTGGCAACTCACAGAGCCGCGTCCTCCTGCAGCTTATCAGCACGGTAAGCACAAACCAAACAGGGCGAGCAGTGCGAGCCTGAAGGAAGGGGAAGGGGAACAGAACCTCAGCGATGGGCACGCGGCCACGTGAGGTGCCGAACATCACAGCACGTCCCACAGCAAGGCAACAGCACCGGGTGAAGTCAGAGCCGCAGCCGGCCATGCGCTCAGCACGGCCGGAGGGCGTTTCTGGCTGAGCTGGTGGGAATCAGGGAGCGAAGGCAGCGGGGAGGGGAGGCCAATCCAGGTGTGAGGTACCAGGAACAGACAGCCAAAGGCAAAGCGTGTTTGCTCTGAGCTGGTATTCAAATAGTGGTGAGTTTGGGTTTGGTGCAGGAACACAGAGCGGCAAAATCTGCAGTTCTTAGAAAAACAAAACTCTGCCCCATCCCTCTTTTGCAGAAGTGATTTTGAATACAGCAGCATCAGTAACTAAACGCTCCGGAGCTCACACAACAGGCTCCATTTAAAAACATACAAAGAAGGAAAAGGCGTTTGTTTTTCAAGGGGTAACGGCGTTAGAGTCACAAACAAACCCAGCTGAGAACAACTTCTGGAGTTCATTGAAAACAAACATGTAAAGAACTGTTTAATGAGGTGCTACAAATGATTTTAGTTTGAAATCAATTGCTTAACAGCACCAACAGGAAACCATTCTTTGGATGCTCTGCATCAATTAGAGCAGCGCATTTCCTCTGCACACCACCAAAGCTCGAGTTCCTGCTCACTGAAACAAGCTCTCCTTTTTAGGCTTCTGTTAATTCAGCGGCACCAGCGTGGTTTGTCAAGATATCTTCTAGATAAGCGGACACTCCCCCTCCAGTTGTGCACTCTGGCTGCTTCTCCACCCCACAGAGATGTTCCATAGCTCCTTTCAGTAGTCTCTCTCTCTCACACACTTCTGTGTGCGTTCCTGCTTCGTTGTCTTCTACTCCAGATTTCATATATTGCACGACATAGGATTTGATAGCATCGCCATTTGCTCTTATGGTTTCCCAGATGAGTGGCAGGTCCGTGCTGGTTGCCAGACTCAGCAAATGAAGCAGAGCCTGGCAGATCTGTGTCCTGAGGCTGGCGCTGTACTTGAACTCCAGGAAGTCCTCGGTGTCTTCGCTTTTCTGCAGGGCTTCCACCAGGGCACCCCAGACCTGGCAGAACTGCGCCGTGGGGCCGTAGCACTCCCTGCTGCTGGGGATGGAGAGGGCCATGGCCGATTTGATGCGGACTTTAAAGTTTTTGCATGACTTCACTACCGAGGAAAGCGCGCTGTAAGCTTGTGTGGTCCAAGCAGCCTCTCCTGTCAGTAAATGAATACTGATGATAAAAGCAAAACCACAAACCCGTTTTGGTCACCCAAAATATAAAAGACAGCGGTGACTGTATCTCCTAAATATTTAACGGCTTGCGTGTTCTGTATTCTCTAATGAGATCAGTGCAAATAAGGAGCTATGAAAATGGTTTTAAAGAAGTTAACCTGCTGATGTTTTTCTGAGAGCAAAAACAACATTTTGCTTTTCTGTTTTCAATCCACAACAACGATCCCATTCCTTTCTAACTCGACACATCCAAGTGAACGTAGCACAGTTATGACCATATTAGCATTTTCAGGATCTGAACCTACTTTACTGGTAAGAGTTCTGGGAAAGATGCACTTCTGGATATGACTGCACAATCCAGCAAGGTTTGCTTTCTCCCCTCTTCTGCAACACATTTCTAACAGAGACCTCATCAACCCCACAACCTGCTGTACAAAGACCGAGCCACGGGGACAGGGCTACTCACCAAGAGGCAAGGCACTGTTCTTAAATACATTGCCCAGCGCATAACAAGCATTCCAGCGCACTTTCATAGTGGCCTCACTCTGAACAGTGGAAACAAGGGCCTGGAGAGACTCCTCGATGGCTTCCCTAAACCTGGGGTGCGCTACGTGACACGGCTGCAGGAAGTGAAGCAGATTCCCAAGGGCCCTGACTGCATTGCTCTTTACCTGGAGAGGAAAAACAAACAAAAACATCGGCTCTCAAAGGAGGATGCTGACCTGCAGCTCCCTGTCTGCTGGGGCAGAACACCTGGAGGCATGCAGCTAGTGCCCTTTTCAGTAAGAATGCAACCCTGATCCTCCACCCTCTCTCCCTAAGTCATACCTTGTCTTTGTCCTTGGATGCTTCGGTCGCAGACCGTAACATCTTCAACAGTAGGAGATCAGAGAATTCCTCTTGGAAACTTTGTCCCATTGTTTCCCTAGCAGAAGAATCACACTGTGAAAGACTAGCTCAGAAAATCCACTCCCAAAGATGTGATACAATCCTTTATAAAGTCGTATGAACAACCTTCACTCTTTAGAAGGCTAATATGTAAGGCAGACCTTACTGCATGTGACCACTATGTTTATTAATTTAAAACCAAGCTATCAATGCAAGAAAGCCTGTTAGCAATGCATTAAGTCTGTAATAAAAGACAGAGGGCAATGAATTGCTCAGAGGCAATTCATTAGCAGGAATATATGATAACTATTTCTCCTGTTAAAAACGTAACAGTTGGTTGGACATCCTTCAGTCTTTGGCTTGAGAAGTTTAAATATTCATCAATCCTACTTTTGGGTTACGTTGAAAGTAAAGTTACCGAGGAACACACAGCTACACAAAGTGACACACAAAAGCCAGAAAAGTAAGCTTGGAGTATACTCTGGAACTAATGACAAGACAGACCTAAAACCAAGCAGCTGAGTCCAACTCCAAGGGCAGCGGGATACTGCTAACACATCCCTGCACACCACTAGAAACGCCGGCTAAAGAGAGGTTACACAGAAGCACTCAGTTTTGACACAGCCACCACAGATGTTGTCTTTTAGACACTAACTGCCCTCTAGCAGTGCAGGCACTGAGAGGAGCTGTGCTTCGCTCACATGTTGGCAATCAGGGTGTCTGTGAGGTTGCCCAGGGACCAGGCAGCTTTGGCACGGACGCTGGGAGACTTGTCGTGGAGGGAGTTCAGGATCGCGTTTGCTGTGTCTGCTACAAACATCACATCCTATAAAAGAAAACAAAAACTGCCATTAGAAAAGGTTTTCTTGTCATTGCTGCTTTGTTTAAACGGGTGATTTCCTCAGTAACTTTCATCTTGTGAGCTCTGAGAGGGAAAAGAGGACCTCCGCAGAGACTACCCCCATCAACACATGGTTGTTTTAGGTGACAACTTTTAACATGTTTACTGTGCTTTCTGCACAGCTTTGTCTGATCTTTAATTAACAGTCCGGGCCTCCATGGTGACCAAGTTCACCACTCTCCTGGGCAGCAGTTGCTGAAAGGTTTCACTGTATAATTTAATTTCATTGGTTCTTTAGTTACTTTGGATTTTAACATAATTACCTGGACTGCCATTCTTACACTCATTAAATCCCACTGTTAAGAAAGTAATTGCTTTGCCAAACTCCCTGCTGAGCTGCTTGTTTTATCTGCTCTTCTATGGCACTATATACTTCATTTTCATTCCCCTGCCCACGATAAAGGATTTTTCTTTCAAAATATTTGGACTGGACTCTCAGCATCAGCTACTGCATAATTGTCTGGTAAAATCACCCATTTAAGGCCACGCTGCAAAAATGAGGCTGCTACCCCAAGCGAGCTAAGATCGAGTTGTTGTGGAAGCAAACCAGTGTTTTTCTCTAAGTAAGCTTTACTTCACAGCTGTAAGCAAAACTGAAGCCTTCCCAACAAAACCTTCAGTTAAACTCAGAGTGCAGCTGCTCCCTTCTTCCCAGCATTACTTCATCGCTGCTCCTTTCCCACTTTGGTCTCCAGGAGCTCGGTGAAGGTGCTCTCCTCTTTTTGGGCTCCCTGATGAGGCACTCTGGGTTCTGCTTCATCTCACATAGAGCGGCACTGATTGGTGTTCCCATACCTGTCAAGGGACAGATTGGGGTAGTAGAGAAAAACGATACATGCCAAAGAATGAGGGAAGGCTCATTGCGAAAGAACTCATGTCCCCATCGTACGGTTCATCAAACCCATGCTGCAATGGTTCAAAGTAAGAAAAAGTTTAACTAGTTCTGACCTGACGAAGGCAAGAGAAGAGGATGTAGACCCCCAGGGCACGCACGGCAGCAGCTTTTACCAGTGGGGTCTCGCTGTGGTTCAGGCCAAGCAGCAGAGTGATGCACAGAATCTGCTGGTCGTTCTGAAATGGCAGACAGTCGTGGCAACAGAGAGGAAACAGAGAACAAAAGTGTCCCACAGAGAAAGATAACCAACAAATACTCTGAGAGACCTGAATACATGGAATCTATAGAAACTACCATTCAGAGTGTACTCTTTTCTTCAAAGTAAATTGCTGGGCATTTGAGGATTCCACACAGGAAACTGGAACGCTTCCAGAGAAAATGTTATCTTGTTGCTGTTAGATAATACTGTGAAGGAAACTAAATATTAACTGTCATCCAAATGCAGAAGGTAAATGGCCCATCAGAAGTAAAACAAACTGGAGGTTGCTTTTTCCTGTCTTACTTCACTCTTCCCACTTCATGAACAAGGACAACAAGGTAGATTAAGTTCATCCTGGACAGACTGTCAGTTTACCAGCCCGCAACAAAGATCTTTGTTTCACCAGAGCAAGGGGTCATAGTGGGCACTGACTTGACCCCACACGGCCACAGGGACAAGAGAGTTTACGAGATCAAAGTACAGAGTGGTGAAGCACATGCTGTACTTGGAGGAAACCAGGCTGGGAATTCCAGAGATATTGCTGCACCGGCAATCCTTGGGCAAATGAGATCTGGCAGAGTACCGCCCATCAAGAAGGGCACAGTGACACAAAAGGAGCTGCACAATGCAGTGGTGGTACACTGCCAAGGCTTTCATGTTTAAGAGCATATTTCATGCTGCAAAAGGAGAGGAGGGCCAACATATTCATTTGCTTCCGCCAGGGCAAACACTGCAGCTTAATGTTTTAAAAACTAGCCAAGAGAAAAAACATGCATGTGAATTGGTGAACAACAACATTCTTTGGCTCTTAGGTCAGCTGTCCCTTCAACTGCTTAACCAGCAAAACAGCAACCCTTCACCCTTCCCTCGTGCAATGGAATTCCTGCCCTCCATCCCATGCATCAATGGCCAAGGCTGAGCATTCACAGCAGGGCCAAAGAGCTTCTGTGACCCACAGTTTAATTGTTTTGTGAGACTAATTACTCCCAATATTGCCTTTTCCAGTCTTCAATGGTCACAGTTTACTCAGAATGCAAAAAACATTCTCTACCTTCTCCCTATAAATGTTAAGGGTTTTATATTTCCATAATGCAGTAGTCAAGAAAATATCTCCATAGGTAAGAATGCCTAGCTTATAGGAGTGCTTCATTACCTGCAGACTGCTGAAAGCTTCTGGCAGGATGGAGGACAGAGCATCACAGGCACTTGTCTGAAGAGTTGCATGTTGAGAATTCTGGAGGGCACCAGGTAAAGGGCCGTTCAACATCATAGTCCAGAAAGTTACAACCTGCAGACACAGCAGACAGCTTTACCTACTTAAACTCAGCAATTATGCCCAAGTTCTACAATTATTTGTCTTTTTCTACTGTCATCCAGAAGACATACTTACAGCAGGTAGCATAATCTCAAGTGAGTGATTACAGCTGTTGGGAACCCTAACATAATTAGCACCAAGAATAAAATGTTTTCAAGACATTTTAGTAGTGCTATAAAGCACTTATTCACCGAGCTGTGTTTGTTCCTTCTCAAGGGCACATGCACACACTTGGATTAGATTGCATTAGGTAGAGTTACAATTCCATTCTTGAAACCACACGGATGGGTATTTTCATTTGCCTGACAATTTACATTCATATCGAGTAGCAGGAAGCCAGTACTGCTGGACACATTTCCTGCCTGGGAGGGTCACTGGTGACAAGCTTAAAATTTAGCTTACTCTTAAGAACTTTATAACATTTCCCTATGTTCACAGAAACAAGACCTAAGCAGGCCTACATTACTACTGCAGTGCCAGTTCCTCAGCTTCAGCAAACCTGTCTTAACAGCAGCCTCAGGCAGTGAACATTTCTGAAGTCACACACGTGGTTGTGGCCACCCTCTCCCCACACGTGAGCACACAGAACATTCAGGCAGGCTCCTGTAGCAGTGCAGGCTCACCACAACTCCAACGTGTATCTGTAGGTTTTATGCGATAGTAATGACACGTGCAAAACCTGAACTGGTCTCCCATCTTGCTGACTTATGTCAGACAGGAAGAAGAGGGATAAGGAAAGGCAGAAAGGCAGCGTTAATACTACATAAAAAGATCACTTGCCTACCAGCTAAAGTGAATGCCAAATTAATGCAGAAAGCTGCAGAAACTGTACATACCAGCACCTATAAAGCTGCAGGGTACTCACTTCCTTTCTGCCTTCCCTTGATTGATTTATCAGTTTCCGCATCAGAAACTTTGCGGGGAACTCAAGAAAGGAAGCTCACTTAAGCAGAGCAGAAGCCCACACACTCACCATGCTGACTGGTACTCTCTTCTCAGGGGCAACAGCTGAATCGGGTTTGTGCTGCTGCACTACACCTGTGCCCAGCTCCTCCAGAAGCTGCAAGGAAGCAGAAAGCAACCAGGCCTGTATCAGGTGACCCAAGTATCACCAAACTACAGAAATCTTTATCTAGGACTATACTTATATTTTGTTCCCTGGGTAAAGAAGATCCAGTATTAATCTGGGCTCTATTCCGCCTCTACTAGTGGAGGAACCAGAGGAAAAGCCTTTCTTACATGAAGTCTCCAGCTAAAGAAGCATAACAAATAGCTGGGCAAAGGGGAAATCTCTGAGCTTTCCTTTGGGTAACAGACTACAGTTCATGCACCAAGTGATGATAAATGAGGGAAGGGCCAGTGCTGCAGTCCATGCATTTCCCAAACTTCCTGGTGAACTCAGCAGAGCACCAAACCTCTGCTCAGATCTCAAGACTGGAAGGCCACGATGCAATTCTGGAAATGCAGCACCCTGCCACTTCGAAAGGCACCAGCTCATCACAGAGCACTGCTACGTGAAACTTGCAGACTCTCTGAATATTCAGCATTACTCATCTGTATTTGCAAAGCACACTGATTGACAACAGTGACTGGATAGAACAGTACTGGTCTTTCCTCACACTCTTACTTTGGCTCCATGAAGCTGAATGGATGGATCCATTTCTTCCATGCATTTGCAAGCCACTTCTCCAAGTTCTAGCAAATAGCTCTGAGCCATAGAGAAATACCCTTTCACAAGAAGAGCTAACACCTAAACACAAGCAAAAGATAAATTCAATTCAGCATTTTTCCCCTCTATTAAACCAAAATACCCCAAATACAGAGAGCATGTTAACAGGCTAATTAACACAGCAACCACTCACTAAAGTATAATGTAACTGATGCACCTTACAGCACAACTTCTAGAATAGCAGAGCTAATTAAAATCCTTCCAATTCCATTATCCTGTTCAAAAAAGAGCCACAAAAGCACTATCAGGTAGCAACTCAATGAATTATTTACTATGAGAGAAGTCTCCTGTAGTGAAAAAAGCTATTGCCTGTAAGAGCAATACATTCTGCACCTCCTGCAACACTGCTGCTGTGCTCTGCAAAGCTGGATGTAACAAATATGCACTGTTCCAGAAGTACGAGACTCTCTGTGATGCACATTACAAAATATTACCATTTTCTGTGGTTACATGAAGAAACACATGGCCAAGTCTCAACATTCACAAGTGCTGCTTTAGCCATGCCAGTGCCATCCCACAGCCCTCTGCAGCCTGTTCACCAATTGCAGAATTCTTCCCCCACCGTTTTCTAGCAAAACTTCAGGTCAGATTCTGTATGGAGGAGCTTGCACTAGGGAAACTCACAGCCTTCACCAGATGCCAGCACACAACCAAGCATTTAAAATAATGAAGACACAAAATGACAGGCAGATGAACTTGCTGCTGCAGCTTTACTACGGGATGGTTTTGCCATGGCCACAAGCACAGAATGAAAATGTTAGCACTCCTTCAGTCACAACAGACCAGAAATGCTGCTCCAGCAAATGCTTTCGCCTACAGCTCTCTGCAAGAGCCAGGAGCAAAGGCAACCCACGAGACTCAGCGGGCCTGAGGCTATGTGACGCTGTACAAGATGGTTGCTTTACAAGCTAACCGTTCATTCTCACCTGCAGGGATTCCAGTCGAACAGGAGATGGTTCATAAACACTCCCAGAAGGAAAGTTAGCATCGCTGTCAGAACAGGAATCCTCTCTGGGCAGAACAATGACGGAAATACAGAGGCGAATAAGCCAGCATGGCTCTGGAGGCAAACATCCAGACGGGTTCTCTGGAGATTCCCCTTCCAAGGGGAGAGCTCTTCTCCACTGCTCAGAAAAATTAAAACGATGGGGGGTTGCACTACCACTGTTGCTTAGCCCTGAAGAACTGGGCTGTTGTAAAAGTAGCTGCACCTCTGGTAAAGGTGCTTGGGCAGATACTATAGCCCCTAATAACGTGAGACTAGAAACTCGAACGTTAACATCTGCAAGAAAGAATGGGGAGGGGGAAGAGAAAGCCAGTCCATTAGCATCTCACTGATGCATCAGTACCCTTCTTCAGCCATTTTCAAACGAGACAGACCATAACATATAATTTGGCAGTGCTCTCTCTAATTATGTATTTATAATGTTGTATATTAACTAATGCCAAATTAAGGACTAACATATGCAAAGAGGCTCCATACGGAACACAAACCTTTATGGCAAATGTATGGCTTTATCTGGTTCCAAACTCTTGTCAGCAACCCAGGATTTAAACGGCTGTACGGTGCATTTGAAACCAAATTTGCAAGGCACTGAAACACAAAAAAGAACATAGGTGGCATGGTGGTTACAGAGCCTGGCCTCCAGCAGATTCCATTTTACATTTGTAGTTTAGGCCATTCTTGACAGCTAAGTATCTGAGGGCAAAGTATCTGAAAACAAATGACCCAATTATCTGCTGTTTGAAAATTGGTTGCGAGCTTGGCTCCTACTGTGACCTGGCATAAAGATCAAGACATTTCAACAGCCCATGAAAAACTTGTGCTTTTCAAGAAGGCTGTTTGGATTCAGCTTTCAAAGCCAGGGTGAGCCTCCAGAATCATTTCATAGGTCCACTTACCTAAAAAAAAAGAAAGAAATGCAGAACAAGAAAAATGCACTGAAAAGAAGGACTTTGTAGGAAGCCTCAGTCACTGAAGCCTTGTGATATTATGGCAACAGTCTATTTGCCCTTCTTCTTCACCCGTGGTCCTTAATAGCCACAAGAATTTCCATGCAATCTTTCTTCAGAAGTCTAGAGACCAATTTCAGCTCTCGTGCAGCACTCGAAACATTTACCTTGATTATTTGAGTTAGTGTTTGAGAAGATGATTCTGCCACCAGGGCTAGCAGCAGGCAGCGGTGCAGCTCCCGGATGCTAGAAGCAATAGTTACAGAGAAGGGAGTAAAAGCTCTCTTGTGATCATTAGCATCTTCAGCAATAGAAAGAAACTGCTTAGAACCTTCCAGAATGGCTGAGAGAACTTGAAGAGAACAGGCACGTGTCTGAAACAATAAAACACTTTTGTTAGCTACAGCAGATCTTTTAAGAATCCACTATTTTCTCCTAGGCCCTCTTAAATACTCATCTCAAGCACACGACTGGTACCACATTCTTACTATGCAGCATAACTTCAGGAGCCATCACACCAGAAATGAGTAATGACTGTAATTGGTTTCCTTAACCGATACATCCTCTTTATTTCTTGTGGTACAGAGAGCAAGCAACACAAATACAGCTCAAGTCTGACTAAAGGCCAGAGGAGGCAACTCTTCAATTAACACATGGAAAATACAACGCTTCATCTATTCAGGACTGCCTCACCTTAGGAGAAGGGTCCTTTAAAGCAATGGTCATCAAGGACAGTGACTGCGGGCTGCCGATGCCGGGTGCATCAGGAACAAATGCTGACCAGTAGCCATAAAGAACTCTTTTTTCTATTGACTTTATAGCAGAGAGGAAACACGCCAGCGCCCCTTGGCGAACTTTGGCTTGATAAGATCTTAAAAAAAATAAACAAAAACATTAATAAAATAGCAGAAGTGTAAAGTAATGGACTTAACCTACTGCGCTTTACGTTCAGATGAAGAACAATGACCTCATTTTGCTCTGTATTCCGCCTTCAGCATCAGAATATTCTGACTCGCTGCTGCTGATTCTTTTCCAGCCAGTGCCATGTGAAGGTAAGGGATCCTTTCCAGCAGGCACACATGCAACATCTGATGCACAAGCCCGAGGATCTGCACAAGGACTGCTCTCCAAGCTCGGTTTCAGCACGTCTGCCCCATGGCTTGATTCATTTCCTGGATCACTCAAATCTTCTTTTCCTTCTTCCGCCAACTCTCCCTTCTTTTGTTTCCCTTTGGACTTCTTTCTTCGGCTCTGTTGTATGAGGAAAGCTAGATGTTATATATATGTCTATATCCAGGAAGATGTGCAATCATTTTATAGTGGCACATATTTTACTAAGGGAAAAAAAAATCCCAACTGAAAACAAAACTACTTTTAATGCAGAAGAAAAGCAGAGTTCAGCACAGTATATCATGCCCTCCGCACAGAACATTAACACGGAACAGCCTGGGTTTTCAAATGAGTCATTTCTAGATGAAATTTAATTTATCCAGATACAACTGTTTAGTATCTCCTGTGCAACAATACGTGTGATTGCATTCATGTGCAGTATGTGCAACACTGCACACCAAAAATAACCTGTGTAAGGATTAAGCAGAGCGGATGAGGAAGCAAGGAAAAGGAAGGAAAAAGCACCAAAATAACAATAACTAAAAAATAATAGTAATGATTTCTAAGAATCAGTCACTGATGAACCTGACTTCCCTCAGAAAAAGTCAAATAATTGTCCAAGTGCTAGGAGACAAATTGCAACTTATAACATACAGAGCTCTGCCTCGTCTGCAAGCACCAATTCCATGCCTTCAGGCCAAGAATTCTGGGCTGCAGAAGAGTGACTGACACACACAGCTTAAGTCAAGAAACCCATCTCTGCAGAGCCATTTGTAGGCTTAGGTGACAGAAACAAAGCATTTTAATTAGTTCAGAGACATAAAACTGATATTGTACAAGCAAAAAACCACAAAGTGTGTCACACGCTCCGAACACAGAGAGCCTGTTAGCCACCAGTGCCACACCAGTACAACAGCCACGACAAGCACACGGGTACAGCAGAGGAGCACAACTCAGCTTACCCCTGTGGGCTTGAAGGCAGCCGGCTCTGGTTGCTCCTGTTTGACAGGTGACCTTCTGTCATACTGAGGTAGTGGAGCGGGGTACAAGGCTGCAGGCATCTCTATGCTCAGCCCTGGCAGCCCATGAAACATACATTTCTGAAACAACAACAACAACGTTTGTGTATTTTTCCTTTTCAGCACGTATCTTCAGTGACAATTTAAGTAGTTACCTTTAATACTGCAAGGAGAGACCCAAGTTGGTCAGTTTGCATTATCTTCATCTTCCCACCATTCAGAAGTGACTGGATACCTTTCAGTGCATTTTGTAGCAACTGAAAACAAAACCACAGAATTACTTACTTTTCCTTCCCAGAACACTGAAGCTTCACACATCTTTCAGGTGGCTTTTTAAGCAGCGATGGCTTCGCTCAACACAGCTGCCGTGACAGTTATTTACTGCCCAGGTAAAACAAATACAGAAAATAAACTATTTAAGCAAAACCTCAGTTGCAAACAGTCCAAATATCATACATTCCAAACTCCAGGATTCCAGTAGCCAATTTGCTAATTAGAGTATTCCAGACTCACACTTACCATGCAAAAGACAATGTCATCTACATTAGAGGTTTTTGAAGACTGCAGAACACTCAGGAACGTTTGAAAACAGACACTTCTGTAGGGCTCATCCAAGCACGGCTGTCCAGGCACACTAAATAAAAGTGAGAAACAAATCACTGCTTCACAGCTTTATGAAGTTACACAGACTCAGATGCAAACCCTCCGCCAGGCTGAGGAGCAGGGCCTCAGACAGACCAACAGCTCTTTGAAAAGGATCAGCTCTACTAAAAAGAACAAAAGGAAACCTGCACAAAGAGTTCCCACAATCCTAGCACGCCTTACAGCTCTCTGCTTCTGTGGCTACCTTCTCAATTACGATGAATCTCCAGGCATAGCTCAACAAGCTGCCATGCCTACAAATGATGAAAGGCAAGATGTGCATTTAAGGGGACCTGGTATGACTTCTGTCAGTTCCTAGTTCCCACTTCTCTCAATTCTAATGTGCTGAAACATTGTAATGTCTACTTGATTTAATGTACAAAGAGAGGGCAACTGCATCACTTTAATCTCTGCTGTCTTAAGTACCATACAGTAAAAACTGGTCAATGCTGCAGTAGCTTTTGTCACTAAATAAAATCTTTTCAATAGATTCCTAAGCTTCTGTCTCCAGCACATTTAATTACTTCAAGCCATTAGTGCATGTTTGGTAATACTCATAGGACAGTTCTAGCATTACAACTGATGTTCCTGAAATTAGAATCACAGAATAGCAGAGGTTGGAAGAGACCATCTAGTCCAGCCTCCTTGCTCTAAGCACCACCAAGCAGAGCAGGTTGCACAGCACCATGTCCATTCAGATTCTGAGCATCTCCAAGCACAGAGATTCTACAACCTTCCAACAGTCGTTACAGGACCAGACAACACTTTTCATTTCCTTCCCTAAATATTTCCATTACAACACTATTTCTGGAAGTCTGACACTTTCTATCCATACATGATACAATCAATAGCTTGGAGCACTAAAGTCTTAAATTTCAAAGTTATGCATATGCAGCTTACAGGTCCCACATTCGCTGTTCCTGGCACAGGGCAGACCAGCCTTCTCCGTGTTGTCAAATGTACATCATCTAAAGCACCCACTTCCCCACCTGTAAGAGCTTGTATGCACCTGAGACACAGGTTTGCCATGCTGTGTACTGCTGCCCTCCTGAGTTCCACGTCGGGCTGAGCAGGATCACTGAACTGTACCAGGAGTCCCATCTTGCCCAGCAAATCCTGCAGGTACTAAAACAAAGCAGCCAAAGTCACTAAGGGTCAATGCTCTTCCCTCAGCCTGCTGCCTCTGTTTGGTAGATAAACTCATCATATCTATGCTACAAGAAAAGATTCATCAGCTGCAACTTCAAATTCCACAGACAGATTGTGTTTACTAAAATGATGAGATTACTATTCCCAAAGTTGTATTTAAAAAAGCACTGAGTGTGAGCACAGTTCAGACTGAGTCACAATTTATGCCTTCTTCCCAGACATAATTCTAAGTTAGTGACAACTGCTGTACCAAGCTTCTGCAGTTTTCTAGGCTACAAACCCACGTAAGCTGGCAGCTCCAACACTGCTAGCATCACTACCTCGTGCTTCAGCCAAACTGCAGAGACTGCTCTGCAAACTGCCAAGAGCTGGTGAGAGCAAGAGAATTCATCATATCAAACACTACCAGTTACTCTGCAGCAAGAAGCAGCTTTGTGCAAACTTCAGCTACGACACTGGACAACCTCTGCTTCGAAATGGCTTTGAGACCACTGCGCACTGAAGATCAAATCTGGCTGCAGGATAAATTTCGGGATCCTCAATGGAGACTGCAGTGTCTTGCAATTTGAAGCTCCTCACGTTCCTTCTGGCTGTCACATGGACAGACCAGAGTGCTTACTCTGCAGACTGAGCCTGGTGCCCCTCTTCCATTGTATGCCTCTGGCTCAAGCCAGAACCTGGATGGACCCTACTGCTGCTGCATGCAGGTACAGCATCAGTGAGCATAGGAAAAATCTTGTTATATAGCGATTATTAAAATACACACCAAGCACACCTGCAATTCAACTTTTGCACAAACACCAGGCATGATTATAATGGGATCTAATCTTAACCTAAAAGGTATGGTGATTTGAGAACAATTTTTATCTAAAAAGAAAATAAAGAAAAAACAGTAAAGGATGAAAACCTTTCTTGCTTACTTTCTCTTAGTTTGTAAACACACCTTCTGACATTTAGGTCCGTTATTGTAAACAAGAGCTGCTAAGGCTTGCAGAATTTCAACGTGTGTCCAAGAGCTGCATTGCTTAAGAGCAGAGATGCAGTAAGAGAGAAGAAAATTCAAGTTCTGTTCATCAACTACCACCTGTCAAAAGAGAAAAGAATTATGGTCAAGAAAGCAGCATTATCCTGCAGTGATCAATGTATTTATATCCCCATGGCTACAGACTCGGGTAATCTGGCTGTTAAAATTACACATCATCACAGAATTAGAAATCTACATCTAAGAAACAGGTGCACATGAGCGTCCTATAGCCAAGAGTACTCCCCATGAGAGCTGGCTTTACACGATGAAACCCCAGTCACACTAGAGTCACAGGTCAGAACCTCGGCTAAGGGTAAATGCACGCTGCACTGAAAATCCAAGCAACTCCTTACGAGGTCAGCTCCACAGCCCCAGAGAAGTGGCAAAAGGTCCCTCTGGCTCAATGGAGGACCAGGGAGACAGCACAGAGGGGTTAAGGAATAGCCAGCTTCCCATACCTGGAATCTGTTAAGTAGGTGATGGATGAGCTGACAGACTTTGCTGACGAGATGCTCCTGATCGAAGTGAACCAGCTGGCAGGCCTGGGCAAGCAAGACACAAACATCCTGGGAAAGAAAGCGTCGGTTTGTCATCGAGAGGCTGCAAAGCACGTGCGCTGCCCAGGCCCTGCCCTGAGCCCCCGCTTCTTACAGAGTCACGCCGGCTCCAGCAGCGCTCGGGACCCGACGCCGGCCGGGCCTCAGGCGGCTGCGAGCCCCCCCGCACGCGGCAGCGCCCGGTACCTGCGCGCTGGGCCCCGCCGCCGGCGCCGGCCCGCAGTTCTCGGAGATGAGCTGGTCGAACAGCAGGTGCAGCTCGGTGCGGCGGCCGCCGGCGGAACGCTCCGCGCCGGGCTGAGTCCGCAGCGCGCCCAACCGCGCCAGGTAGCGGCGGAAGGAGCCGCCCGGCCCCACTTCCCGCGCCGGGACCGCCACCGCCGCCATCTTCCGCCCTTCCGGCACTGTCGCTATGACAACGCGGAGCACTTCCGGGGCGGCTACGGCGGCCGGGGGGGGGCACAGGCGGGGCGGCCGTGGCGGCCGTGGCGGCAGGGGGCAGTGCTGGCCCTGCTCGGCGGACGTTCTGCCAGAGCCCGCGTTTGGTTTTGTCCCTTTTGTCATCACTTCATTTTTATTATTATTATTTATTATTTTAGAACCTTGTTAGCACATATGTAGAGCTCTTCCTTTCGCGTTGCCTTCTGCTTCTGAAGCGCTGCTGCAGTTGGCATTCTGGCAGCCCCTGCTTTGCGAGGCCCAAACAAGTGTGTGACTGAAAGCGCTGGGCCGCAAGTGAGAGCTGAGCGAAATGCCGCCAGGTTCGTTCCACATCTCAGCTGTGCCTGTGGTGTGCAGGTGCTCAGCCCCAGAGCCTCGCACAGCACAGATGCAGCCCTGAGGGAACACCACAGCAATGCGCCGTGCGGATCACTGCTCCACAGCACAGAGGCGGCCTCAGAAGGCTGAGAAGTGTCAGAAGTGCAGTTCGTAGAGAGGAGCACACAGCTGGGTAAGGCCGGCTGGGACAGGCCAGAAAACAGCCTCTTTCTTCCCAGTAAGTCTGTGAAATTGTCATTAGCTGTAGGGATGTCTCCCAGTGTTAATTGACATCTTGATAAACCGTGAACGCTCACTGTTAGGAAAACAGATTGGCTGAAGTGTGGTGGGTTCTTTCTCCACCTGTAATTCTGTGTGCTATAATTATGATTTGATGTTGGTATTTTCAAAGTGAATCAGTGGGAACTGAATTGCTCAGCTCCTTTAAAGTTCCCAGGGAAGAATGGAACTTGGGTCTCCAGGCTGCAGAGGAATCTCCTTCCCTATTGATCTCAGGAGATGTGTTTGGCTTAAAATCACGGAGAGAAGGTGTCCTCCCCTCACTGGAGCCCTGGGGTCCCTGCTCCAGCTGCCCACCAGAGAACAACTGTCCTGGAGAATAACTGGCCCATAACTCTCATCAGAATTTCAGGGAGTTTCTTTCCCAGGCTCTCCAGGTCAGTCTTGCCTCCAAACATACTGACATTTCACTTCTTATCAGTGTGATTTCAGAGCAGGTGAAACATGCGAATCAAGAAAAGTCCTCCTGCCCAAGGAAGCAAACAGAAAGTGCAGATTCTCCTCCTTGGGATGTTCAGCCATGGAGATGCAGTGAGTGCCCCACCGGCAAGGTGCTGCAGTTACCATTCTCCAAAGGCATGTGCAGATTCAGTGCAGCACTTAGCTTTATCTCCACTGGTGCCAAAGGTGTCTCCCACTGCTTTTTTGGCTGTTTTCCCAAGCTGCGGGCCGGCTGATGGACAAACAGTGCTGGCTCCAGGCTTGTTTGCCCCTGAAGGACAGACACAGATACTTGAAATATTTTCCTAATCTCGTTTTCTCATGCAAGCAACTGCTGGCGCTGTCAGGGATGTTGCTCTGTGGCAGGATGGGGGACAGCATGTGGGATGGCCAGAGAAGCCCCCAGCACCCAAGGGCAGCAGGAGGGAGACCACCCATGCTGCTGGGGCCCTGCTGTCCCATCAGGATGCCCTGCTTGTCTCCCTAACTGGTTCATCAGGATAATTCCTTCCCTCCAGTGAGGGGCATTACACCTCCTTCCAAATGGAAGCGCTGCACTCTGAGGTCACTCAGCCCTCCTGAGAACCAGGGCTCAGGTTTCCAAAGCTATTTCTGGGAAGGACTACCAGACTTATTTAACGTGGCATAAATAGGCTGTGCTGGGAGCTGAGGCTGGTGCAGTGATTCAGGGGAGCAACAAGTACCGGTCAGCTGTGATCCAGCCTGTGCTCCTGCTCCCCTGGCTTTGTCTTCCCCAGATCTGGCAGAGGCTGAGACATCCCCATGTCACCTCTGCAGGTGCTCAGAAGTGCCATAAAGGAACTCTGAGGAGCTCAGATTGCTCTTGTCTGCTGGGAGGGGAATGTGGGATCCAAAATGCAGCAAACAGCTGGGGCTGGGAAAGCGCTGTGCTGGCTGCCAGGGATGCACACCAACCATGAGCTAATCCCAACAAAAATAGGAGTGAAATCATAATTCATCTGCATAATTCATGTGCATAATTTTATCTTCGCTGTATTTTCTCCAGGGATGTATTCTAGAAAATGCTTGCTTTCCCCTCCCCTCTTGTCCTTCCAAAAAGTGCCATAGATACAAATCATTGGAGATAGCGAGGGGTTGTAGCTTTGCTGGGTTACCAAATAAATGCTGGATTTCTCTTGAGCTCCTGGCCTATGTCTTGGCAAGTGATGCAGGTTGAAGCTGTTGTATCGACAAGCAGGCTTGTAACAATCACAGGATTTTAATTGCTTTCATTGTGAACTCTGGCTGCTGATTGTATCTTTCTGAAAAACTAACACTTTGCGCTTGAAAATGCTAAAAATGTTAAACAATAATGGCAATTAGAGATAACTATAGTTGTTCTGAAGCAAGGATTGGACTCCAAGAAGACACCCAGAAAGAACGGAAAGCATTGCCCTGTTTACTACACAGACTACGGGCTGCTTTTCACACGATGCGAGATCTGCCAGTTTAATTGCTTAATGATTTTCTGTAAAATATTCAAGCAGCATGGTGTCCTGAGCCAGGCAGCTCTGCCGGAATTGCAGGTGTCAGCACTGCTGGGGACAGTCACGACACAAAGCCCCGGCCTGGCACCAGCGCTTGCTGAGTCACACCCGGCCCTGCGCTGTGTGAGCCACCGAGCACCAGGGACACAGCACCCGGGGACCTCTCTGGGAAGGGTCAGGCTGTACCTGCCCTCAGCCCCAGCTTTTCAGGGGATCCTCAGCAGCACAGGCCTGGATCGAACCCTCCAAGCTGGCTGATGGGCTGGGTCAGCTGCTCTCCACCAGGTCAGCGTGATCCCTTCAAGAAAAGAAGACTTTTAGAACCGGTTTGACAAAGAGGTTTTGTCCCCATCAAAGCGTTTTGGGCTTTCCTCTAAAACTAAACGCATTTATTTCTTCCCAGTGCCACGCTGTGGGCTGAGTGCCAGCCATTGCTGCATTCAGGCTGCAGTGGGGCCACATCCCACCTGCACCCAGACCCCAAAACCACCAGCATGAGATCCTGAGCCTGGAACGGAACATGCAACCTCTTGCTCATGGAAAGATGCCTGTGTAAGATGGGATTTCCTTTCCTCTGACTCAGCTTAAACAGCACAGGGCTAAACCCTGTCCTGGCAAGACACTGGGAAACACTTTTCCCAGGTGTGGTTTGGGTGCCTGTGCCCCACAGCAGCCCCCAGCCTGCTCTGCAGCCCCTGGCCCACACATGCTGGTCAGAGTTGCTGCTGTGACTCCGGGAACAAAGGCCGCTTTCATGATGCGAGGGACTGCTGTGGCAAATTCCTGGGATGTTTTTATGGGCTGTAACCAATGCAACGGGAGAGAAGAGCTCCCAGCAGTCTCCTCCCCCTGAAAGCACTCAATTCACAGGCTGGGAGGAGGTGAAAGGAAAGGCCATGCACGTGTTGAAATGTGGGAGGATTGCAGCTCTCTCACAAACTCTCTCTACTCACCAATCACTAAAACAGCTTCTGCAGGAAGTAAGACGAGCCCCTCCAGGGCCAGATGGAGCTGCTGCTGGAGCTTAACACAGGGCCAAACCCCGCTGGGCACAGAGCAGAGCCTTGGGCTGCCCCCAGGCCTCCTGCAGGAGAAGGGATGGGGCCAGAGCATGGCCCCGCAGGGCCAAACCCAAAGCTGCAGCTTGGAGCAGCTGGACACGAAAAGGAGGAAGCCAGAGGCTAAAAACCAAGAGAAATCCATCTGGAGGCTGCACAGGCAATCTGAGCAGGTCAACAAAGATCTGACATGTTTTGAGACAGTGCAGATGCTCCATTCTGCTTTACAGCAATCCCCATCCTGCTCTGCTCCCCACCCAGCACGATGCCAGGAGAATTCAGGGACGTTCCAGCCCACCCTTCCTGGGCACAGCGCTGGGCAGGGGCTCGTCTCCTTGCTTCCCCCACGCTGTGTGCGAGGCCACCGGTGCTCGGTGTAGGACAGCCCTCAGGGAAGCTTGCAGGGGGGCTGGAGAAGTTGCTGACCTGAGGAAAAGCAGTTATTTGTCTCAGCAGCAAAGAGTTGTTATTACTTAGCCTCAGCTAGATGCTGCCTTAAGGGAAGAAGCATCTGATCGTCTTTTAATAAACACAGTTTATCCTCCTGTGAGGAACCTGCAGCTCCCATATCCATCCAGCGCTGAGGCATATGGCTTCAGCACAGGCTTTGTTGCTATGAGTCACAGTCTGGCAAAGGGTGTGGGAGATGCTGCTCAATAAATAGAACAAAGCAGGGAAACCTCGGGTGGGCAGGGATGGCACAGCCCTGCTTCCCGCACCAAGTGGCATCGGCTGTCAGGATTTACCAGGCAGGGACTGAGCATGAGATAAAAATGATTTCCATGTTTTTCTCTCTTCATCTCAAACCTCCCACAGAAACACTGCAAAAAAGGAACACGTCCTTTGGGTATCAGGTTTATCAGCAACAGGCTCTGCTCCATGTGCTCAGGAAAGACTAACGCTGCAATGCCCGTGCGGCAGAGTGACTTTGTGGGGTGGAAGGACGGAGAGCACAGACACGCAGTCCTAGGCTGCAGTGCCCAGCCCCTGCCCAGGTGCCCAGAGCTTGGAGGATCTCACCTTCACTGGGACCCTTCCCAGAGGCACAGGAGGACACAGAGGAGGAGAATATTGTGCCCGAGCAGCAAGGAGGCAGGGCTGGCTCCTGCACCCTCTCCAGCTGCTTTACTCCAGGTTCCCTCCATAGAGAAATAAATCCTAGGTAATGACTAATAGCTACATCCACGGAACACAGCCACCAAAAAAGAGCCTGCGTGGTCTTCAGTGTCACAGAACTGCTTTTGCAGGGCCACATCTGGAAGAAATACTCTGTGCGAGGAACTTAAAAATCTGGTGTGTGCAACAAAAATAATGTGACACCCTCCCCAGCCACAAACCACAGCTACCCACAGCAAATGCATACACGTCTGCAGGCATCGGCCTGAGCCCACGAGCAGCAGCCAGCAGCTCAGCCCCTGCTGCCATCAGATGTTTTCTGAATGCCCATAAAGCAGAACAGTAACACATACTGAGTTCATGTTTAAATAGCATTTTTTGGTGGGCTTTTTCCCCCAAACATCTGGAAGCAGTTTCTTTCTCCAGATGTTCCCCCCCCAGATACATACCCTCCACTCACTGCTCTGGATCCAGATGTTTCCAAATAGCTCAGTGCTCTTGCTGACACTGAGCAGGAATCCCAGCTTGCTGCTGGCCTCTCCAGCACAGACACAGTTAACGCTCTGAGGCATAATGCAGGCCACCTGCACATGGTGGAAACTGGAGACGAATGTGGAGCACAGCAATGGAAAAATTCAAAGCCAAAAGCTGTGTCAGACAGCGTCTGGGGAGAACAAGGGAAAGGCAGTGGGACACAAAGCTCTGTTAAAGCCTCAGCCTGCTCTCAGCTGTGCAGAGGCAGGTGAGCAGGGCTTGGTTTCCCTGCTAGCCTCATCGCTAAAGGTGCAAGCTAGAGCTTCTATTTCTTAGCCTGAAGGGGGATTTCTGCTGCAATGACACATCTAAGGAAGCAACAAACTCGTTTTCTACTTGCATGTGTCAGCTCCAAGGTATGGCATCCCTCCAGGATTCCGCTTCCCACCAGGGACCAGCTTACACCAGCACCACAACCATGGGATATAACTATACACACTGAAATAGGCTTCCCCATTGACAGAATAGCCCTGGAAAAGTTCATCAGGAGTTCAGATGAGCAGCCTCCTGTGCTCAGCTGGCATTCCTGAATCGGTTTTTAACCATTAAGATCCCTATGCACCAATAGGGATCAACTTCCCCAGCCCCACAGGGCTGCAGATGTTTTCCTGGAGCCGCAGCAATAACTCAGACCCAGCCATACCAGGAATGCAGATCCTCAGCACAGTTTAGCTTAAACTATAATTCCAGCTAAAAGGCTCACTGGGAATGCAGAGGGAGGAGCAGCACTCCCTGCTCCTCCCAAATATAGAAACCTCCTCTGCTTTTTAGCACTGTCAGGTGCAGGTTAGACAGGCTGCGTGTGTGTAACAAACATTCTGCTGCTTGCTTTGGAGTTCTGCTTTCAGCTCATTTTGTAGCTGCTTAACATAAGCCTCACATTTGTCTACAGCTCAGCTTGCCCTCATTTTCCATGCCGGTGTTACTGTCCTGCAGCGTAGCTGTTACACTGTTGGAGCTGGTAAGAGCCCACAGAACATCAGAGGGGCTACACACACAAACTTTGTTTGGCAGGAACAAGCCAGGGAGGCAAGGGGAGTATTAAACATGGCAGCTCCAGGCAGCTGGCAACACTTCCAGATTTTGCCTTGCTATGAAGCCCAGAGAAGAACCCAACTTTCCTGCAAAGCAGGGCAGACACCTGAGTACAAAGAGGAGCCAGGACCCCAGCTTCTGCACCACCCCCCGTCTGCCTGAAGCCATTAAGAGGTCAGACCTAATGCCTTCATATCTAGGTTACTTGGCACAGAAGCACCCATTAGGGCTGCAGCAGGATGCTCTCCCCTCCATCTCTCCTTCTGGCTCAGTGTTTGAGCCAGACTGGAGGTCAGTGCCCACACAGATGGGCCTCATATGCTCCCCTGACCAAGTTCCTCGCTGCTTCCGCAGAGCTGCCTCCTTTGGGTCATCAGCATCTTCCAGGGCACAAACTTGTCACTCACCTTCTCCAGACAAGAGCAGTTTTTGCATCAGACAGCTGGCAATGAAGAAACCAGAGGCTGTTTAAATGTGTCAATTCACCTTTAATGTTTGAAAAAAATAAATGGTATTTGAGCCATTGCAGTTATGAAGGGAACGTATCTTGCTCCACAAGAGACCGTGAACAGGTTCACATTAGACTCATGCTTGGAAAAAAACAAATCCAAAACATTCTTTCAGTTCAAGAGTGGAGTTCTCAACAGACAAGACCACAAGAGTGCCCCAGACAGCCCAAGGCACGTTACCCCAGTGCAAACATTTCCATCAACATGAAGTAATGACAGCTACATTCTTTCTAGTTACAACATTGTTCTATCCATATTACAAAATTAGGCATACTTTGGATTTTGCACAGAGACAAGAAGGACTTTTACTTCAGGAAGTAGTCAACCTGGGCCACCCAGCCATCTCACAAAGAATAGCTCCCTTCACCCTGCCTTCCCACCCAGCAGTGACTTGTTACCAACACCAAATCTGTCCTAGAGACACAGGTTAGGCTCACTAGCCCAGTGATATTGCCTATACATCAGTTAACAAACCAACAGATAGACTTTATGACAAGCACTAAATATGTACTTGCCTCACACTGTCCTTCAGAAGGATTTCTCCCACCCAGATAAAAAACACTTCCTGCAGTTTAATCCAAGAGTCAGTACATACTAAGACAACATCACTGCTGAACCTATTGGAGACCGAGACATTTTTCTGCCATTGAAGCAGATGTCACATGAGTTTCCTTCACACAAACATCACATGTAAATATAACTTCTTGGTACTGTGCTTTAAGAACAAAAGCAGATATCAGAACATGGAGGACAGCCCTCCAGAAATAGCTTATCAGCTACAGAAATAAAAAAAAAGAGACAGTGGCCACTTACAAATCTTCCACATGACTAGCTTGTTTTAAAGGAGAGCATCAAGTTAAGGCAGTGTTGAGACAACTGGCTAAAAACATGCCAAATAGGTTGTTGTCAGTAGTCACCAATTTGATATCTACTCCATTTCAGGGACGGGCCATGTGGCCAACTTTAGATCTCAGTATCGAGGTCTAGAGACTTCAGCCAGAGGTTGCTGCTTGCTGCAGGAAGCAGCATCTCAAGGGGATGCTTCTTGAAGTCTTCTAGACCAGGCTGAGGTGCTTACAAGCCTAGGTCAATGTTTCAGCTGAGCCAAAAAATACAGTGATGGGTACTGAAAGAACACTGAGGGTGCCAGCTGCAAGTCTGTTTTTATCACAGTCCAGGGTGGAGTTCAACGTGTGTGAAAGCCACATAAATAAGAGCCACCCCACCAACTTTCAGGTGGACAAAGTACCTGCGCCGAGGTTACTAGGAGAGCCAGCTCTCTACGGTCTGCAGGGTGGGTACAGAGGCTCACACTGGCTTTGCTCCTCATTACGAGATTAACAGTCTAGTAAAACTCCGTAAGGAAGTCAGGGTCTTTTTGGCCTGCCCAAAGAAGTTTTCCCAGCCTCAAAGAAGGAATTACCACTGAGGGAGCTGTTGTGGAACAGTTTTATTTCTTACCACGTAAAGGCCATTGTTTAAGCATTTACAGGTTTCCTAGTGCAATACAACCAAAAAAAAGCAGTAACAAAAAATGCCGCCTTCTTCCCAGGCAACTAAACAGAAGTAGAATTTTACTGCAACATATACACATTAAATATAGTATACAGTCCATGCAGCGGCATAGCCATGTTAAGGGGAGTCGTGGCTTCAGCCATCAGTGCATTACAGTCCAGATTTCACTTGCTCCTACTTCCTATCCAGACTTGAAGAGAAGAATTGCAACCTGACCCAAGTAAAAATAGATGAAGTGCTTTGTCTCGTGTGTTACGTAGCTGCCAAAGTTTCTGCCAACAATGCAGTGCCAAGTTGGGTTGTATTTCTTGTCAAATTCCTGAAGAAACAGAAGAGAGGCATTAAGGCCAAGAAAGCCCACATGAAAATAGCTCTAAGCACAAATTCTTAGCTGGTTCTGTTCACACTAACTCCTCTCCTCCCACCTGCAGCATCTTTACATTTCCCACTGCAAGATACCATTGTATTAAGTGAAGTAGCGACTGACACGAGCCAGGCCTCCGCACTGGCTTGTCTGAAGGATCCAACACAAGTAAATCATCTCCTGAGACGTGGAACACGCATCAGCCTTGGGCAGAAGGAGCAGACCTAAGAGCTCTCCTCAGTACAGCACTATACAAGCCCTTCATGTAGGCCAGCTGAGGGGAACATTTCTACTCTCCCATTCCAAGCCTACTCCTAAAAAAAAAAGATTTTGGCATGTGTGCTCTAGCAAGGCATTTCAGCTTAAAGGTCACCTAAATCGAGGAAGAAGTCTGGTTCATGCTGACTGGGACACTTCTCATTAAGAGGAGAATACTCCAGTGGAAATAAGCAAGAAAATCCACAGGACACAACTAAGACCTTTCAGGTAAGAGGTGCGCAAAAGGAACACTGGTCTATTAATTTTTTTTAGTCTGTTTAGCATCTGAGAGAGCAATAAAGATCATTTTCTTCCCTCTAATACATAACACCCAGGAACACCCTTCCCCAGACAGAGCCAGAAGAGCACAAAGTTAAAGATTAAAGCAAGCGTTAGTCCTCAGACAGCAGCAAGTCTCAGCTCCTTGTGGGTAACCTTTGAAGTAGGTAAAAGCTTTCTTGTCAGAGCATGAAGGGGTATCAAATAATTTCACCCAACACTCTTAGGAAATAAAGGCCAACTTTTCGGATTCTCTGTTGCACTCACTTTGCACACTGCATTGCCCCAGGCACTTTGAGATAGGTCTTGCCTCAACAGATCAAAGTGATCTGAGAAGCTAGGAGACATCTTTGAATCCATTCAAGCTTAGATTACAAGCAAGGCCCAAAAGCTAATCCTGGTGCCAGGACTGTATTAATGTAGGTAATAATCATTTTGCTCCTTCAAAATGACTTTGGCCATTCAGAGAAGTGGCTACAGAGGGAACTGACAGCTCCCAGACTCTGTCAAGCAAGAGACAGAAGTTAATGGGCTCCCACAAACAGGGAAGCATTTCTTCATGAGCCAAGGGAAACTGCCTGCACTGCTTTTAAAGCAGCTTGTTGGTACATCCCTGCCAGGCAGGACAAGGCTGCATCCTCCTCCACACCCACCACCCTGGAGTATGGAACATTACAAACAGAACTGCTCATGCAGGGCTGCCCACTTCTGCATGAAGCTTTGGAGTAATCCCATCCTGCACCTGTACTGCCAGTCAAGCAGAAGCAGGAAAGCAAAAGCAGCAGCATCTGTGGAGCAAGCCCTAAACAGAGGCTGCAGCCAGCTCTTAAGGCCAGCAAATTCAGAGGGAAAGCACTCAAACTGCTTGCTCAGAGCAGCAACACACCAGGCCCTGCTCTGCCACAGGCTTCCTCTGACCTTGGAAAAGTCACTCCATCCTCCTGGGAATAGCAGTGAAGAAGCAAAGAAAACATCTTCTCCTCCCAAACACTGAAGTATGAAGTCTCAGACACTCAGGCTCAACATACGCACATACTTTAAGAGCTGCAGGAAGTCTCAGGCAGAGCACCCCCCTCATCCCTTATTTACCTTCTTTATATATGCTGCAATGTCCTTTTCTATGTTGTACTTCTCCATTGCCTGTGTGGCACAGTCAACAGCATCTTGCTGCATGTCCTCAGACATGTCTGCATTCTTGATGACAGCCTTTCTGTCAGACATCGTGAACCTAAGGCAGAACATAGATCCCTTTAATCTCTTTCCAACAAAGGAGCAGCTGCCCATGCATCAGAGGTTGTCCTTTATGGCAGGCTGTGTCGCAGGTGAATACTATGAACTCTGTTACACCCAGTGTGAGTTTATCAGGAAGCCCATATCAGTCCCAAGCTAAGATCCTTTACAGCTGGAACACTGAAGCATTGGCAATGCCGGGAGGTTAGATCAGAGATAGCCCAACATCATCACCTGCATCAAATAGGCAAAAAAAAGCTGTGTGGGAGGAGACAAGATCTGCAGAGACAGAGCCCTCCTATACATCAATAGTCTACAGCCAAGTCTGCCTTCCAGGTGCACCAGTGGTTTGGAGCATCACCTGCTTGGAGCCTCATGAGCTGACCCCAGACCACCTGTACCCAGCAGCAGCTTGCTAAGCACAACAGCTAATAGTGCTTTTATTTTGCCCTTGATCAGCAGCTACTATTGCTAGTTCTGCTTGGAATGAACACTGTAGCACAATCAGCCTATCACTTCAGCACTGCTGCTAAACCCCAGACTTCAGCTATCTCACAGGACAAAGCAAGTCTGACAAACCAGAAACACCATGCTACAGCCTACCAGGGAAACAGGCTGGGGGAAGCCAGCCACTGCTAGGGCCAGGGAAAGATACCTCCAGTCTTTCTTCCCCTGCCTGTAGATCACAGCACAGGTGCAAGAGGCCAGCACACCAGTACTACCCATCACCTCTAAGAAACCAGGAAGTGGTAACTTGAGCTGAGGATTTAACCTCCTTCACTGTGAGCTAGTTGAGGTGTTTTGTACCAGGCACTGAGCCACTGGCATGTAGACTTACACTTACTACAGCCTTTCTATGAGGCAGCCAGCATTGGGAAGTCTCCTGGATGCAGTTCACATTATCCTAGAAAGCAGGGTCTTAGGCTGTAGGGCTGGGATTGCTTTCTTGAAGCAAGGAAAGGAGCCATGTGCAGCAATGCTGGCTGGCCTGCTCCAACTCCCACTCAGGACACTGGAGCCACCAGCCCAGGGAGGACCCAGCCAGGAAGCACGCACTATCTGTGGGGCTGGTCAAGCAAAGGCCTACACTGAGAAGAAGCACTGCTGCTCACCTCAACAGCAGCTCTTACACTAGAACTTTATGGAATAAGCTTCTTACTGGCAAGAAGTACCTCCAATTAAGCCTGCAAAACACCCTTAAGTTTCCTAGATCTCTCTATAGTGCTGTGAGCCCATGCAATAGTACCAAGGATGTTTTGAAATTGTGAAACTACACATTCATAGCTTTACCAGAGTGAAGAAAATCTGCTGCAATGATCGCTTCCTGGAACAGCCCCAGAAAACTGAAGGAGTAGCTTTGTTACAGCAATTAAAGGAGCCTGCTACCCAGAGAGAAAGAGAATCCAGTTACATAATTGCAGCCCTACAATTACAATACTTCAGTTCTTTACTCTGCCTGCACTTGAAGTCTTCTATTGCAACCTTAATTTATACTATGTAGATGCAGCGCTTAATAGAGCACTGCTATTAACATACACTAATAGCACCAAGAGGAATGACAGGAACTGAGCTCAGACAGCAACAGAGCACACGCCTCTACCACTGCTCTGGAAAAGCCACTTGCAGTCAGTTTGTTCCCCTCTCTGCTGCGGTTTGAGCCAGTAGGTTCTAACAGAAATCCTGACAGGGCAAGACATGACTCAGAAGAACCAAGCTAACGGCCTGCAGATGTGGATTCATTATGCAGGGGGCTGGCAACCCCTCGGAAGAGCCCTCTGCATGTCCACCGCACAGGAAGACTGACATAGCAGAAATTCACTTGTGGTCATTTTCCCAGGAAAGCCTCTTTGAGGAACACCTGGCCTTCATACATCTCCAGCACACAGAGTTCAGAGGACATCTACCATTACATAAGCAGACATCAAGCAACCTGCAAAAAGCATCTTCTCTCTTCACTGTTCTGGCAAGGAACACCTCAGTGCAGAACCGTGCCTTGAAGGGCCAACAGCACCAGAGTAAGAGACCATCATCCTTCAGGAGAGCTGCAGGGCCAGCCTGCCCTCTCCAGCACCGCTGCTCCAGGCACAGCAGCCTCCTGAGGACAGTCATGGCAGGGCTGGCAGCCGGACCCCTCCCCACACACCTACCTGAGCACCCAGCACCGGCCCCAGGCCTCAGCTCCCTCCCTGGGGGGCACCCTCCCTGCACGGCAGCCCAACAGCACGAGGACACATCTCAGCCTTAAGCCACAGCTGGCCCTCAGGGCCTTGCACCCACATCCAGCCCTCTGCGTGGAAACGCAAAGCCCAGCACCTACCGGGGCAGGACAGGCCCTGGGAAGGGCTAATGGTACAGCTCTGAGAGCCTTCCCTTCAGGACAGGGTCTTCAGGGAGGAGCAGACCGCAGCCTCAGCATCCACACCAGGGCAGGACGAGGCTTCAGGACGGGGATTAGGCCCAGGCCGGCACCCAAAGCCCTCCTGACAGGGCGGCAGGATGAGGCCCGGCCCCCAGCTCTCCAGAAGCGGCCCTGGGCGCGGCGCGGCACTGCCCCTTCCCCAGCGAGAGGCGTCCCCGCGGCCGCTGGGAGCCGGAGCCGAGCGCAGGCCGAGACACCGCGTGACCTTCACCGGGGGGAGCCCCGGGGGCGGCGGTGACCTTGCGCGGAGCGAAGCCGGCAGGAGCTGCCGGGACGGGGCGGCCTCGGATAACCGGACGGACCTCCCGGAGCCGCGACCCGCCCCGCCGCCACCGCACACATGGACCGGGCGGTACCGGGAGAGGCGCGGCATTTTCCGCAGCCCCAGCCCAGCGGGGCATCGCTCACCTTCACAGTGACAGGGCCAACCGGGGAGAGCGAGGCACGGCACTGAGGAGGAGGTGGGAGGAGGCCCGGACCCGCTCGCCTCTCTCTAACCGTTCCGCTCCGCTCCCTGCGCCGCGCCGAGCGCTCTGCGCCGCGCCGCCGCGCCGCGCTCAAATACCGCCCCGCCCGCTGCGGCGCGCGGACCGCCGCGCCCTCATTGGCTGCGCCCCGCAGCACGCCGCGCCCCTATTGGCTGCGCCGCAGCGCTGCCCGCCGGCCCGGCCCGTCCGCCCGCGCTGCTCTGCCTACATCCTGTTTCATCCCACAATGCCGCGCGGCGCGCGCGGGGCGGGGCGGTGCCGGGGGGCGGGGCTGTGCCGTCCCCTCAGCGTGAGGGGCGGAGGCGGGCGGTGCTGCCTGCGCTGGTGTTCCCTGGATCTTAACCGCCTGTTTGGGGGTGCCTGCGTCCCGCCGGGGGGATTGTCACGCCCCGGGAGGGACGCCTTGTTCCGCGGAGGGCTGCTGCTGGGCGCAGGGACCCGGCACACGGCTGCGGGGCCGGCCTGGGGCTCCATGGGCCCTCTGCTCCGTGTCCCCAGGAAGGATGCGGGTGTCCTCTGGTGACAGAACTGAAAGTGCTCTCCATAAACGTGCTCCGAGCATACAGGTGTCCTCGGGGTGGCCCATATGCCGGGATGGCGGCCCGCCAGCCCTGATTCTGGTTGCTCCATCTCAGCCAGCACAGGTGCCAAGGAACTGCCGAGGGAAAGCCGGGCAGGAAGGCATCCCTGCTGCCACACTGCAGGGCAGCCCTGTACCAGCTCCCATCTCTCAGCAGTGGGGCTGGATGCTCCCAGGCCGTGTTTCCAGAGGCTTGCCATGCGCCCGGCCCAGTCCCGCAGTCCTGCTGCTGCGGCTCAGCAGAGCTGGGTTGCCCGGTCTGTGCTGCTGCACCACCCCTTGCTAATTGAAGGAGCTTCGTTAGTAGGGAGCGTTCTGAGCTTCTGTAAGTCAGCTCCCCATTCCTGCCCCTCCTACTGACATGAATATCTGCTTAATCCTCATGTGCAGTAATGACAGCCACGAAGTCAAGGTAGCTGCAGTTTAATATAATGTTAATCCTGAAATGAGGCAGGGACAGTGACGGGGGCTAAGCAGATCTTAAGGCAAACTGAACAATGCATGGCTGCTGAACCGTGAACTCCTGTACAGCAGGAGCCCTGGACCTCAAACCAGGGGCAGGAGCTGACCACAGCCTGGCCAGCAGCACCGGCTATGCGGGCTGGGTACTTCTGTGCACGGGAAGGAGCATGGCCTGCACAGGAGGAAGTGATTCAAATGGGAGATGCGTTCCTGAATTGTGACAAAAAGCATTTATTTATAAATTGCTCTGGGTGCACTATATAAGGCACTTCAGAGAGATGAAAAGGGCCTGGCTGTGCGGAGCTGCTTGCCATCTAAGGCTGTGCTCATCCGCCAGCCCAGCTCTGCCCTGCGGCCAGGCGCTTCCTGACCAGGCACATTTCCAGCCCCAGCCGTGGCTCTGCTCCTCTGTTCTCGGGAACGGCCTTTCTGCCTGGGTCTCTGTCCTGAAGCCAGGGAAATATCTGCAATGAAACCACACATCTGCAGAGACGACTGTACAAGCATTGCCTTTGTCTTCTCTCCCTGCAGCAACTCCTTCTGTCTTCTTTCCTCCATTGTGCCTCCTGTACCTGCTCATCTCCAGACTCTGCCATCAGCTGCTCTGTTTGCCAATAATCATCAATAAAAACAGCAGCAGCGGAAAAGCAGTTTCTTTTTTTAACTCATCTCCCATCTCTCACATGGCTCGGGGATGTGGCGTGGCAGTGACACCCCTGGCACCCTGATGGCACTGTGGCGGTGCATATGAGGGACATTTGGCCATTCGTTGTATCAGCACACAGCCTCTCTGCCAAGAGCTGTCTGCTGTGGTCAGAGCACAGATATCCCAGCGGGGCTGCTGTGATGGATTTCCTGGTCTGGAGACATTGCAATCACAGATAATCACCCTTCTGGGGATGGTACCTCAAGCAAAGGGCTCGGCAGCTTCAGCTCTCCTCACAGGGACAAGCTGTGAAGCACCTGCACAGAAACAAAGCGCTAGTGTCAGGGGTGCTGCTGAGCAGTTTATGCCCCACATCTGGTTTCTGCTGAGGCTTGCAGGGCTGCCTTGCAAAAGCCACACGTGCCTGCACGGCTGCAGTGTGACAGAGCCATCGCTCCTGCATCCCCCCGTCTGCCCTGCAGCAAAGGACATGTACAGGCATATCTCCAAGGTAAATGGTCTTAAAAATGTGATGAGCTATTGATGGCTTTTTGTCTAAACATTGCTTTCCACAAGGTAGTATGTTGCCTGCAATCCCACAAGCATGACAGAAAACTCTTTAATACTAAATGGCTTGTGAGCCTTATTAATATGTATTCAGGTCATCTGCTCGCTACAAGTTTTTGCAAGTGACTTGTAGTGTGCAATTCATGCAGGATCCATAAACAAAAATACATATCTGGAATCTGGGCAGGGTCACTTTAGCACAGGAATGCAATTAGCACCTGCATGTACACTGCAGCAGGACGAGGGCAGTTCCAGCATCCTGGGCCAGAAACAGGCTGGGACCTCTCTACGGTCTGTTCTCCTCAGAGGTGAAAGGCAGGCTTAGAAGGGCCTTAAACACCAAAGGAAAAGGTGTTTCAGAGCCATGTGCCACACACTGCTCTCTCCTCATCCTTCTGTGGTCACAGCCCCCAGGGGTGTCCCCACTCAGGGAACACACAGTGGGCTCACATATAAGTCGAGTGCTCATACATGAAATAAGTGAGCAGTCATGCATGCACCAAATGGGCATTAATACGCAAAATAACTGGGCACTCATGCGCAAAATACTTGGGTGCTCATTCATGCATTGATTGGGTGCTCATGTGGGCAGTAATTAGGCATTCATGCATGCAGAAACCGAGCATTCATGCATGGGCTGATCCTGCACTCGTGCAGGAGCCGGTTGTGACTGTAAGTCCACCGAGTGCACAAACAGGAGCCCTCTGGCTGCTCACACGGGCTCTGTTTGGCACTCATGCATCTTCCCAGCACTCACCCGCGAATGAACCAAGTGCTCCTGCAGTGTGGGTGCTCACACAGAAATAACTGGGTGCTCTGCATTCACCAATGGGGCTCTCATCTGTGCATTTGTCAGGCACTCATGGCTGAACGGGTGCTCATGCAGGCACTGCTGGCCACTCACACCTGGCTAATTGGACACTCATTAATAAAGTAATTGGGTGCTCAGTGTGAGCTATTTGGGTGCTCATGCAGGATTGCAGCAACCCTGTGATTTATGCCCCGCAGGCTTCCATCAGCAATGCTGCACCCAGAGCCTGGCCAGGAACCCCCCAGGCCTCCCATTGAGCTCCCGAGGCACAGAACGGAGCTGCTGCCCTCAGACGATGCAGACCTCACTCCAGCACAGCAAGGATGCACAGCATTCCAAATGCAGGTCTGTGATGTAGGTCAGCAGCACTTCTGTGCTTTCCTTAGGTTCTAGCAGTTCCCTAACTGAGTGAAGGGAAGAGGGAAAATAATGGAATCTGGAATCACTATTCTTGATGCCATACTGACACAGCTGCTCTCCCACAGCCTGCTCAATCATACTGATGCTCTCAATTCACTCTGCAGAAGGAGCTGCAATACTTGACCCGATCAATAAATACACATTTTATACGTCCCTTAAGCCTGTAATACCTCTCTGGATGTAAGAGCCCACGAGGGATTTTGTTTTAATTAGAGAGATGCTCCAGGCTGCTCTGCCCAGGTGCAGGGGGGGCCACTCGTGCTGCCCCAGCCCAGCCTCAGCAAGAGCAGCCCCACATCCTGGGGTGTGCCAGCATGCCTGATGGCAATTGGGATTTATTTTGAAACAGGTGGCTGAAATCCTGCTTGAATCTCCAGCGAGAGGGCAAGGCAGCTCTTCTGGTGGGATGCAGGTGACATCTGGGCTTTGCTACCAGTGATGTGGCTCTTTGTGCAGACATCAATGCCCTGCATGAGAAGGGCACCTGAACATTGCCTGCTGCAGCCGGTAAAACCAGCTCCAAAACCCAGAGGACCTTTTGGAAGCATTTCAGCATTTTTGTGCAAACAAAAGCCAGCTTTATCTACTAATAGAAGTGCTGAAGAGACAGGAAGAAAACTCGACTTTGTGTAATTTACTGCTTCTGGATCCCACGCTGTCCATTCCCACCCTCTCCCCCCAGTGCAGCCCGTGCAGTGCCCGTGCCCAGGCAGGGTCTGGCTGTGCTCCCTGGGCCACAGAGCAACACTGCTGTGGTTTGGAGGTGCTGGGATGGGGTTCATGGCAAGGAAAGGGCAGGGGTTTCTGCCCATCAGTCCTGGTATGGCACAGCATTTGGTTCGTGTTTGTTTCCAGCAGGTAAGCAAGTGGTCACAGTGCATGGCTGCTCTGTGCTCAGTGGGGAGAGGAAGAAGGAAAAGGGGAATAGAAAAGAAAAAAAAAAAGTCCTGGGGGAAAACAAATACTTTCTGACGTCTCTTATGCTCTCAAAGAAAACAAAAGTGTACCGAGCTGCTGCTTTGTGTTTCCCCCAAGGGCCAGCAGCACACATCGGCTGGTTTATTCCTTTTGCTGCGGACACGAGGTCCGTAATGGAAAAGAGCACTGCAGCGAGGCACACAGCCCCCTGCAAAAGGAAACAAATCCATCTTCTGACCTGGCAAGCTGGGCCCCATGCCTTTGCAGCTCATCTCTCTTGGAGCCCCCTGCACCTCTCCTGCCTGCCCATATCTGGCATTAACACAAGGAATAGCTATGTCAGGTAGCTGCTCTGGATATACTTTTCTAAAGCTTGTATAAAAAGAAATCACCAGAACCACATCCATGCGGGGTCACATCCAGCCTGAACACCCCAGGCAGAACACAGCACAGACATCACTGCTGCCTGCAGTCTGATTGAACGCTAATGGAAAACCTCCTTTACAAACCACTGAGGCCTGGCAAATTGGGGCTATTTTTGGAGAGCAAAAGGCTCAGATCTACGCACACTCCTGGGGGAGGCGTGACCGTGAGGGCATCGGCACACACGGACCTCGTGTCCCTGCTGGACAGACAGACGCTGAAATGAGCACCCACGAGACGGCTGTGCCTTTTCTTTACTCATTCCTTGGCAGGAAGGAGAGGGCTCGTGTTTTGTGTTCATTAACAGTGTTTCTGTTCTTCATCCTCCAGAGCACCCGGCAGCACAGTGGGAGTGCCCAGCAGGGACCACAGGGACAGCAACTGCCACAGCAGCTGGGGGCTCACCAGGGACTCTGGGCTCAGGTCCACCCACATGGTGAGGAACCCAAGGGAACCTCACCCTGAAGTCATGGCAACATGACAACAAGGCAGCATACATCCCACCAAAACCTCATTTTGTTAATGAGCTTTTAATTGTTGCTAGCAAGACAAATAGTGCTTCAGAGATGTTACAGTCACGGCTCTTCTGAGTAAGTCGTGTTTAATAGCTTCGGGGGCGTAGGTGTTATTGTGATCAGTGTTCCAGGATTTCTGAAACCCAAGCATCTCACCCAACACATCATCCTTGTGCTGTTAGCTCGGCTACAGGCATCACGTGCGGGAGCAGCAACAGAGCACAGGCAGCACCCCATGGCAGCACTGCGACCTTCGCGCCGTGTGCCCTGCAGTCATGCTCAGCCTCACTCTTAGCAAATAACTTCCATCACCTTTCAAGTCGCATTCATAACTTTGTTATGATCCTGGTCCTAATGCACAGGAGCTGCATCTCTGCCCGCTCTTCTGGTGGCTTTCCTCACCCTGCCCTCCACCCGTGTTTTTCACCCAGGTTGGCTTCCAGGCAGAATTCGCACAGCCAAGGTGTGCATCGGGACAGGCCGCAGCATGTGCACACCGAATCTTGTTGCTTATGCATAAATCCAAATAAATAAAATGAGCTGTGCCACTCTGCCCTTTATGGGAAACATTTCCCACCTTGCAGACTTTCATTGTCCTATTGCTCCACTCAGAGTTCCTCTGAAAAAATCACAAGTTGCAGTTTGGTATCTTTTCTGCACAAGTAAATGGATAGCATGGAGGCACCTCTGGCTCAACATGTAGAGCTCCAGAGACAGTCTGTGCAGTTCCGTGTCACTGCTGATCTGCCAATGAACCCAGTTCCCCAGAACCACTGCCACGGATCAGGAAGTTTAGACAACTCAGCCCTACAATAACTGCTCCAGCTCACAGCGTTGTTTAAAGACGGCCCTTTTCTCCAAAACAATCAGGGCTTTAGGGGCTGTTATTTTGCAGCACAGTGTGATTAGTCAGGATTAATCCCTGCCCAATTCCGCAGCACTTAAGGAGCGGGTTCTCTCACCCCTGCCCTGGGAAAGCCACCGCTCCTCCAACGCTTCTGTTTCGTCATCAGTAAAAGTGAATAATGAGCTCACTGCAGAGCGCTGCCGTGTCTTCGCACAAAGAGCCGTCTGTGGCATCACACGGCTGTGTGAGCAGAGCGAGGGCTGCTCAACAGCGTGGGAAAAGCTCCCAGAAAGAAGAGGGGATAAGGAAAGCTGTGAGGATGCCAGTGAGGGCCAAACCAAACCTGCTGGGCTTCGTTCTCAATGTGAGAAGCCGAGAGCAGGCAGTGGGATCACGGCAGGCTGTGCTCCGGCCTAGCTCCACCCAGAGGAGCCGGGTGACTTGGTTCATGTTTGCTTTACTGATCGATTCTCTGCTTGAAAGCTGTTCTCCATTCTGAGAACGGAAGCCTGTCATTTTACAGCAGCTGGTTGACTGTTGGTGGTTTTTTTTTCTGTTTGGTTGTTTTTTTGTTGCTGTTTTTTAAGACTTTGCCATTTCTTACCTAGTAATTTATTTTCTACGTAATTAATGTTTAATGATTCTCCACATATACATTTTTCCAGAAAGCCAAAAGCAGCTCTGAAAAAGCAACCAAACATTCTGCAGCTTACCCAACTGCTTTAAGTGCTTCGCTGATAACACTGAGCTAAAAAGGTAATGAGAAAGAAAACATTCAATAATTCTATAAAGAGACACTTCATTAAAGTAATTAAGGCAATCATTTAAAGTAGTTATAAGGACTATTAACACACAAAAGAAATTGTGCGGCAGGGTTTTAGCAAACCAGGCAGATTCACCATTATCTTATGATGCCTTTAAGAATAAGTTTCAGCAGTTTATTAAGAGTCATTCCCAGGCATAGGCCGGAGCCTTCTCCATACATGGGAAGAGCGTGTTTGGGGTCTTCACAACCAGTTCACACTCTGGTTTCAAGAGAACGGTGAAACCATTAAAAATCCTTAAAGATGCAGGAAATCCCCAGGAACCAGGAGTTGTATTTGGGTAAAGCACCGCTTCTGATGATGGGCTTTGCTCATCACATCTTTCTGTGATTAATAGCAGGCTTTAAACCGCCAGCAATTCAGCACAGATATCACCGATGTCAGAAACCATTGGAGCAAAGGACATCACTGCACTTTAACCCACAGAGAGGGAAATGAAAGGCACTGATAATAATCAAGCACATTATAACCTCATAGTGAAAATGTTTTCACTACGAAACGTTTCCTAACTGTAAGTCACGAGGATTGCTGTTTGCTAGAGGAATACACACTTTTAATTAACATTTGAAAATGAAGTAAGCATGACAGCCACTACTAAATGCTAGGACACATTTCTCAAAATCCCTTCATTAACTCAGGAGCATAATGGGTTTTCTCCACGCTCAGTTGCTGTGTTTCCCCATCCCCGTGGTGCTGTGATTCAGCCCTCCAGCACCAAGCGGGCTCAGCAGTGCTGCTGGCAGCGCCAGCCAGGCTGCAGGCAGACAGCCTCTGTCCGCCCCAGTGCCACGTTTGACCTCACAAAGCATTGCCACCTCTGCAAAAGCAAAGCATGATCTCCAGGTAGCCAAGCACGAGCCAACGGAGCGGGGAATGCTCTGCCCTCCTGGGCCGGGCAAAGGCCTTATGCTGTATTAAAAAAAGAAAAAAACAATGAAAAAAAGAGGACATTTCAGTTTTTGTGTCACCAGGGAAGAGCTGCTGGCCAAAAGAATGCTTGTTTTTAAACCAAAGCTTGGCTCATCTAATTGCACCCTCATTAGTTAAAAGCAATTTATATGTTAAAAATTACATTTGCTGCCTGAAGAAATTTGTCAGGGATGTGTGACTAACAAGGATAACATCCTGGTGTTTTAGAGTGCCTTCATATAAATTACAATCACATAAAGAAAACAAACACAGCAGGGCTTTGTTTCCATGCCTCCCCAGGAAGGCTCTGCTCACACAGCCTTTGCAAAGCGCCCATTATTACACCCAATTCCGCTTCGATTTTCCATCCCCAACGTTTTTGCGCTTTTGTTTTATTCACTGACGCAGACATTAACAGTTACTGACGTTTTGTTTGCCCTTTATCTGGATTCCCAAAGCCGCACTGCTGACCGAAAGCAGCCTGGCGGCCCTGCCGGCCCTGCCTAGGGGGAGCCCCGCAGCGGCACCCGGAGGCGGGAGGTGACGCCGTGCCCGCTCCGTGCCCTCGGGGCGGCCATTTTGCCTCCGCGCGGTCGAGCCCGTCCCGACCGCTAAGCGGCCGGGGAGCTGCTCCCCACTTCCCCTGGGCGCCGACGCATGATAAGCCTGGCCACAGGCCTTCGGGCGGCCATGGAACAGGACGGGAATGGCCGGGAAAAGGACGCGACGTAACGGCACGACTACAAACAGCACTGCGCACGGCCCGCGCCGCCCCGCGGTGCATTGTGGGCCGGGCCACGCCCCGCGCCTTGGCGCCAAGAGCCCCCGCCACCGCAGCGCACTGTGGGACACCCCCAGGCCCGGCCGGGCCTTCTTGGCGCGAGCGCCGCACCGGATGTGACGTCACACGGCCCGACGCCCTGAAAACGGCGGCGGGGAAAAAGCGCCGCGCTCCCGTCGCGGACAGCGGGGCTTTTCGAAGGAGAATCGAGTCCTTCCCGTCCCCGCGGGCAGGAGCGGCGCCCATCGCGCGGCCCCAACCTCTTTGGCGGAGCCTCGGAGGTGAAAGACAGAAGAGAGGAACTACTTTTCTACCGTGCCGCGCATGCGCGGGGGTGAGGGCGCGGCGGAAGACGCAGAGGCACATCTGAGTCCTTTGACGCGGGAGGCGCTGCGCCGCGGGGTGAGATCGCTGCGCGCGCTGCGAGCGCGAGGGGAGCCGCGGTCGCCATTTTGAAGCGGCGGTTGGGGGAGGCGGCGTGTGCGCTCCCGTCTGCCTGGCCCGGCCCCGCGCCCGCCCG
>JACDJE010000010.1:1266357-1277605 GCA_016647715.1 Pavo muticus | reverse complement strand
GGTGGGGTGGGGCCGCGGGTAATGGGAACAAAGGCGCTGCGGGGGGCGGCGCGTGGCAGGGCGCGGCCGCGCTCACCGCCCGTCCCGACCCGCAGGGACGCGGAGGACGCCGTCTACGGGCGGGACGGTTACGATTACGATGGGTATCGCCTCCGCGTGGAGTTCCCTCGCAGCGGCCGGGGCACCGGCAGAGGAGGAGGCGGCGGCGGAGGGGGCGGAGCCCCGCGGGGCAGGTACGGCCCCCCGTCCCGGCGATCGGAGTACAGAGTGATCGTCTCGGGTGAGTCACGGCTCTCTCCCCCGGGTCCTTCCGGCTGCTGGGCGCGGGGGGCGACGCGGCTCTGGTTCTCCCTGCGAAGCCTCGCGGGGCTCGGGGGGGTGCCGGATGCCGTAGGCTGCGCTTGGGGCGGTCTGCTCTCTTGCTGAGTAGTCCTCGTGTGCTTTGGGATGATGCTCGCCCTCCTAACGCCGTCCTCCCTGCAGGAGAAGCTCACGCGATCGGGTTTTAAAGCCGGGTGTTGCTTTTTATCCAGGGCTGCCTCCAAGCGGAAGCTGGCAGGATTTAAAGGATCACATGCGTGAAGCAGGTGATGTATGTTATGCTGATGTTTTCCGAGATGGCACTGGTGTCGTGGAGTTTGTACGGAAGGAAGATATGACCTACGCTGTGCGAAAGCTGGATAACACTAAGTTTAGATCTCATGAGGTAGGTTTCATGCTTACTTGGTTTTGGCCAGAATTGGATACAAAGGGCTTAACAGTAGGACGTGAAGGTAAGGAACGTGTGGTGTTCATTGCGTTAATACACAGAGCAGCTGAACTGAGTCTGCTGTCAGTTCGTCACGAAATAGACTTTGTTAAGAGTTTGGTGTCTATTTCTGTGCTTTAGTAAACGATATCTGCAGTCTGTCAGCATGCCTAAAACGACGGCCCTGAAGCCTAGACCTTTCAATCGAAAGTTCTGTCTATTCAATAGGGAGAAACTGCCTACATCCGTGTTAAAGTTGATGGTCCAAGAAGTCCAAGCTATGGAAGATCTCGGTCACGCAGCCGTAGTCGTAGCAGAAGCCGTAGTCGAAGCAACAGCAGAAGCCGCAGTTATTCCCCAAGAAGAAGCAGAGGATCTCCACGCTACTCTCCCCGCCACAGCAGATCCCGATCTCGTACATAAACGATCACTAGCTCTGATCTTTTTGTAGAACCCCGTGTTGTACACAGTTTTCCTTTACTCAGTACAGTCTTTCAATTTTTTTTTAATTCAAACTGTTTTATTCGAATTGGCTGAAGTGTTGAATTGCATTCTTGTGTAAAATCCCTAGTGAGTATTTGCTCCGTAACAACAACATTCCCCTCATGTCTTTGGTAAACTGTATTTTAATTGATGTCAGTCAGGATTGTTTCAATTTAGTTATAGTTAAATACCAGCATTCTTCGACCTGTGGTATTGCTGTGTAAATGTCTCAGTGTTCAGCTATGGTTATGCGAGCTGGGGATGTTGGGATGTTTGTGGCTAACTTGTCTCTTCTGGGGGATCTTATATTTTATCTTGCCTTTTCGTGTGTCTTTCTGTAGACATATCTGAAGAGATGGATTAAGAATGCTTTGGATTAAAGGATTGTGGAGCACATGTCAATCATTTTAGGATTGTCAAAAGGAGGATTGAGGAGGATCAGATCAATAATGGAGGCAATGGTATGACTCCAAGTGCTATTGTCACAGATGAACTTGGCAGTATTGACCTTATACTGAGACAGGTGAATTGAGAGCGTGCGCCTGCGCGTCCCTTCCTCAGGCACCTCTTGGTCCCTGCAGGCTACAATTGCTCTTCTCTTTAAAACCCTCTTGGCAATTGTGGCTCAGTACTTGCTGTTGTAACTCCTTGTTCCATCCTGGTGTTCTTTAAAGGAGTGAAGCGGGCCAGGGGTGGGAGTGTTGGTTTGCTTTGTGCAGCGGTTGGTTACAAGCGTTAACGTTCCGTAGCACTTCCACGCTTGCAGATCAAGGCTATCTTTAAATCGGAGTATAATATCAATACTGCTAAAATCTGCATGTCCTCTGTGTGACTGATACGGCGTTGCTATTTCATTTTTTTAAGTATCAGAATGAAAGAAAAAAAATAAGAGAACCCGGTTGGGAGTAGTTTGTCAGCCCCAGCCCAGCGCGGAATTGGCTCTCCGTGTGCTTGACGACCGCAGCCAGTTAACTCTGTTACCTTCCAGCCAGGGGTGCCAGCCGTAGCTTAGAGGTGCAGTAGGCGGGTAGCTTTAGCAGTAAACTTTTCCAATTTCATGAACATTTTTTGCGACCACAAAAGCTGTAGCGCCACCGTACGAGCAGTGAGTGTGTTGGCATTTTCAGTTGACGTATGTAAATATTACAGTGTTTCCTCCAAATAATTAACATTTCTTAAGAAAACAAATATAGCATCACCATTCAGAAGCTTGTCTTGGGGAATTGATAGTTATTAATGTACATCTGTGTTAACTGATGGCAAACATAACTGATCATTCCCCAGAATCCTATTTTTTCATTGCGGTATCTAACTTTTTGCCTCCTCTTTTTTGGTTTTGCTGGTTATAAAGGTTTGGATTGGAGAGGGCTCACTGGATCCCAATCCTTGGAGCTGGATCATTGGATTCAAATCATAATGTGGATAGGATAGGGAGGCTGAATGGCAAGGATTCATGGAGCGGGATCAGATTACCAGGAACGTAGGAGTGGATTCCTGCCCCAACCAAACCGCATTCGTGTGGATTTTTTTATTCAACTCAATTGGCTATTCCAAAGATTTTCTGTCCTATTTTTGACGAGTGGAGCCCTTATGATGCACGATGGAGTTTTTCATTTTTTGGTAAAAGGAGCAAAGCGAGGACCTGGAGAGGTACGCTGGAGCAATCTCCTTGGAAGGATTCAGCACGAGTAGATGGTAAACGATGAATGGGAAAAAGGGGGGTTTGTTTCAACAAAAAAAGTCATTTCTCTAAATTTAAAGTCGGAAATTGGAGTTAAAGACATTGAGTAGGCTTTAATTGGCTCTTGCGTTTTTTTCTTTGACAAATAAAATTTTTAAAAAATCCCGCATGGTTGTCGTCCTTTGTCGGAGCAGATCGCGGCCCTCGCCCTGGCAGACAGAAGGCTCTTGTGTCCGGCAGGGAGCTGCTGTGCCGCAGGAAGCGCCGTGCCTGGAGCTCCTGCGCGGAGGAGCCGGGTGCCCTGTGGGACACGGATGGCATTTGTTGGTTAGGGGAGAAGGAGGAGTTCCGTCTGCTGACAAAAGGTGCTTCGCTTCTGGTAACGGTAACTGAGGTGATCGTGGAAGAGAAGCGTGAGCTCAGCCGGGCCCAGCATCCCCCTCTGCCTTCCTCGGGCCGCTCAGACGCTGCAGGCTGTGTCCCCGCACCTGGGTTCTGCAGTGCTGGCGGACTTGGAGACTGCGTGCAGGAGGCACATCTGGTATGAAGGATGTGGATGTTCCTTCGGTTTCCTGATGAGGTAATGGTGAACTTACTGAGCTGGGTTTACAGCGAATTCAAGTGTTGACACTGGGCGAGCAGGAAAACTTTCCGTAGGACGTGCAGTTGTCTGCCAGCGTCTGAGTGCGGCTGTGGCAGCAGGCTGGTGCTCAAACAGGATGTTGCTGTGTGTGCAGGGATGGCTGGCTGCTGATGGTTGCTGCGTGGCTGCGGAGTGGAGATCCAGCGCAGGGCAGAGGCGTGCCGTGCTTCCAGGCAGGGGTGCAGTTACGTGTTCAGGGTGAGATGAGCAGCTTCATGTTGGGAAGCTGCAGTGTGTAACGCTGAACAGCTTGCTGTTTGTGGTGAGTTTGGTACAGGATGTCGCATCCATGCAGAAATACTGCGCTGCCAGAGGTGTGTGTGGGAGATGCTTTTTTTTTTTGAGATGCAGTTGCTTTTTGGGACGGAGAGCAGCAGAGGTGAGAGGTGATCTGGGGGTGCACACAGGTGTGGTGGCTCTTGCCAGGAGAGTTCGGCTGTGCGGGAGGGGAGCACGCTGCTGTCAGCACAGGGAGGTTGGCCCCAGACCCAAACCTTCATGGGTATCTGATCTGTCACCTGCATTCAGGAAAGGGGAGCCTGGAACAGTTGTAAAGCAAGGGAGGCAAAACCTTTTGTATTGCAGAATGAAACCTTGAAGGGTTTGGTTCAACTGGAGAGGGCTGCTCTGACTACGTAAGGGCCGGAAAGAAAGCAAACTGCTCAGGAGAGGAGTTGGGACCTTGAGAAGGGGGTTACGGTCCTGTAACTGTGGTGCAGGAACCGGTGCTGAGCCAAGGAGTGCAGCCCAAGTCAGTGGTTTGAGCAAGCCAGCGTGTAGCTAATTAATGTGCTGTAGTGCTAAATTAAGGTGGTGTTCAGCTGACTTCAAGATGTGGGAAGTACCCGTATGGGCTGTAATGGTAGAGGTGTGAGAAGGCTTTCAGGTGCTCGGCCGGGTCCTCCAGGCTCCCCGGAGCGCTCCCAGCTGGGAGCTGAGGGCTCTGATCCGTAGCTACTCCATCTGCTGCGCGGCTGAGCCGTGCGGGCTGCAAACCCTGCGGGATCGTTTGCTGCTACGGTCATCCCAAGTGGCTCACAGCAGCAGTAAGGCACTGCGAGGCTGGTGCTCCTGAGGGGAGTGAGAGCACGCTGGTGTCGGTGTGCCGAGGCGCGGCTGGGAGCAGCAGTGCTTGGGGCTGCAGCGCTCGTGCACTGCAAGGTGGGTACGGCCCCGTGGCATCCCACTGCTGCCGTGCTGGAGGCGGCTACCTGGCGGTGCTCTTTGCAGGCAGCCGTGTGATGCCAAAGCGCCGCTCTGTTGGTACACTGAGAGCAATTGTTGGCCCGGGGATGTGTGGCCGCTCTGTTTTGCCCTGGGCCCCGCAGCTGGCAGCTCACAGCGAGCCCATACTGCGGCCATTGTGCTCTGTGCGGGGAGGGAGGGGTCTGTGCTCCTTAATTGCGCGCAACGCTGATAGCGGAGCACTTAATAAACCCAACATCAGCACCGAAATAGAAATGGGTAGAAAGCTTGTGGTTTCTCCTACAAACCGCAGTTTGGGGTTTTTTGTTGGTTGTTTGTTATGTTTTTTTTTTTTAACAGAAACTTCTGCTTTAGAGCAGCACAGCCTCCCTCCCTCCGTCAGCAGCAGTCGGGGCTCCAGGGCTCTGCCCCACCTGCAGCAGCTTGCTTCTCCTTCCACAGCACAGTCCTAACAATTCCTGGTTCTGCCAGGAATAGCTGCAGCTTTGGTGAGAGTCCAACTTCCCCCCTCGAGTGCAAAGTATTCCCCGTTGCCTTTGCACGAGGAAGAGCAATTTCTCTTAATTCGCAATTAAAGCAATTTCAGGTAGAAAGCTGAATGAATAACAAACGGGATTCCAAGCAGTTCCCGCATAAGGACCCTTCCCTGAAGTCTCTCCTATGTGCACGAGGGCAGCAGGGGCTCAGGCTGCGGTGTTCCATGCCCAGCTGCTCCGGGTATGCTTTGTGCTGCCTTCGTGCAGCTGCTGTACAGCACGTGGCCATTGCCCGGCATGGAGTGGGAGCTCCGTTGGGATGCAGCAGGAGCAGAGCTGCGGGCACGGCCCAGTCCTGTCGGCTTCGCCCATCCTGTGCTTCTCAGCCCGCTGCGTACCGGAGGGCTGAGTGTCTGTGCAACAGTTGTGGGGCTATTAACATAATTTTATGCGCTAATTTGTGTGATCATTAAAGAGTTGAAAAGGCCGTTGTTCGCATGAGTAATTACCTCTGTGTTCTAATAGCTTTAATTCATCCTGTAAGCGAGTTTCATATTTGTGTGACTCAGCTGAAGGTTCGTGCTTTGGGTATAATACGATTTGAAAGTCCCCGTTGCTCACGGGGTGGGTGGTGCAGGGGGCTGTGACCCCACACAGCTGGGAGTGCAGGCCGCGTTACCGCGGAGTGGGCTGAGGTCCTGCGGGGAGCCTCCTGCCCCTGGGGTGGCACGCGTGGCCTCCGGGAGCAGAGATTTCAAAACGAGCTGCAGGTGCAGTAGCACGGCAGGGTGCTGCGCTCCAGGTGTCCTCCCCCCAGCAAACAGCAGGGCTGTGTTTTCCTAGAGACTTTTGGTACTGCGTTAGCAATGGGGAAAACTTCCTCTGCACCGCTTTGCAGCGGGTGTGGATCTGCCTCCTTTCGCTGTGTGTGCATCCCTGAGGGGCGGCTGGAGGAGCTGCAAATGGGGGAGCTGCAGGCTGAGGGGCAGCGGTGGCACGGCGCGCCCTGACCTTGCACACCCAGCACTGCTCCACAGCTCAGCCTCCGGCGGAGGTCTCCCCACGTACATCCCATGCCCACGCACAGCAGCTGCCTCTCAACCTGAGGTTGTGCCCCCGCTCCACGCAGCAGAGCCTCCCCGGCACAGCGCACAGGAGGCAAACGCGCCAACATTGTTTACGCTGAGAAAATCCATAACTGCCAAATGAGATTAACCCCCCCTACACGCACGGGCACAGGTCCTGCTCAAAGCAAACAGCAAAGAATAAACAATGCGGGCGCGCGGCACGAGTGGGGCTGGAGCTGTGCCCTCTGCCCACAGCGCCTGGGGACGGCTCCATGGCTGCAGGTGGGCAGAAGGCAGCGGCTGCGGGGCTGTGTGGCTGCAGGGCTGTATGGCTGCAGGGCTGTGTGGCTGCAGGGCTGTATGGCTGCAGGGCTGTGTGGCTGCGGGGCTGTGTGGCTGCAGGGCTGTGTGGCTGCCGGTGCTGGAGCAGGGATTAGTGCTCGGATTTCCCGGCTGCCCTCATTCACGGCTGCACAGTTCTGAGCGGTGCTGACCCGATGTGCGCGGCCGCGTGGCACTGCTGCCCAGGCAGATGGTGGGAAGGGAGCGGGGCAGGAGTGGATGTTTCTGCACAGCCCTCTGCCCCAAAGGAATTATGACTAAAAATGGTCACTGGTGATGAAGCAGAGGAGTGCGCTGCTGTGCGATTGCTTCTCTCGCTGCCGCATGAAGTTTCAAATCCAGCACAGAGCTGGGAAACAGCTTTTGCAGCAGACGTGGTGCCAAGGCGGCGTGTTGGGGTCGGGGTGCAGCCAGAGGTCTCTGAGCTGCAGGAGACGAATAATTCTGTGCTGTGCATCACGTGTATGCGTGGAGCCAAGGGATGGCAGCAGATCTGACGCTAAGTGTGGGTGGGTGGCACTGCCGGCACCGTGCTGCTGGGTGTCCCTAAGCAGTGCCACTGCTGCAGCCCTTCCCTGGGGCAGTGTGGGGGTGTGAAGTGTGCCCAAGGATGGCAGCGAGGCCGGCAGCTGAGGTGGTGGTTCCGAGCAGTGCTGATGGGACGACAATGTGGCAGATGGCAGCAGCAGTGTGGTGGGAAAAGTTGTGGTGGAATCAGCAACATAATACTGCAGGGCTGTGCAGCACTCCCAGCATGGAGCAGCCCCGAGCTCAAGGTGCTGAGCGGAGATTAGTGAACGCTCAGCTGAGGACAAGGAGGTGGGAAGAGATAATGCCGCTTCCCCAGCGCAGGGCTAAACATAGCAGCGCTGCTGCTCGGCCGCGGGCACAGCCAGGGCCATGCTGGGCACAGTGTGGGAGCACCGTGCTGCCATTGGAGGGCTGTGTGAGCGTCTGTCACCCATGGGGCGGCAGGGATGTGAGTTGGTGGAACTGCAGAGATGGGAGCGATCGGCAATGGGTGAGCCCCAAGGGCGGCCCATGATGTGCTGTGATGGGGATGGGCACCTTGAAGTTTGGTGCTGACAACTTGAAAACGGAGTGGGAGAGCATGGAGATCCCCGCTGAGGCTTCGTAACGGAACTCCTTCATACTGAGCAGCTTCTTACTGCTGCTCCATTGATTGCCATAATGCCTGGCTGCGGTGATTCAGCCTAGCTGGCTGCTGATTTCCGGCATCCTATTTTCCTCTTCTGAAAAGTGGAGTGATCTCTCAGATGCGTTAATTGCCAGGCGCAGAGGATGCTCTGCATGGCGGTGGGAGGTCCCTGCCAAGCACTGGGGCTGAAGAGTGCCGACAACGGTGCTGCCGGCAGAGGAACCACACCGGGAGATGGCAGTGGGCTGTCGTGCTGATGGTGACGGCCATCCACCTGCCCCAGCAGCTTCCCTGGGCTCTGCTCCAGCAGAGGCGATGTAGTGGGAGCTCCCTGGGGGACGCCAGGACTCCCAGTGCCGTGTCCTGGAGCTGTGCTGGGGACGCCCGCCACAGACACCCACCAGCCCCACAGCAACCAGTGGCTGTCACACCATCCAGTGTTCGTTTCCCAGTTTCATATTTTGCTGTCTCTTTTTAGCTGCCCGGATCTGTTTGAAGAGGAAGTCGAGGCTGCATGGAGAGCAAATAGAGAAGGCACAAAGTTGGGAAAGCAGCAAAAGGGAACTGCCCCTGGCAGCGGTCTCAGTGACGCCATCCCCGCTTATTGACACACTCGAGGGCTCTTCAGCCGCGCAGAGCTGTGAAATTCAAAGCACGCTGCGTCGCTCCAGGAGCAGAGCATAAACAGAGCGGGGCTCCTCCGAAGCTGAAATATTTGACAACATTTTCTATTCTTAGCCACCCAAGCACACGCTCACGGAACGGAGTTCGGAGCGCTGCGTGTCAGCAGGCAGCCACAGGCTGGGGAAGCGCTGCGGCTTCAGCGCACGGCTGGGAACGGTGCGGGTCGCACTGCTGGGCTCAGATCCGTGCTGCGCCCTTGGAACCGTGCGAGAGGCACGGAGAGCGGAAACGCTGATGGCGCTTTGGTGTCTCGCAGCCCATGATGAGTGCTGACACCCCGGGTGCTGCAAGGGGACGGCATGGAATTGCTGCTTGGGAAGGGAGCATCCCACTTCCACCATCCCCGCGCACCAGCACAGGACAGGGCAGCTAATGGCGCCGCACACTGCGCGTCGTTAACCGCTTCGTGGCTGCCACGGTGCGGGGAGCCGCTCGGCTCTGTGGGTTTCATGAGTTATCCACGGTTGTTCCTCCTGCCACCCCCGGGGACAGGCGTGCTCCTGGCTGAGGGCCGTCCCACCCCCGCCCCTGGGGCTGGCGGCGGCACTGCGGCGGTGTGCGGGTTCGGGCAGCGCAGGCGGCAGGCGGTGCTGCTGGCACTGGGCACGGGATGCAGAGCGGGTCAGCAGCGCTGCTCCTGTCCCCTCGTGCCGTGCGGGAAGGAAGGGGGAAGGTTTTGTTCCGAGAGGCAGGAAAAGCTCTCTCAGGCGGGCGCTGAGTGGGCTGGGGGGGTCCCACTGCCCCAGAAATTCCCGCTGCACGTTCACTGCGTACCCGGGCGGCAGCGGTGGCTGCTGATGTTATCGCTGTCCCGGCTCGGTGACTAAGGCAGCTGGAAGGTACAAGTTAAACAGCGCAACGCGCCAAGTCACCTGCTGCGTGGGTTTGTCCAAAGCAGCGCTGCGTTAATTAAGACAGAGAGTTTACAAATCTAACCTTTGTTTATTGTGCTTTGGGGCATGGAAAATGTAAATAGGTGTTTTCAAACACTGTGGCTTTTTATATTTCCAGTTATAATTCTGCATAAAGGGAAGTTTGTCAGGTTTGGCATGGGCTTGCCCTTTACCAACGCTCTCCTGCAGCTCGTGCTCCCCTTGGGGCCGTCTGCTCCTCTCCTCTCCGCTCCTTGCAGCCTTCTCCTGCCTCTGGGACATCCCAGGTGCGTGGGGCTGCTCCCCGTCCCCCGCTCAGGGCCCAGCCACACTCGTCCGAGAGGAACCCACTGCTGCTCCCTATTCCCTCCCCTTACAACCTAGTAAGGATGTGCTGAACATTCTCCTCACTTCTGTTCCTGAAGGTGCTTTATGCCCTCTTGGTTGTTTAACTGTAAAAACCAAAACATCGAGTTTGGCCTCCTACGTGCTGATGGGTATTTCTTTGATGACTCAGTGACACGCTCGGGTGGTTCTCTTCGCCCTTAATTGAAGTGTGAGCCCTCCACGAATCGCCCTCTCGCAAAGCCCTATTAATAAGTGCTAACAGAAATAGCCGAGCAGCCAGGAGAAAAGTGCCGCCAGCAGCAGTGATTTCCCTCTTTGTAAGGGTGGGGTTCCTCTCTCGGCTCTCTCTGTGGCAGACAGGAGTGCAGGGCAGGAGATGACAGCTGCCCTGTGCCCCATTTGGGCACAGCATCCCCAGCAGGAGCTGCCTGGGGTGGGCTGCGGGGACACCCATACTACCGACCCGGGGAGTCCTTCACTGGTTTGTACGTTTGTCTCAGCTCAGGGCTCCCGCAGCCCAGGGTCAGTATTTGGTGTGTTCCCCCTTTGCGTGTTTGTTAGTCCCAGCTCCTGCAGCCCGCTGACAATACTTTGTGTGCTCTGTGCTGTATCTGTGATGGATCACAGCAGAGCTCTGCAAAACTCTTTTTTGATTGCAACCAGACTTTGGCATTATCACTCATCTCCCACACTGGGATTTTGAGGGAAAAACTGCATGAAACAGCTGCAAGCACAGATGATAGCAGAAGTGCTGCTGTTTTGCAACAGGGTTGGGAGGTGGAGAAACACAGTCAGTCCTTTGCATCAGGATGCAGCACTGGGGTCCCTGCCACGTCCCCTGTGAGCGGGCACATCGCTGCAGCAGCAAACCCAGCCTGCCCAGTGTGCTGCTGGGACCGTCCTTTGTGTTATCGATCATCCAACGCCCAACAGAGCAAAAGAAGTGCCCAGCTCCCCAGTGAGGGGGGAAGCAGTACGGGACACATCACTGAGGTGAAACAGATGGAGCCCTGCACGCTGAGCTCGGGCTCTGGGGAAACCAATGGTGACAAACATCAGTGTGTGTCTGTGCGTACAGTGGTGGGGCAGGCGCTCACATGGCCAAGGGCTGAGCGTGGTGGTGTGGGGCTGGGCCTGGAAAAGGCAGAGAGGAGCTGCGGGCAGAAAGGGAAAGTGCTGTCCTCGCCCCAGGTTCCTCGTGTCCCCGGCTCCCAGACACAGCCTCTTCCCTACAAGCAAAGTTGTGGCTCCGAACCCCTCACACCGCGGTGTCGGACCCCCACGTGAGCGCTCCCGGCAGTGCCGTGGGGGCAGCGGTGCCCCCGGAGTGCGGCTCGGCCCCAATCCCGCCGCTCTCGGGGCAGCGCTTGATGTGTGTAAACACATAATTAAGGGTAAGCGTACGCTTAATTGTTTGTGGCTTCGATTTGCATTCAGGTGCCTCACGGAGGACGCCTCAGCTGCCGCCGAACGCGGGCCGCCCGCTGCTCGGAAACGTGGGGGGCGCCGAGCCGAGGCAAGGCGGGGAGGCCCGGGGGC